>CM076571.1:371559486-371721272 GCA_034641835.2 Pinus albicaulis | reverse complement strand
AGACTTAATATGAGAGCAGTAGGTATTAAGCAAATTATACATATCAGATCAATACATAAATATCATGCACAGAGACACCAGATATAAGTGGAAACCCATAAAGGGAGAAAACCACATCTTATTATTGTTGTGATGCAAAGGCAAGCTCCAACTCCCTCTCACCACTGTTTTCTACAGGCACCAACCTACAAGAGGCTCTATCCTCAATTCTGCAAGCTACAACTTGAAAGGAAGCTTCAACTCCCATCAATTTTCTGCAGGCACCAACCTACAGGAGGCTCCTACCTCAGTCAGCTACAACTGACATCTATCAAGCTACAACTTGATAGGGAAGCTCCAACTTCTTCAATTTATCAAACTGAAAGTTTGCTGATTTACCTTAGATATCAGCCCTGTTTTGTAGCTTCTCCTTCTGTTTTGCTTTTCTTAATCTTCTCTGCCTTATCCTTCTATATTCTGCCTTTTCTTGATTTACTCTCTCTTACTCTCAAAAAAACTCACTCTGCATATCAAGATGATATTATTTATAGATTTCCTCACATGACTGTTTGTATTCTGCTTGGAATTCGAAATGGAAAGTCATGTCTCTTTGACTTCTGCCTTCTCACTCCTTTTATCAGCTTACTCAGAAATTATAACTGTAGGTGTCAATTTTTAACATTACAGTGGGAGTTTGTTTTCTCTCGGAGACTTGCCAATGCATCACAAACAATAAAAACAATTAAAACATTTACATTCGAATTACAATATGAATTCCAGCTCACTTATTTTGTCTCTTGGTTTTCTGCGCATTTGTCTTTTCTGTGACTGTGTTTTGACTCTTTTATGCTATGTATGCTTTTCTGTCCTCTGCTGTAGTGTATTTGCTGCATACGTGTAACAGTGCTTTTATATCAGTGCCTCTTAGAAAAATGCGTGACTGCTGACTTGCAGCAAGTGTCTTGTTGATGTGGAACATTCCGCAAATGGAACGGACATATATCACAGTCATTGTATATTTATAATCGCCCTCTCATTAGGCCGAGGCCCGTGAGTTCACAGCCCATGTGACATATTTTAATACAACTGCAACTGTGTTTTATATATCTAACAACAATCTTTTTATATATAAGCAATTGCCCTCCACCTTAAGCCTTTGGTCTTATATTACAATCCAATAAGTCAAATCACAACCAATAATACATGAAAGGGTCGGGCCCCACATCTCTGTCGGCGGATCGGTGGTGTCAAACGAAAACTTGCGATTGCGATTGATCAAACGGACACAATGACCACATAAAACATGGTTCATATCGCAATCGGGTCCGAAATTTGAACACATGCAATCGGGACGCATTATAGAAAAGTTTCGATTGCGATCAGAACACGGATGCGATTTGCACAAATTAACTCCCGCATATAATAGGATCGGGTCCGCCACTTCAATCGCAACATATTACAAAGTCGTGCGATCAATCGGAGAGTTCCGATTGCGATTGAGATTCCGGACACGATTGAACCAATTAATTCCATCGTATAATCGCCATCGGGTCCGCCACTTGATCGGAGCATATTACAAAAAACTTGCGATCAATCGGAAAGTTCCGATTGCGATTGGGAACTCGGATGCGATTAGCTCATAAACTGTGGCATATAACTCGATCAGGTCCGGCCTTTGATCGGAGCATATAACAAAAGACTTGCGATCAATCGGAAAGTTCCGATTGCGATTGGGAACTCGGATGCGATTGGCTCATAAACTGTGGCATATAACTCGATCGGGTCCGGCCTTCGATCGAAGCATATAACAAAAGACTTGCGATCAATCGGAAAGTTCCGATTGCGATTGGGGAGAGGTCCCACCATCTAAAACTTCGTTTTGTGCGCTCCATAATATAACGGACATATATGTATACTTTGCCAAAGGGTTAAGCGATTCCCAGAATATGGTTTATATATTATATGTGCTCCGCCGGTTGGAGAGTGCGATTCTCGGAATATGGTTCTGTATTATATGTGTAACGCCCGGCTGGAGTCTGTGATTCCCGGAATAAGATTCGTGTTATATTATATGTATAATGCTCGCTGGAGTGTGCAATTCCCAGAATTTTGTAACTTCTTTCTGCCTCTGTCTCTGCTTCTGTCACTCTGCCTCTGTCTCACTGTGCTTCTATGACTGTTACATTTTGACTGTCTTCTTGCTGCCTCTATTGCTTTCGCTGTGCCTCTTTCGCCTTCCTTTGCTTCAGCGCTGCCTCTTTTGCCTGAGTGCTGCCGCCTTTGCCATCAATGACAATATTTCCAACATTATCATGATATACTGTGGTAAATAGGCAAAAATTTATGTAAGGATAATTTTTTACAAAAGTTCCATCATTTCTTCCCACCATTGAACTTATGGCACTCTGGTCCTTTGCAACTTTCTTAGTGTTTCATCAGCCTCAGTATATCTAAAGAAATTAGACTGATTGGGGAACAAATTATTTACTTCATGCTCAAGATAAAATAAATTCTCCAATCTGTCATGAAGGTTTTTCCCTGTAGGAAATGCTGCTGTTGATGAACTGGTTGAAGAACTAGCTTGATTATCAGCATATTTGTCCAATTTTTCAAAATAACTATCAAGATCCATTAGCTTATCTTCTGCAACTATAGTACTGGGCAATCCTCTATTTAACAAAATATTCAATCTTTCTCTGAAGGCAATGATTTCTTCTTGCATATCTGAGCACCTTCGTTCTAAATTCTGTACCAGAGTTCTTTTAGTAAAAACTTTCTTTATTTCCAGAATTGCTCCGGTCCTGTCCTGAATACCAATTTCTGCAAGTTGATTCTTAGTCTGAGTATTCAAAAAATGTATAAGTCTATTGGCCTCTTTTGGCATATTTCCCAACTCTTGTCTTGATCTCTCAATCTCATCCAGGGCCAATTTAACTAAGTTATTATATTCATCCATTATCTGAATTGAGGACCAAACATCCTTTATTGATTGAATGATATTATCCCAAAGAATTTCATTTATTTCTTTTAAAGGTTTCTCCAATGTGAGATCCTTTTCCAATGCTTTGACTGTTTTTTTCTAATTTGTTCACTTCTCTTGTTTTATCAGCAACACTCATTTTTGAAAGATCATATTTAAGTTCTAGAGTGGCCAATTGTTCCTTTGTTTTGTGAAGCTCTATGGCCTGAATGTTCATATCTTCCATTGACTTTGTTAATTCATCAGTGTTCAAATTTGCAGTGTTGCTCTGTGACAATTATGTTGGCTGACCTGTTGTTGCTGTACCTGTCACTACTCCTGCTGTAGATACTAGAATATTTGCCTACTTATCTTTTAATGCATTCTCAAGATCTTTTTCAGTTGTAGTAAGTTGCTCATTCAATTTTAAGAGAAAATCCATTAGTTCTTCCTCATAATTTTGTTTGATGATTTCTGCAGTCTTTGGATGTCTTGAGGCCGGTAACTTTAATTGTTTTCTCAGAGCTGCAATATCATCATCTTTTCTCTTGATCAAAGCTTCAATACCTTTCACATATTTAGGATTATGACCCAAACCAATGATTATTTCCTCTAAAGTTTTGATTCTATTATCCTTAGCCTGGGAGGATGCTTTTTCAAGCTGCAACTGTGTATTAGTATTATCCAAAGAATCCTGCAACTTATGGGTCATCATTGATTTATCCGTCAGAGTATAATAAATCATCTCACCTGTTTTCTTGTGTAGCTCAATTTTATCTAAAGGATGGATATCCTTTGCTAAGACTTCAAAATTAGTCCTAACGTAATCTGCAGCTGTCTGAGGCTGCTGCACCTTGGGCTTCAAATGGCTCATTAACATCTTACCCTGTTGGATGTCATAAGCTGACATCAATATTTCTTGATTTTTCGGAGCCATCTTCAAAAATTGGTTGTACACTTGAAGTCTAAGTGGATCGTTCTTGGCCTTTATATTGATGAATGTTCTTTTGATGTCCCAGGCAGTTTTTACTGGAGGTTTGAAAGAAGATATTTCTGCACTTTGTTGCCTCTGTATTCCCTGTTTTTGAAAATTAGTGGATGTCCCACTACCTGTATCTGTTTGCTGACTGTCTTCTCTTCCCTGGCTGTCAGGGATTTTCTGAAATGATTCATCTTCTGGAAGGGGAGTTAATTTCTGCCTTTTAACATCTTGTTGTTCAGAAGAGCCACCAATAGGAGTAGTTGTTTCAGCCTCTCTCTTTTTGCCCTTTTCTATATTCAGAGGAGTTTGTAAAATATAAATTTCTGGCTCACTGATCTGAGTAGGAGGAATTTGTCCTTGACCTTGTTCTTTAGAAGTCTCTGGTTGCACTGTCATTATGAATTTTTCAATTATTTGTATATCGGGCTCCTTTTCTTTTCCTTTAGATTCTACTGCTACTGTACTAATCTCCTGCAAATTTTGTTGTAAAGTCCTGGCTGAAGAAGATCCCTGCACCTGTCCAAAAGATTCTAGGTCAAGTATGTTTTCAAGATCTTTCATTACATTTTCAACATTGACCTGCTCACTATCATTTTCAACCAATTTCCCTTCTGTCCATTCATCCATATTAGCATATTGTTCTATTTCTGGGATTCTTTGATGGATGGATGGTGACTGTTTATTTTTCATTCTTCTATCACAGATAAAGTTGTTTGGATCATAACGCGCCCAGTAGAAACTCTTTTGTAGTCTGAGATAGTCTTCTAAAATCCTTTCGGCTTCCTTTCCAGCTTCCCTAGAGTTACAAATGAAGGGACCTAATTGGCTCTTGATCCTGAGTTGAGCCTTTTTCTTTGCATTGCAAAAATGAATTATATCTGAATTATTCATCTGCCTGAAATATTCTAATGCAAAGAGTCTCATTGGGACATACTTGGGCAGTTTGAATGGGCATAATTCGCATCCATATATCCTGATCTATGTGTAGTTTTGATATAGGTACCAGTCACCTATCTTGTAATGCTTTGAGAGTTGAAGGATTTTCTTGATTTAATTGTTAATTCTAGGAGGAGAGACTCTTGTCAACAAGGTAGTTGCAGGATGAACAAAAAGGTTGACAAACTCATTATAGGAATAAGGAGAATCAGAGGAATTGTGAGTAATGGCAGAACAAAAGATGACTGACCTAGGATTCCCTTTGGCATCAAGTTTATTAACATAAAAAGGGAAATTTTCTGATTGAAAGTAAATCATGAGATGATATATGACAGAAGAATACTTAAATACTCTCTCATTCTCAAATCTCATGAACTGATCATGGATTTTGTCAGCAATATAAGATGCAAAATCGTACTTGACAGCAGGAGGTTGTCTAGGGGTAAAAATGGATAACAATACTAGGTTTTAAGTGATCAACATACTCACTAGTATTGAAGCCCATTATGGAAGATATCATGTTTAAAATAAGTCTACCCTCATCAGTAAAGAAAGTATAACCATAAGGGGGAGGGTTTTTAGGCTGATGCTCTGGTAACATGAAGGTTTGGCATAGGCGGTTTAACTCTTCATGGGATAAATTAGTATATTTCTCAAGTAATTCAACCATGGACAGGGGAGTGAGAGCTTGACCAGGTTGGAATTGTAGCATTTCATTTATGGACTGAGCAGTTATTGGGAAAAGGACATTTTGACTTGGGGATAAAACTGCTCGTTGGTTGGGATCATAATTTGCGTAGCAATAATGGATTAACTCGGGAAAAATATGGACTGAGGGGAGAAGGTACATAGGAATATTTGATTCCCAAAGTCCAAAGATGTCAGAACCATTCAAATAATTGTCTCTGCAGCGGCAAAATATTCGAAGAGGATTCTCACTGAGACGCAAGTCCTTAATTTGAAAATCCATATCGGCTAAAGGCAAATAATCCAACTCCCTATGAGGGGCATTGATGGGCATGACATTCAGAGCTACAGGAACTTCCATTTCTAGTTCTTGTGGATTCAGAAATGGAATTTCGGGGTTTTTGTGGAAAAGGGGCACAATTACCAGTTTTGGGAATATAATTGCAGTTCTGGGAACGAAAAAGACCAAACTGAACTTCTTTTCAGACCTTAGTGCAGAATTAAAACTAAAACCAGGATTTTTTAGAGAGTTTAGCGGGGAATTGGAATAAATACTTGTTTACGGGAAATGAAACGTGTTTAAACAAGCGCTGGTTATGACAGAAGAACCCTGAAATACTCGGCTTCAATTCTCTTCAGCAAGGTAACGGTCAGCAAGCGTTAACAGTTGGTTTTTGAATTTTGTTGCATGGAAGACTGGCTAGCGCATGGAACAATGAAAATGACGCAGACGCAATTTGTTTTATTTACAAAGTCAAAAGGGTGGCGGGTTTTGATTGATGACGTCAGCATGTACGATGGTTTCGTCACACCGGGATAGGAGTGGATATTTGGTTGGGCCGCTCGCGCATTGGAAATCCGGACCCGAAAAAGATTAGGGCGAATTTGATAAGAAATTTGCGTCACAACTCTCCCTCCGTACGCCAGCCAACTTCGGACCCGAAAAAGATTAGGGCTGAATTCATTTGGTTTTCTCACAAAATTGGCCGACGTCAGCAGGCTATTTTGGAACGCGAATTTGGTTTGAATTATGGTTTATCGCCGTTTGAAGTCCGGCGGGCTAGACTTAAGTGTTAAGGTCCCGTGATTTGGCCGATTGGTGAGCCAAATGACAGTGTAACATCAAACCAAGCTTTGGAGCCCAAGGACCTAGCCTTCCTGGACTCAGAGAGGGCTCTCTCTATATGTGTAAGGGGTATCTATGTGTTTGTTTATCGTGTTCTGATTTTAGGCTAGTTATGGAGTATGTTTTTTATTTTTGGTTTTTTAAGTTGTGAGGGATGAAACTGATCCAAGATATAAAATAGACAACAAGATGTAGATTAACTAGGCTATGGGGTCAAAAGGTCAAGAAAGCTATTAGATGACGATACAAGGTTGTTGAAGGGCCGATTTGATTCAAGGTAGAAAGGATCTTTGGGCAAAATGGAGTAAATGGACATCAAGTTTGTGAACAACAAAGAGTTTCAAGCATCACTGGTTCAATAGATAACATAAACATGGTAAGGAAAACCCTTAATCATGCAAAATGTAACTATAAACTAATCAACACATAGAAACAAACATTCAAGCCATGCATAGAAGTATAAGACCCTCTAACTTTGGGAAATGGCTATCAGACTTTGGGGAAAACACATAAGACGGACTAACAACTCAAAACACTATGCCGGAACGCCTAAACACAGTACTTCAAGTCATTGGGCACTTTGAACAACAAGATTTGCATAGTTTTAGGCAAAGGGCTAGATCGGGACTAGGCCTCCTTGGTTCAAACAAAATGATAATATTAATCAGTCAAAGAGATAGCTTCATGTATGGAACTATGGACAGTCATAGGTAAGCAGGGCACACCATACATCCTACTCAACATGCATAGAACTATTAATGAAACTAGCAACAATATCCTCAAGTCATTAAAGAGCAGTTAAGAATTCTTTAATGCAACTAAGGAAGAAGAAAACATAAAAGCTATGAAGATTCAGGAATTTTGAGGTGCCTCCATGGGCATATCTCAAATTTAATCTCTACTGATCTATAGCAAGCAAGAAACATGTATCATGAATGAAACTAGAAGACAACAACAAAGCAAGAGACACTATACCAATTTCTACCATGTCATGGAATCCTTCATCATCCATCCAAGAAAATTCAAGAGGCAATCCAAAAGCATAACACAAGTATTTTCTCCAAATCTCATATGACCATATATTGCTTCTCTTCTCAAGTTCAGCCTTGTTTACAATGAGAGCTTGTGGAATAAATAGGCTCAAGTGAGGAAAACCTCATGGTTCGACTTCCATCCTCATTGGCCTAATCAAAATATCTAAACTTGTCCTTGAGGCTTTGCAAAGCCCAAGGCACAAAAATATCTCATAAAATATCTAAAAATTGCTAAAAAAGGGAATTTAATTGACTTTGCATCATTTTCCAAGTGCAAAAATAGCTAAATGCACATTTGGAAAAAGCAGATTTTTGAGGTTCAAAAATTACAAAAATACTTCAAATTTATATCAGAAAAAGGTCTCTGACTTGCCAGAAACATTTGGCACCCTTCCTGATGTCGAAACAAAGCTCATGATAGCTCGTTGGAAAGCTCTGAGTGTCTACTTTCCGGCGCAACTAAAATTTCTCCAATCCGATGCCCAGAAGTTCTTAAAATCTGCACCTATGTGTAAAAAGCCAGAAAATTACAGTCTGCTGATAGACCGGGCAGAGTGTGCAAAATGCGAGCCTTTTTCGCCGTTTTGAGGGGGGAGATGATCTCCAAATGCTCTGAAAATCGCTGAGGACATGCTCATGAAATTATGGCATCTGATGATACCATTCTCCTCCCTTGATGAATCCTCAAAATGAAATGGCGAATTTATGAGTTTTTGATCAAAAACTCAAAAATGCCAAAAAACCAAAAGTTGTCAAAATGGGCCCAAAATTGGTATGAATAACCCTCAAGGGTCCTTAGCAACATGCTCCGAAGCTAAAGCCAAAATATCAAGTGCTGATGTGCCTTTCTTCTCTTTCCGTGCCGGGCGCTTCCCCTTTGCTTCCTTCAGTTTTGCATGGGTGGCCTTTAGCTTGTGCCGGGCAAACTGATTCAACTTTTAATAGTGTTGTGTCATCTTCCTTTGCAGCTCCAGGTCTCTGTTTACCTTTTGAAGCTTCATCTCCAAGTTTTTATTGGCTCTTTCTAGCCATGTCTCCTTATTTTCTTCAATTTCTTGCTCAAGTAGTGCAGTGAGGGGAAAAGATTGAAGATGGGCCTGTTCTTCTTCCCTTTGCTTTTCCAGGGCTCTTTTAAGCCCTATGGTTCTAGGCCTCTTCCGCCTAGGCTGGTCTTCTTCTTCATGTTGTCCTGACTGTTCTGTGGTGATCTTGAGCCTTCTAGGAGTAGGCCTGCTGGACAAAGGTACAGGGCGATGAATAGGCTGGGTGGGAGATATATGGACAGGAGGAACAATAGAGAAATCTGGGTGACTGATAAAAACATCCCATGGAACCTCTTTCTTCTCTAGCTGGTGTAGGATGATAATTTTGATCAGAGAATGATGGAAAAGGGAAGCTATTTGCAGATATGGAGTCTTCTTCTGGACTGTGGATGCCATCTTCTCGATGCTTTTGTATAAAAAGTAAGGGAGATTTAGCTGCCTAGTTCTATTGAAATGCATCAATAGTCGGACATGGTAGGCATAAACTCGAGTAAATCTCCCTTCACAAGTAAAATACTTCATTATGAATTTCATTAGAGGAGCATAGCTGGCAAGAAGATAAGAGAAAGGAAAAATAGCAGTGCAAGTATCTCTATGCTCGGGCTTGATGAAAGGCTTGTAGTCATCCAAGTCTAGATGGGTCTGTTTGAACCATTTCTCGCCATTATATGGAATTTTGGTGGCTTTAGACACTGACCTCGGGGAAAACTTGAAATCAAGGTCTGCTACCTGGAAATGCTTGCTTTGGAACCTCAGGGCACATAGGTGTGTCAAGGGCGAGAAACTTTTGACCTCCTGTACCTTCTGGCAGAAATCTAAACAACCTAACTCATGAAAATTGAAGAGGATGGATGGATGCGCATTGACCTCTTCTGTAGAGATTGGCTCATATCTCTTATGTAAACCACTTTTGCTGTCTTGCCTAGGAGGCATTTTGGGCTAAATAAGCTCTTGAAGCACCCAACTGTCTTACTGTCTTTAAAATGCCTTCTTGGAGCTAAACTCTGTCTCAGCCTTCTGTCACTTCACTGTTTGATAAAGCAGCAATGGTTTTGAGGATAGTGTGAAATGCCCTCTTTTGATATAAGACCCTGTCCTTTCAAAACAAAACCCTTTCTTGCCTTTGTATATTAATCAGCACATATTCATAAAGACATACACAGTCAATTAAAGAAAACACAGTGAAGGTACTTTCCTGTGTTGGTGGCAAGAGAACTCTGTTTTTAGATGTTTTTTTATGATGTGGCAACCACCATTTTATCATTCAAACTATATGAGAATCCTCTCACACGAAAAATACCTTTCCTTTGTATCACTGCTTCTCATACTTATTTGACCCACACACCCTCCAAATGTTCATGGCAATTTCTGACTGTTTCAAATAATGCACATAACATGACAGATTCAACCTGGTTTCATCACAGTAGTGAGGGCAACTTGATGTTCCTTTTTTTTAAAATAAACTTACAAGCATCTGATGTTTCACCAGCCACATCAAAACTTGTTTCTTCACACAAATCCCACACCTATGCTTCAAACATCGACTTTTAACCTTTCATTCTGTCACAGCAATTTTTTAAAGGAGCAAAAAGGCGTATGAAATACCTCTGGAATGATGACAAGACCATTTGATAAGATTTAGCAGCTTCACATGTGTTTTGAAGGCGTGTTGGAGGCCACAACTAAACGTGACGCGTTTAGAAGGAAGGGTGCCGCGCACAAATAGGTTGTCGGGTCACCTGTCGGGCCGACAGGACCCGAGTGCACAGGCGCGCCGCGCCACCGTTATGTGCACGTGTAAATTGTCCTCTGAGCGCGCCGCGCCACCATTATGTGCCTGTGTAAATTGTCCTCTGAGCGCGCCGCGCGCTTTTCCAGGCGCGCCGCGCAGCTATAAACTGTCAAAAACTCCTTCAAATCGCTCAAAATATCCCTTGTTTGATCTCGAGGGCAGCAAAAGGGCTTTGCTCGGAGTTGAGAGATTTCAAAATGGAAAGGCAACAGCCTTGACCCCTTTTTAAAGTAAAGAGAAAACAACGGTCCCTTCGATATTTGATTTTGAAAAAGTTTTGAAAAGCGTTTTTCTTTTAAACCCATATTTGAAACCTTATTTCTTTTGCAAATAAAACTAAATTTCTTTTGTTTCAAACCAAATCCCAAAGGCAAGAGTCACCTCTTTCTAAGCCTACTTTCTCTTCTCGAAATGACATAACCTTTTGGAGAAATATGTCTTTTGGAACTTTGACTGTTTCTCACTTAGAGGAAGAAATGTCTCTTTTTGTAGCAGTGGCATTTGGATTTTGCCTTTGATGATTTCCAAAACCTGAAACACAATGCCAAAGCTCTTTTTGTACTTGATGAGCTTGTATACCTGTTTGCAAGAGACAAACTAGATCAAATACATTTTTGCTCTGGGTATTATGATATAATCTTGTCTGTAATGTAAATCTAATCAGGTGACAGGTGTTGCTTGGCTGTAGATGCAACTGTTAGGTGTCTTTGAGTTTTCTTCTTTGACTGTGGGTAGAAAACAAAACAGGAGATGATGCACCAGAGTTAGAAAGTGAAACAAGGAGAGCTGCCCTTTTGTGTTCTGTGAAGGAGGTCCTCACTGTCTCATTGCAGTGCTCTTTGCTGAGGGGAAACTGAAATGTCACCCACTTGCCTTGGTCAAATTATGATAAGTCATTTGAAAGATAACCTCTGTGAGTAGGGAGATTAGTACTCTTTGAAAAACAACCATCATTTCTTTTGCCTATGTAATGACATGACTTGTCAGCCTTTCTTCAATTTGGTTTTGTTGGAGCAGCAGGCTGTCTATAAATAGAATTGTTTTCACTAATGACATGTCTCCCCAAAGGTTTAAAACTTCATATCATAACCTTTTTATACCTTTGTGTTGAGAAGATAAGTATGTGAGATGTGAAAAAGCAGCTATAATTACTCACAGATACCAAGGCTCTTTTTGGCCACTTTCTTCTAATGGAGCTCTGAAATCACCAAACCTGCTGCATCTGAAGGATACACTTGTCTTTGTGGTGGAGTGTAGATCGCAACACCATGAACTTGCACTGGCGCTTTGAATGAGAACAAGATGTCACATGTCTGGGACTGTGTACTACTTGCCTGTCTTTTCTTTATGTTCATCCAGAAACCATGGACTGTATTTCAAATTTCAACAGAAACAAAAGAACACACAGAGGTCTTTTTACTGAAGTATTTTCCTGCTCAAGACTGATTTGAGCCATTCATATTAACACCCCTGCAGAGATATTTGTTATGATAGCTTTGATTAAAGGAGTCCTTTTTTTGATGCGCCATGATGATGACTGAAACTTCAAATGATCCTCTTTCTTAGGACACAAGACCAGAAACTCTTCTTTCTTTTGTCTTGCACATTTCAGATCTTAGCCCTGTTTTGATCATCACTTTCAATCAGAAACCTAGAGTCACTGTTTTACTGTCTAGTAAAAAACAAACCTGTGCTTATAGTAAGTTTTGCAATCCTTGAAGTCATTATTGGCCATCGCCCTATGCTTGTAGATGAAGGAGGCGCCTTAACCCTCTGCTTATAGATGAAGGAGATTTTTGGCCATGACAAAAATACAAGTTTGTTTGACAATGTTGTCTTTCTTCTACTGTGTTTTCATGCTGAATGGAATCTGCAAGGTCTTGATGAGTAACTTCTTACCCCGCAGATGTATCTCAGACTCATGTTGACATTGAGAAGCAGTTGTTCTTCTAAATGTGGATTCAATAATTTTCTCCTGAGATGATGATATATTTCCTGTCTTTGTAAAATCCATAAAACGCTGTAAAACACCTAATAATCAGCTTGAGACTGTGGTCTATTCAGTGCTAAGACTTAGGGGTGTGTAAGTGGCGCGACTTAGGGCTATGATCAATTTCATTTGCAGAGTGGGAGGTCTGTTATGATTGGTCTGTAGCAGATGGAGGTTTTTTGGCCTTTTGATGGTTGCCAAGGGTAAAATGCCTTAAAGCGCCACTTCCTAACTTAGGGGAGGCTTTTGAAACAGACTTGGATTGTCCTTTTAGAGCTGATGGGCAGACCAGTAGGGCTAAAGCTAGATAGGATAGTGATAATGAGGTTTAACCTTGACATGGGTGGACTAAAAAGTAGGAGGGCGAAAAAAAGTTTTATGAGGGTTTTCTAGATGACAAATTGACATATGGAGATCAGCTTCTAGAAAACTCAGCTATGGATCTAGTCATCACTAACATGTGAAAAATACTGATGACTAATAGTGGCTCCATTTGGGGAGGGCAGCTCCTTGTCAGGAGGTGTCCAGAATTCAGATCTTTGGCTTATGAAGACCAGTGCCTTACCCATTGGCGCAAAATTTCACCCTTCTTTGATGCTATTTCTGAAAAGTGACAGCATGATTAACATCAATGATACTTCTACCTACCCTACTATCTTTCCTAACATTTTTTCTTCTCTTTGGTGCATTTGAACTAGCAGCCTTTTGACAATGTATATTTTTCTTTTTGCAAAATGAACCTATCTATTTCTACTCTTATATCTGCCGGGAGTTCAGATTAAACTAATGAACTCCTTCATTACTCTACCTATGCTAGATCAACTGTCAATATTAAGCAGTTTGACAGGATTTTGTTCTCTAATCTAAAACATGAAATTTAAAATGATCAAATCAGGATTAGACAGTCTGATTTGTCATGCATTTGCGGCATAAAAAACAAGCTGCACACAAATATTATTTTGCAACAAAAGGAAAACTAGACAAGCGGGGCTAAGATGTACAATGTATTTTTCATCCCTCGCTTCTCTTTTTGGTTCTGTTTTAGGCATGTGGAACCAGAATCTCTCCCTAATCTAAACTCTGTGATAAGTCAATCTTACACAATATTGACTATCTTTTGCACTCACTAACTTATCAGCAAATAAATTTAAACATGCTCAGCTATGATTAGGCTAGATAGTTGAACAAGACATTGAAGTATTAGTAGCGGCACTTAGACTTGCGCGCTTTCTAAAGGACTATTTTTTGGAACATGGGGCCTTGTTCTATCTTCACTCGCCCTCTTTTCTATCTTTTACTGTTTTTGTATTTTATTCTTTTTCACTTTTTCTTCAAACAAACTAAAACTGAAAAGATGTTCACAAGGCTGAGCTTATTTTTCATAGTTATCTATCTAACCTGGCTTAAACTATACACAATATACACATTTGGTGAACTCTTCTTTCCAATGTAACCAGTCAAGTAGATGATTGCATGGGTGACTCTGGTTTAGTTCTTTCATGATGCAGAAATAATGAAAAGGCCACTCCCACTTGGTTTGTTTTTGGACAGTAGTGTTTAAGTTCTTTCTCATTCTTGGTAGCGACTTGTTTATGATAGAACCCACTACCCCTACAGATTTCTCAAGGAAAACAACAAATGGATCTTGGAATAATACCTGATCTAGAGGATTTGCGATATAGGCTTTATTCAGGACTACTCTTTCTCCCACTTGGTTATATCTAGGACTCTCCTGGTAAAGCAACCCTTCCTCTTGCTCATGATCACTTGAAATGTTAGACTCATCATATATTGTAGTGTAGTTTTCTTGCCAAACTGATGTGTTTTGATAGGGCGGGCTAAAAACTGTGTGAAGGTCATCAGGATGATGGGCAAGGATACACTTTGACAGTAAATTATCTTGAAAGGATAGTGTGACAACTCTCATTTGCTTATCAACCTCTATTTCTTCATCTGAATTTTGTAACTCAATGGAACTTGGTGGCTGCAAATCTGGAGTTAAGGAAGATTCCCTGACCAAAATGATTTCCTCAACAATTTCAGGCAAAGGCTTTTCACTTACAACATGCTCGAGAATTTCATCATCCTCCTCCACCTCATCATCAAAGCTGAAAAACTGTTGATCTCCAATTATGTGAATGTTATCTCTGACAGACTGAAGTGAAGTAGGGCAAAAAGTCCGAGACTCTTCACTTACTTCTGAACTCTCAAGGCTCTTCTCATCAGTGTCATAGATGACCTGTAATGGCTACTCACCTTTCTCAAGTTTATGAAACTGAGCTTTCTCCCGAAAATAAAAAACTGAGCCTTCGGCAAAGTTAGCTTCTGTTTGGAAATCATAATCATCAACATATTGATCAAATATTGGGGAATCATTAACATAAGTAATGTCACCAACCATGTATATTGGACTATCAGATTTCTTTTCTTCAATTTGATTTACAAATCTATTTTCTGACTTATGATATGCAAGATTAACAGGAGAAAGATCAGAGAAGTTTTGGTTAAATGAATTTTCAGAGGCTGTTTGTATGTTTATAAGTTGATCTATTTCTTCTTCAGTTAAAGGAGGAGGTACTTTCTGTTTTCTTTGAAGTGGGCAAAAATTTCTTTCCATTTTTTGTGGAAGTTGATCTTGTGGCTGAATGTCCTCTTGCATTTTACAGGGAAGGGCGGATGGACTGTTATCTGTTTCAACCTTTTCAAAAAGCTCTCGTGGCTCCTCTCTTATTTTTTGATGGGTTTCATCTAGGATCAACTTTTCTTGGTCATCTTGATGATTAGCTTGGGTAAGAAAATTATGGACCTCCTCTAAAAAATCCTCGGGATGCCAATTTCTAAAGCATTCTTCAATGCTTACAAGGTGTTGTATGAGGTTTTCAGAGTGATCACAACAATTTACAACCAATGATAGAGATGGACAATGCCCTATATAGCATTTACAAAATACTTTGTGGAAATCTTTCAAAGAAAACAAGGTGCGAGGCTCTAGGTTTTCATACCATTCTCTTGCCTCTTCTTCTAATGTACCCATGAACATTTTCATGAGGCAGTCCTCATGCCATTCAACCTTTAACTTCCATACATGTATATGAAATTTGATGAGGTGTAAAAATGGGTCGTCAATATTTTCATTTCGAAAGAGAGGTAGTTTTGCGAACCAATTTACATCTGTAGGCATTTTGTGTGGGAAACCAGGGATATGTTCTCTGCTCATTGGAGCATATCTCCTTTGTGTCCTCAGGTGGAGGAAATGAACCATGCTGTCCTCCATCAGCATGATTGGGATTGCTTAATGCATTCTTAGGAGACTTTATAAGGACTAGTGGGGAAATAGGCCTACTGGAGGCTAGTGGAGTCACCAGGTGGAACTTGATTGTTTTGAAAAGATGTAGCTATGTTCCACCACCAGTAACTAAGGAAAAAGCCAAACTGGGATTTTTTTCGGGGTTTTTCTGAGTTTTATGTGCAGCCTATGGTTTATTAAAGTATTATAAACTTGTTTCATCACTTTGCCAGGGTGGTGATAACAAAAAGAGTTTACTCTAAATGATCCTATGGACTTCTGGCTTGTTTAAGTATCTAAAGGACTAAAGAGTCTATAAGAGTTTGCTAGACTATCATGTACTCAGTGTCCCACCATCTCCCGCTATGTTAGTGAGCGATGGGATAGGTTGGTCAGATGGTAACCTAGAGTTCGGTAAAATAGTAAGGCCTACTGGAGGCTAGTGGAGTCGCCAGGTGGATTTTAGTTGTTTTGAGGTATATGTGTATGGTCCACCACCAATACTGTCAAAAACCAATCTAAGGGAGTTTTTTGGGGTTTTCTAAGTTTTATGTATTTCTAAGGTTTGGAAGAGTTTCCTATAACTGACTCATCATTTTGCTAGGATGGTGAAGGAGCTATTTTCTACTCTTCGGACAACACTTAAGTTTTCTAAGTTTGAATGAGACTTCGAGAGTTACTAAGGAGTACTTAGATTATCACTAACTCAGAAGGTCCCACCGTGATCGCCATTATGTTAGTGAGCGGTGGGATAAGTCAATCAGATAGTATTCTTAAGGTCTCTTAAGGTCCAGGGAATCTAAGTTGTTTAACACTCAGAGTCCCACCGTGATCGCCATTATGTTAGGTTCCCGTGATTTGGCTGATTGGCAAGAAAAATGACAGTGTAACATCAAACCAAGCTTTGGAGCCCAAGGATCTAGCCTTCCTGGACTCAGAGAGGGCTCTCTCTATATGTGTAAGGGATATCTGTGTGTTTTCTTATTTGTGTTCTGATTTTAGGCTAGTTATGAAGTAGGTTTTTTGGGTTTTAGTTTTTAAGTTGTGAGGGATGAAACTGATCAAAGATGTAAAATAGATAACAAGATGTTAGATTAACTGGGCTATGGGGTCAAAAATTCAAGAAAGCTATTAGATGACGATACAAGGCTGTTGAAGGGCCGATTTGATTCAAGGTAGAAAGGATCTTAGGGCAAAATGGAGTAAATGGACATCAAGTTTGTGAACAACAAAGAGTTTCAAGCATCACTGGTTCAATAGATAACATAAACATGGTAGGGCAAACCCTTAATCATGCAAAATGTAACTATAAACTAATCAATACATAGAAACAAACATTCAAGCCATGCATAGAAGTATAAGACCCTCTAACTTTGGGAAATGGCTATCAGACTTTGGGGAAAACACTTAAGGAAGACAAACAACTTAACTTACTATGCCGGAACACCTAAACACAGTACTTCAAGTTATTGGGCACTTTGAACAACAAGATTTGCATAGTTTTAGGCAAAGGGCTAGATCGAAACTAGGCCTCCTTGGTTCAAACAAAATGATAATCTAATCAGTCAAAGAGAAATTTCATAGATGGAACTATAGCTAGCCATAGGTAAGCAGGGCGTACTGTAAGTCCTTCTTAGCATGTATAAAACCATAAATGAAACAAGCAACAATATCCTAAAGTTGTTAAAGAGCAGTTAATAATTATTTAATGCAACTAAGGAAGAAGAAAACATGAAGGTTATGAAGATTCAGGAAATTTGAGGTGCCTCCATGGGCATATCTCAAATTTGTTCTCTACTGATCTATAGCAAGCAAGAAACATGTATTCATGAATGAAAACTAGAAGACAACAACAAAGCAAGGGACACTATACCATTCTACCATGTTATGGAATCCATCAACAATCCCTCATCATTCATCCAAGAACATCCAAGTGGCAATCCAAAAGCATAACACAAGTATTTTCTTCCAAAGCTCATATGACCATATATTGCTTCTCTTCTCAAGTTCAGCCTTTTTTACAAATGAGAGCTTGTGGAATAAATAGGCTCAAGTGAGGAAAACCTCATGGTTCAATTTGCATCCTCATTGGCCTAATCAAAATATCTAAACTTGTCCTTGAGGCTTTGCAAAGCCCAAGGCACAAAATATCTCATAAAATATCTAAGAAAATGCTAAAAATGGGAATTATATTGACTTTACATCATTTTTCATGTGCAAAAATAGCTAAACGCACATTTGGAAAAAGCAGATTTTAGAGGTTCAAAAATTACAAAAATACTTCAAATTTTCATTAGCAAAAGGTCCCCTGACTTGTCGGAAACATTTGGCAGCCTTCCTGATGTCGAAATGAGGCTCATGATAGCTCGTTGGAAAGCTCTGAGTGTCTACTTTCCGGAAAAGCTGAAATTTCTGCAATACGATGCCTGGAAGTCCTTCAAATCTGCACCTGTGTTTAAAAAACCAGAAATTTGCAGTCTGCTGATAGACCAGGCAAAATGTGCAAAAAGAGAGTGTTTTTCGCCGCTTTGAGGGGGAAAATGATCTCCAAATGTTCTGAAAATTGCTGAGGGCATGCTCATGAAATTATGGCATCCAATGATACCATCCTCCTCCATTGACGAATCCTCAAAATGAAATGGCGAATTTATGAGTTTTTGACCAAAAACTCAAAAATGCCAAAAAACCAAAAGTTGTCAAAATGGGCCCAAAATTGGTATGCATGGCCCTCAAGGGTCCTTAGCAATGTGTTCCGAAGCTGAAGCCAAAATGTCGAGTGCTGATGTGCCTTTCTTCTCCTTCCGTGCCGGGCGCTTCTCCTTTGCTTCCTTCAGTTTCTCTTGGGTGGCCTTTAGCTTGCGCCGGGCAAACTGATTTAGCTTTTGATAGTGTTGTGTCATCTTCCTTTGCAGCTCCAGGTCTCTGTTTGCCTTCTCAAGCTTCATCTCCAAATGTTTATTGGCTCTTTCTAGCCATGCCTCCTTATTACTTTCAATTTCTTGCTCAAGTAGTGCAGTGAGGGGAAAGGATTGAAGATGGGCTTGTTCTTCTTCCTTTCGCTTTTCCAGGGCTCTTTTAAGCCCTATGGTTCTAGGCCTCTTCTGCCTAGGCTGGTCTTCTTCTTCATCTTCATCAAACTCACCGATGAGCTCCTCTATCTTTACTTGTGCTCTAGTAGCCTCTTTCTTGTATTTAATTGCCCGTGCTTCATGAACTGCCAGGTGAACACTCATCTGTCTATTTTGGATCTCCAAGAAATGATTGAAGTTCTTTGCTTGATGAAGGTCATTCTCCAATGCTTCAATTTGGCCCTCTCGATGGATTAGAAGGTTTTCAATAATGCGGGCTTCATTATCGTTGTCATCACTTTGGATTGGGATGATAGCCAACGCACCTCCATGTTCTTGACTTTCTCCAATCTTTCCCTTCCCTTTGAAGGCCAATCTTGCACTCTTCCTTCTTGGCATGCTAGTGAGAGGTCTCTTGGGAGATTTTCTTTTGCTCCAGATAGCTCTTGTTACTTTTGGAGTAACCACCTTGAGCATTTGTTTCTTTCCTGTCCTGGGCTTAGTCTTCTCGGGAGAGGAGGGCATGATGGCCTTGCCCTTATCACTTTGTTTGTCACCTTCCGGAAAAAGCCCTTCCTATTGAAACTATTGTGCGACTTGAGGAGGCTGTATTGTGTTATGAGAGAACTTTTGCTGCTCATCTTCTTCATGCTGTTCAAACTGCTGTTTCTGTTCACCAATATCAAGCTGTTGTCCTATCTCAACCCCTGTTTCAGTTTGTGGTTCAAGCTGCTGCCCCTGTTCATCAAAATCAAGCTGTTGTCCTTCACCATTTCCTTCATGTTTGTCCTCTTCTTTTTCCACTTGTTCATGTCCCTCTTCTTCATGCTGTCCTGACTGTTCTGTGGTAATCTCGAGCCTTCTAGGAGTAGGCCTGTTGGACAAAGGTACAAGGCGATGAATAGGCAGGGTGGGAGATATATGGATAGGAGGAACAATGGATAAATCCGGGTGACTGATAAAAACATCCCAAGAAACCCCTTTCTTCTCCAACTGATGTAGAATGATAATTTTGATCAGAGAATGATGGAAAAGGGAAGCTATTTTCAGAGATGGAGTCTTCTTCTGGACTAAGGATGCCATCTTCTCGATGCTTTTGCATAAAAAGTAAGGGAGATTGAGCTTCCTAGTTCTAGTGAAATGCATCAATAGTCAGACATGATAGGCATAAACTCGAGTAAATCTCCCTTCACAAGTAAAATACTTCATTATGACCTTCATTAGGGGAGCGTAGCTGGAAAGAAGATAAGAGAAAGGAAAAATAGCAGTGCAAGTATCTCTGTGCTCGGGCTTGATGAAAGGCTTGTAGTCATGCAAGTCTAGATGGGTCTGCTTGAACCATTTCTCGCCATGATATGGAATTTTGGTGGCTTTAGAAACTGACCTCGGGGAAAACTTGAAATCAAGGTCTGCTACCTGGAAATGTTTGCTTTGGAACCTCAGGGCGCATAGGTGTGTCAAGGGCAAGAAAATTTTGACCTCCTGTACCTTCTGGCAGAAATATAAACAACCTACCTCATGAAAATTGAAGAGGATGGATGGATGTGCATTGACCTCTTTTGTAGATATTGGCTCATACCTCTTGTGCAACCCACTTCTGCTATCTTGCCTAGGAGGCATCTTGACCTAGATGTGCTTTTGAAACACAAAATTACTCCAAAGCTTTTGAAATGCCTTCTTTAAACCAAACTCTGTCTCAGCCTCCTGTCACTTCTCTGTTTGATGATGCAACAATGGTTTTGAGGATAGTGTGAAATGCCCTCCTTTGATATAAGACCCTGTCCCTTCAAAACAGTGCCTTTTCTTGCCTTTGTATATTAATCAGCTAATACTCATAAAGACATACACAGTCAATCAAAGAAAACACAGTGAAGGTACTTTCCTATGTTGGTGGTAAGAGAACCCTATTTTTAGATGTTTTTATGATGTGGCAACCAACATTTTATCATTCAAACCATATGAGAATCCTCTCACACGAAAACTGCCTTTCCTTTGTATTACTGCTTCTCATACTTATTTGACCCACACACCCTCCAAATGTTCATGGCAAATTTCTGACTGTTTCAAATAATGCACATAACATAACAGATTCAACCTGGTTTCATCACAGTAGTGAGGGCAACTTGATGTTCCCTTAAAATAAAACTTACAAGCATTTGATGTTTCACCAGCCACATCAAAACTTGTTTCTTCACACAAATCCCACACCTATGCTTCAAAATTTGACTTTTAACCTTTCACTCTGTCACAGCAATTTTTTAAAGGAGCAAAAAGGCATATGAAATACCTCTGGATTGATGACAAGGCTTTTTGAAAAGATTTAGCAGCTTCACATGTGTTTTGAAGGCGTGTTGGAGGCCACACTTACGCGCGACGCGTTTAGAAGGAAGAGTGCTGCGCACAAATTGGTGTCAGGTCACCTGTCGGGCCGACAGGACCCGAGTGTACAGGCGCACCGCGCGCACGTACAGGCGCGCCGCGCAACAGTTATGCGCCTGTGAAAATTCTTCTCTGAGCGTGCCGCTTGCTTTTCCAGGCACGCCGCGCAACTTTAAACTGTCAAAAACTTTTTCAAATTGCTCAAAATCTTCCTTGTTTGATCTCGAGGGCAACAAAGGGGCTTTGCTCGGGCTTGAGGGATTTCACAATGGAATGACAACAGCTTTGACCTTTGTTTAATGTAAAGAAAAACCAACGGTCCCTTTGATATTTGATTTTGAGAGGGTTTCTTTTTTTCAAAAGTTTTGAAAAACGTTTGTCTTTAAATCCATACTTGAAACCTTATTTTTCGCAAATGGAACTAAATTTCTTTTGCTTCAAACAAAACCCAAAGGCAATCGTCACCTCTTTCTAAGCCTATTTTCCTTTCTCGAAATGACATAACCTTTTGGAAAAATATGTCTTTTGAAACTTTCACTGTTTCTCACTTAGAGGAAGAAATGTCTCTTTTTGTAGCAGTGGCATGTGGATTTTGCCTTCGATGATTTCCAGAACCTGAAAAAACTATGCCAAAGTTCTTTTTGTACTTGATGAACTTGTATACTTACTTGTAGTGCCCTTTTCTGAAGAAGAAATTGAACTGTTGCCTCAATATCTTTTATATTCTTGATTCTTGAATGGCATACCTGTCTTTGTCATTTTAAAAGGAGAGGGCTTATCTTTTTAACTTAGTTTTGACAATTTCTGCCTCCAAGTGCTTCATCAACTTTTCTCCAACTGTAGGTGTCAAAAAAAAAAAAAAAATTCGTTGCATTTATTCAGACTTTGCCATGGTCTTTTGATCAAGGAGGGCGCTGCTTCCAACACACGTTTCTGCTCAAAACATATCATTATGATGTCTTTGGCCCTTGAACTAATGAAGACTTGTATTTGGTCTCAAGCTTTCCAATAACTTACAGTAGGTCAAATTACCCTTTTTACACATTTGAACAATTATTTCAGTGGTGATGTCTCTTGATGATATAAGCCTGGATTTTCTTTGCTAGCTGGGATAAACAGTTTTGAAAAGGCACCTGTCTATAATTGGAGTTGCTTTCATTAATGACATGCCTTTCCAAGGTTTTAAAACTCAGATCATAACCTTTTTATACGTTTGTGTTGAGGAGGTAAGTATGTGAGATGTGAAAAAGCAGCTATAATTACTCACAGACACCAAGGCTCTTTTTGGCCACTTTCTTCTAATGGAGCTCTGAAATCACCAAACCTGCTGCATCTGAAGAAAACACTTGTCTTTGTGGTGGAGTGTAGATCACAACACCTGAACTTGCACTGGCGCTTTGAATGACATCAAGATGGCTTATGTCTGGGGCTGTATACTACTTGCCTGCTTTTTCTCTGTGTTTATCCAGAAACCATGGACTGTATTCCAGAACCTAACAGAAATATGAGAGTACACAGAGGTCCCTTTTACTGAAATAATTTCCTGCTCAGCACTTATTTGGGCCATTCATACTAGCACCCCTGCAGAGATGTTTTGTTATGATAGCTTTGATCAATGGAGTCTCTTTTTGTTGCGCCATGATGATGATGCTTGAAACTTCAATTTATCTTCTTTCTCGGGACATAAGACCAAAAAATCTGCTTTCTCTTGATTTGAACATCTCTGATTTTAGTCCTATTTTTGATCACCACTTTCCCTCAGAAACCTTGAGTCACTGTTTCACTGTCTAGTAAAAAACAAACCTATGCTTACAGTTAGTTTTGCAATTCTTCAAGTCAACATTGGCCATCGCCCTCTACTTGTAGATGAAGGAGGCTCCTTAACCCTCTGCTTATAGATGAAGCAGGTTCTTGGCCATGACAAATTACAAGTCTGTTTGACACTGTTGTCTTTCTTCTACTGTGTTTTCATGCTGAATGGAGCTGCTAGGTCTTTATGAGAAACTCTTTGTCCTGTAGATATATCTCAGGCTTATGTTCACATTGAGAAGAAGTTGCTCTTCTAATGTGGAGTCAAGAATTTTCTTCTGAGATGATGACATGTTTCCTGTGCTTGTGAAATCCATAAATAGTGTAAAACACCTAACAATCAGCTTGAGACTGTGGTCTATGCAGTGCTGAGACTTAGGGGCGTGTAAGTGGCGCGACTTAGAGCTGTGACTAACTTCATTAGCAGAGTGGGAGGTCTGGTATGATTGGTCTGTAGCAGATGGAGGTTTTTTGGCCTTTTGATGGTTGCCAAGGGTAAAATGCCTTAAAGCACCACTTCCTAACTTAGGGGAGGTTTTTGAAACAGACTTGGATTGTCCTTCTAGAGCTGACAGGCAGACTTAGTGTGGCTAGGGTTAGGTAGGATTGGATAATGGGATTTCAACTTGTCATGGACGAACTGAAAAGTAAGGAAAGAAAAAAAAATTTATGGGTGTTTTCCCGGCTGGCAAATTTGACAAATTTTTAAGATCAGCTGTTGGAAAACTAGGCTATTGAACAAGTCATCGCTAACAGGTAAAAAATACTGATGACTAACATAGCGCCCGGGGCTTTAGCACCTGGTTCTGGGCGCGGGTCATATGTGGGGAAGTGGTTAAGGGGCTTAGCTAAAAGGGGCTTAAGCCTCTAATGAAAAATAAGTGTTTTTAATATAAAAAGAGGAATTTTAAGGCTTGAAAAGGGGTTTCGGTAGGCAACAAAGGAGCTTTTAAGACCAAATAAGGGATATTATGAGGTTTAAATAGGGTTTTGGGGAGATTTAGAGGGTTAATGAGGGATTTAGTTAGGGATTTTAAAAGGGAAAAAGGCGGTGAAAAATGGGGGTTTTGAGGGAATAACATGGGCAAATGGAGGCCTTTTGAAGCATTCTCTTTCACAAACAGTGAGGCTCTTTAGTGGAGAAAGTAGTGAAGATTGTTCAAAGGGCAAGAGACACATGGAGGCTTCAAGAATAATATGTTTTCAGAGGAAATGTATTTCTTGAAGTCTCAAGAAAATTTTAGCCACCTGTTTGCTTGTCAAAAAATTCATAGGTGGCTAACAGTGGCTCCACATGGGGATGGCATCTTCTTAAAGGTGTCAAGAACCTCAGAAAATAGTCTTTGGGAGGTAGGTCAGATGCCTAGTTTTTGACACATCCCTTTGTCTTTGATCAGCTGCCACAATCTTGAAGACATCATATCAGCAGAAAACATTCTCCCAAACAACTACCTACTCATACTATTGTCCTGACATTCTTTCTTCTGGGTGCATTTGGATTTTCATACCCTTTACATCACCAATTTTTTACAAACAAGAAAATAAACCTATTCTACTTCTACCCTTATTCCTCCATGAGACCAGATTAAACTGTTGGCCTCATAGTTTCTCTACCTACACTACTATCTGCTAGGATTAAACTGTCTAGCAAATTTCTTTCTCTACATTCTAAGATAGAATTTGAAAAACAGTCAAGCTAGGATTAGACTGTCTGGCCCGCTGTGGGCCATGGCATAAAGGCAAAACTACTCATGGACTGAACTTTGCAGAAATTTAAAACAATTAACTAAATGCTCACAGACTGAGCTTTATTGAGATTTCCCTACCTACCCTACTCTAACTTGAAATATTTACAAGTCTAGCTTATAAACCTTCTTTTCCAATACATCCACTCCATCAAATGATCCCATGACTAGTCTATTCTGCTCATCTCCTTGAGCATGTTGTATAGGCAGGGCCACTCCCATTCTCTTTGTTTCTCAACAACATCCTTTAAAATGTTTCTAGTTTACTCCAATATGCTTCTCAAAAATACCTTTGATCCTTCTTCAAATATTAGCAAGAAATGAACATAAGGATCATGAAATGATACTTGGTTGTGAATATTGGGCATGCAGGCTTCAACCAGGACTTCTTCCTCTTCCACCAGATCAAGAATGTGACTCTCTTGAGAAAGAGAATCTCCCTCATCTTCTTTGTCTTCTGAACTGGAGGACTCATCATATACTGCAGCTTTTTCCTCTTGGAGCTCTGATATATTCTGATCTAGTGGGCTGCGCTTTGTGAAAATATCACTGTATTTTTTAGCAAGGGTTTGTTCTATTGCTTCCTCTTTTTCAAGAGAAGGCTCCTTGTTTTCATCATGCTAAATAATATCTTCTTTGCTTTCTTCTTCATCCTCTGAAAAGGAGGACTGCTGACTTCCAATCACATGGAAGCTATGAATGATGATTTGAGGTGTAACAAAGTGAAAATTAAATGAATCCTCATCTATTACTAGGCTTTCATAACTTTCTTCATCAGTGTCATAGATTGGCTGACTTGGTTCATTGCTTCTCTGAAGTTGCTGGCCCTGATCTTCCTCCCATGAATCTACTGATGATGGTCCTGCAAGCTCGGCTTCCCTTTGGAAACAATCATCATCAAACAGATCATAAATAGGAAAATCATAATTGTAAACAATGTTACCAATCCAACCCGCTGGATTATCAGCAAGTCTTTCCTTCATTCTGATCTATAGAAGAGCCTTCTGGATATGCGTAATCAAACTCAACAGATGAATGAGCAAGAGTGTCTGTTCTATATAATATTTTAGAGGTGGACCGCGTGTTTAATATTCAGCCCATCTCTTCTTCTGTCAATGGAGGGATTTCTTTTTCAACATAGACAGAAGAATAGCAGCCCTCTGTTTCTTGTACTAGCTCATCTGGAGGCCGGATGTCTTCTTGAGCCTCTTCTACAGAATCTTCACTTGTGCTAGCATGGAAACTTTGAGAATATACTGATGTTTCCTAGTCTCTTTCTCCTTCCACATCAGATTTTTCATCTTCTATGTGGTCTCTTGTTTCCTCAAAGCAGCGTTCCCGATTAGCTTTTGCCATTGGGTCGTGATATTCTCAAGTCAGCTTAGTACAAGACATAGGTAGGCAATCAGGAATTTCTTCATCACCTTCCTCTTCATCTTCTATAGATTCTTGAGCATCATACATGTCTTGCTCATTGTCTTGGTCTTGAGTTTGTCCTGGTTCTGGAAAAGGTGTGGGCTGCTCTAAGTAGTCAACATTTGCATTTAAATTAGCCTCATACACCTTCACCATTATTTCACCAAACATGTTTACCATTCTGTTTAATCTGTCTAAAAAAGCATCTAGCTTTGCCTCTCTGTCCATGTTTGGATCTGAGTATGTAAGAAGAGGTCATTGTATCTTCTCAACCAGTTAAGAGTCTTCTACCAGTGGAGTCATTTGGTCTATTAGGAGTTATGGAGTGTGGAGTCGCCAGGTGGATGAATGTGAATTGTTTGAAGTAAGTTTTTGTCCACCATCAGCAGTGAGATACCAATCTAACCAAAGATATGGGGTCTTTTGAGTGCCTAAGGGTATCTAAGATAAGATGCACTGAAGGCTTCCCCAGCGGAGTCGCCATTATGTTGGGGTTCTAGTTTTTTGGCCAGATTGGCAAGACCAAAAGACTGGACAACATCATAACCACTTTTGGATCCTAGGATCTAGCCCTCCTGGATCCGGAGAGGGATCTCTCCACAAAGAGTAGAGAATGATATATCTTTGAAAGCTGAAAATGAGATATTAGGCTAGGTATGAAGCACAAGGGATTTTTAAATTATTCGGTTGTTGGGTTTGGGATCATTAACTGAGAAGGTCATAGGAATGAAAGGAACAAAGTAGCAGGATGTTTTGGTAAAAGAGGATAGGTCAGGAGTGTGCCATCTATTGGGATATGGAGTCATGAAAGGGGATTACTTGCAGAATAACTGAGAAAGGCTTCCATAGGGAAAGTCATCTATACTAAAGGATCTTTTAGATAGATGGTGGAATGGAACATTAAGTGAAAGAAGTGAAAGAAGGAAAGCAACCAAAGGGCAGTTTGGAGATCAGGCCAGATATCATTTAAATCCAGACCTGCTTTGACATAATTCAAAGGAAACTGTCAATGAAAGACACAAAGGGCAACTTAAGATTAGGTCAGAGGTCATCTAACTCCAGGCTTGCTTCAGCATACTCCAATAGAAAAATAGAGTTAAGATTTAACAAAGAACTAGGCCTAAGATCAGAGAAGGGATTTTAACCTTCAATGCTTTTGACACAAGTTCAAGGGATCTTTAGAAAGGAAAATATATTCGAAAAGGACCCTAGTGGATAGGGCTTACGCTAAATCCCCGGTATCCCAATTCTTCCATCTTAAACCCAACTAGAACATCTAAGAAACAAACTCCAAATTCATATATCAGTAAGCATGGGCTAGACCAACATCTTTAACTAGTTAAATTATATGAATTTGCTCCTAGATTCACTATCAGCAGAAAACATCAAAGATAAGAAGAGCAATGGGCATTAGGGTACCATGCAAGGGTATATCATAAACCTGATTTACTAATTCTTATCAGAGAAATATGAACAACATGATTAAAACGAAATGAATAAGGAAAACATCACCCATAATATAGACCAGGATCCTGTGAAATTTTCTTGTTCAATTGATGTGCAAAACCAGTCACATACTCTAAGCTCAATGGCTGATTACAGTCCAAACTTTCTCCTCCCAACCTACTAAATTAAAAACTACTCAGCTACTTCCCCCAATAAAAATTCTAACAGTCGAATGAATCCCTACAACTAACAACAACCTTTACAATGAATTTTACAGGGGTTCTTATAGGAGAATGAGTAACTGTGGAAGTAGATGTAAATTAAATTGATTCATTAAGACAGAGTGGGGGAAGTGTTCGTGCCCACTCTGCTTAATGGCTCTGCATTGCTATGTGTACTCTGCAGTCTGGTTCGAAGTCTTTGTCAGGTTGATAGCAACCTCAGATGTGTTCTTTGAAGTTCCTTCTGGCTATTCGGTACTCTATATTGTCTTTTGAAGCAAGTAACATAGATGGAAAGTCTGCATGGTCTCCCATACTTCCACGACTACTATCCTGACAGTTCCTTAGAAGCTATTGTCAGTGAAATAGATTTTAAGAGCTCGAGGAGGCATGGAGACTTCTGTAGGAAGGTGTCCTTCTAGAGAAGAGTGTATTGCTGATATTAAACACAGATATGGCTTGTTTCATGTGCGCTTTAGGCCTTATTAGGCCTCTTAATCATCTTCGCGGTCTCTAACTGTGTCTTTATCCTTTGAGCACGGGATTACAATCATTAATCTTCAATAAGAGGCACTAATCCTCTTAATTTTTCCTCTGCTGATACACTTTGTTGCTACTGGATGGTCTCTATGCCCTTTGAGTCACAGTCACTGTGATTGTGGAGAAAAAATGGATTTCTCACTCTGTAAGCCCTGCACAATGCAATATAACTGTTATGAAATCTAGGGAAGTGGAGGAGAATTGCTGTGGAGGCCGGTGGAATGGTGGTGGAAATGATGGATGGAGGTGAAAAACCAATGGAAATCTCTGCAAACGGTGAAAGAATGAGCTGCCTAAGGTTTGGTGCAGAGAGGGTCATGAACCGTCCGATTAGATGGACATAGGACGATCAACAGTCAGGATTGTAGATAGAGGTGTTAATAGTAAGTTAGGCAGAGAGTAAAAGCCTTTGGTGTAAAACACAAAGTTTTAAAGCTTGGGCGAAATAAAAAGGAATAAAGGGAAAAATGGATGAGAGTCGGGCGTTTAATGGTGGGACCTAGAAGGCGAAGGGCGATCTTGAATGTGGACCGTTAGATCATAAAAGATATCAATGGCGGAGATATTTAGAAGAAACTTTGTGGAAATCCGATGGAAGAAAGTTCAATGGAAATGCGATGTAATGCGAACCGTTGGATTAGATCATCGGACGGTCGAGATTGAATGGTAGAGCTTTCAGGAGTAAAGGGAAAAGAGTGGTTTAGAAGGTAAAACCACTTGTGTCACGCTGCAAAAGAATGGTTCTGCAAAATCTTCGAAAAAGCGCGATATACATCGCTGCATGACGCATGGAAAAACAAAATCGCCTTCATCGCGTGATTTTGAAACGTTAAAGCCCGGACACGAGATTCACGTGATATGCTTTCTAACCGTTGGATGTGGAGCGAAAATATCGGACGGCGGAGGAGTGAGCACGACATGGGAAAGTGCACTGGCGGTTAGGTAGTGGAAAGTCAAAGGCGGGTTAGATCCCAGTCGTCAGATCTATGTAATAGGCGGTCAAGATTAAAGAGGGAGTAGGAAGGCAAAGGGGTATGTGAACAGGCGGAAAGAATAAGGGTCGTCGGATCTCAGGAGATCAACGGTGGAGATCTAATCACATCGGAGCAGGTCAGGAGGCCAAAACTCCAATCGTTGGAATTGCGATTGCACGCCAGCCGTATGATCTGGAACCATATCGACGGTCAATACTCAATTGGGGGGTGATGAAGAGGGGCGATGGGGCGCAATGCGATTAGTGCTGGGCCGTTAGATCTATATAGATCGACTGCTTATATTGCATTCGCGGTCTACATCACATAAGTCCAATCGCATCGGATAACTTCAATAAACAAAGGGAAAATGCTCATTGAACGCTCCGATTGCGATTAGCGCCAGGGGCTTTAGTGCCTGGTTCTGGGTGTGGGTCATATGTGGGGAAGTGGTTAAGGCGCTTAGCCAAAAGGGGCTTAAGCCTCTAATGAAAAATAAGTGTTTTTAAGCCAAAAAGAGGAATTTTAAGGCTTGAAAAGGGGTTTCGGTAGGCACCAAAGGAGATTTTAAGACCAAAAAAGGGATATTATGAGGTTTAAACAGGGTTTTGGGGAGATTTAGAGGGTTAATGAGGGATTTAGTTGGGGATTTGAAAGGGGAAAAAGGTGGTGAAAATGGGGGTTTTGAGGGAATAACATGGGCAAATGGAGGCCTTTTGAACCATTCTCTTTCACAAATAGTGAGGCTCTTTAATGGAGACATCAGTGAAGATTGTTCAAAGGGAAAGAGACACATGGAGGCTTCAAGAATGATATGTTTTCAGAGGAAATGTATTTCTTGAAGGCTCAAGAACATTTTAGACACCTGTTTTCTTGTCAAAAAATTCATAGGTGGCTAACAATTACCATGATGAGAAGAAGGGCACGATTGGGTATTATTAAGGCTTATGTCATAGCTAATGTTATTAGATGCGAACAAGTGTTTTCCAAGAGATGAGTTGGGATGGCATAAGTAGGTTTTAGGGATTTTTTCATGCGAAGGACACTGAGGAGCATGTAAAAGGTAATTGTCGGTTGCGGTGTGCTAGTTTTGATGGTTACGATATGACTCAATTGGGTTATCACAAAAGTCTTAGTCAGTATCAATCAACGTGTTAGGAAGGTTGTGAATATAAGGGATCTCAACGTCAATTGGGTTGAGAGGGCTGCATATGTGATATCTCTTTAGATTACCGCAATCCTCCATGCATTGTCAACGGCTGGGGTCAAGAAGTAGATGATGCGGGAGTTCAAAGAAAGGATTATATTATATAGCTTCATGTGGAGGAACACGAGAAGCATTGTGTCTGATGTGGTATTCAACGGGTTGAAAACGAAGGGAGGGCTATGAGTATGAACTCTCTGGAGATTGCGGTGGGCAGTGTTTGAGTCTATGTTGCATTAAAAGTATGGGTTTAATGCATTACAAAGATGGAAGAGAGGGGATTAATGAGAGTTTGAATGTTTTGATTCCACCGGAGTTGTGGAGAGGTTTACAGTTAAAGAAGGAGGGGAGTGAGTGTATAGGAGTGAATTTTGAGAGGATATTTTATCAATGATGGATTTAAGAGAATCGATTTGAGTTGGTTTAAGGAGCGAAATCAGATGCTGGGAATTGGGAGTAGCAATAAGGGAGCCTGAAACATGAGAGTGTTTAAGCGTAATATTAGTGAATTTCTTGATTTTATTTTTATAGGTTGATAATTCGATTTTAAGGGATTTAAGAGCAGAGGCTCCATCAACTTTTGACCAAAGGGGGGGATAAATTTTATTATATAGTGTGATGTGCAGGTTAAAATCTTATGTAGAGAGAAAATTTAAATCAGACCTGGATTTTCTTATCTCACTGCGGAGTAGGGCCATACTGGCTTTAAGAAAGATATGATTGTTTTTGGGATTTATTAGGGAGTGCTTGATTTTGGCGAAGGTGGGAATGAGGGAAAACACCTACAACATTTGAGGAATTCGAGATCAACCTTTCTTTTCTTAATCAAAGATCTGTATCGCTCGAATGTGAAAACATTTTTTTTTGTGCCCCTTCCGTATAGGTGTATTATTTCAGATTTTAGGCTTCTGTGATCTATATTTTCTTTTGGTATTGTTTCCAGATTCATCGCATTCATCGAATTTTTATATCGACGTTTCGAACCATCTACCGAGGTTCATTATCAAGACAGAAAAGTGTGAAGGATTGATCTCTGGAGTGAGGTGTAAATAGGAAGGGGTTTGAGAGAGGAAAGGATGATCCGAGAGGTTTCCTGAGATGAGATGTTTTATTATAATTAATGAATTTTTATTATTGTATTATGTAAAAATATTTACAAATTTTTCTAAATTATTATAATTTTGTATTTCTAAGTTATTCATTTTTAGAATTTAAAGGGTTAATTTCAATTTATATTATTTACCATGGAAACTGAGATAAATTTCATCCTTCCTTTCTTATACATTCTCCTCTCTCGAAACCCTGATGGATCCTTATCCCACCAGGTTTATAGAAAAAATATTCATACTGAACAATATTTTCATGCCACCTGTCACCACCATCCATCCTAGAAACATGGATTCCTCAACACCCTAGCAACCAGGGCTATAATAATTTCTGACAACGATCACTTGGAATCTGAAAAAGCTCATCTTATGGAAGTATTTCCAAGAAATGGGTATAACAAACATCAAGCCATCATAGTTTTCCACATAGATAACAAACCAAAGTATAATAATAACAATAACTTTAAAAGCCATGAAAACATTGCTCGGAATGTTAACTTACCTTATATCCTAGGCATCACTGATATAATTATCAATATTTTAAAGAAAAACAACATTTACACCACTTTCAAACCTATAAACACTATCTGCAACATCCTTAAGTCCATTAAAGCTCCCCTTGACCCTAAAGATAAAAAAGGTGTAAATTATCGCATCCCTTGCTCATGTGGCAGACCATATATTGGGGAAACGGGGTGTTACATCAAAACCAGAATCCAGAAACACTCTGTTGACATAAAACATAATCGGTCAAAAACCTCTTCCCTAGCTGATCATTCAAACCTCACCAAACATCACTTATGCATTGAAAATTCTCGAATGATATCCAAGATTGACCATTATTATCATAGAAAATTTAGAGAAGCCCTAGAAATCAATAAACATCCTAATAACCTCAATATGGACGAAGGGTGGAACATTAGTGTGAATTGGATTCCCACATTAACCTCTATGATAAACCCCACCCCTCTCAACACTAAATTTTTTTAAAAACCCTTAATTTATAATTAATAATATTCCCTCATTAATTGTTGAACCTCAGAATTGTCCTTTCTTTGACATCCTTCTCATCACTTTTTCCTTACTTTCTCATAAGTCCATACAATCCAATCATTGATAAATGTCATGTTTTATCTCAGCGAATGCATTTAAATGATTTCTATGTTATATTCAGATGTTCTTGTTATTTGAATGGATTTTTGTAATGTGGCTACAGAACACATCTTATTCTGCAGCTAATCGTTGGTCCCCCAACTAATTTTATGGCTTGACAGGTTCCAAGGAGAAAATAGAGAAACGAGCCACACACATAGATTTAGTCCTATCTACTTAATCGAAATCGACAGAAAAGGATGCCTGAGATCCTGGTCAAAGTCCGGTCAAAGGAGGTAAGATGAGAGAGAAGAACTCTTGATTTTCTATGACATAGCAAATCAAGAGTTAACCAGTCAAAATCCAATTCTATGTTTCAGTTAATATATCCATTTGTAGGTGTAATTAGCTCATCACAGTTATGTTTTTTTTTTATTTAAATATCGGTTATGCAGAAACTGAATGATAGTTGTAATTTCTAAAACACTGTGTGTTTCTTTAAAACAATGTTCTTTTCATAATACAAGGATCGTGTTCATGGTTCTAGTATCTTCTTAATGTGTATATAATCAGCTAGGATCTTGACCAATTCTGTTGCAAAGGGCCCCTGCACAGGAGGAGGTTTTTCGTTAATTGTTTTAGTTTAATTCTTTACTTTGTTTTGTCAATTTCCTGAGTAGATTAATTTTGTGTTGCAACTTTTAAATCAATATCATAGAATTAAGTCATGAATTTTTTCTTTGCATCAATGATCGAATGACTGTGTAATCTTTGATTTCCTAAAACATCTCAAGAAGGTAGATTTATCTATTTTCCAATTGGATTAAGTTTGAGGCAATAGAGCTCACAGTTGTTTAGTTTCCTTTCATGTTCTGTCATTTATTTTTCTAGATTAATATCCTCAATCAATTGTATAATTGGATGTTCCTAAAGATCATGCCAAGAAGGTGAATTGCCATACTTCCAAATCGGGTGCTCGAATGTTCAACCTATGCAATCATTGAGATTTTATTTTACATGCCTTTAATTTTTTTTTAAGATTAAGATCCTCAGTTAATTGTATAATTGGATGTTTCTAAAGATCAGGCCAAGAAGGTGACTTGTCATACTTCCAAATTGGGTGCTCGAATGTTTAACCTATACAATTATTGAGTTTTCCTTTACATGTTTTAATTGCTTTCCTAGATTTAGAAACTAAAGTATAATCGGTTGCTTGTACATCATTTCAAGAGAGTGATTCTATCATACTTCCATATTGAATGATGGAGTGATTGAACATACATTATTTTTTTCCTTTACATGATTTCCTAGATTTAAATCTTTAAGAACGAAAGTATAATCAGTTGCTTCTACATCATTTCAAGAGGGTGATTCTATCATACTTCCATATTGAATGCTGGAGTGATTGAACATACATTAGTTGTTTTCCTTTGAATATGATTTCATCTAGAGTAGCATTGCAATTTCACTTTTTAGTTATAAGATTCATATCCATGGAATAGGACTAACATTATATTAGGAGTCATTAGAATAGGCACTCTGTTTTCATATCAAATTTTAACCATTTAATAGTTTTGGCTCATTTTATGCAAGTTAGTTTAATTTAAGAACACTTCCTTTTATTCCTTCTTTCAAATTTAGTTTTACACATTTAAACTTCACTAGCTTTAGTTGATTCCTTTCATAGTCTTTATTTATTAGATTAAAATTTGGACATAAAGAACAAAACCCCCAAAACAACATAAAAATACACACAACGAAGTAAGAACAAGGTTAACTAAGCACATATAGTGCACCACACTTCATCATATTACAAACCTTGGTTGATAATTTATGTTGAAAAATTTAATACATTCAATTGCCTAAACATTTTGGCGCCATTGTGAGGGAAGTGTAATTAGGTAGCCTTATTTCTTACATCTAAAAAAAATGATATTCGTAGGGAAAGAGATTCTAGGGGTAGATTCATAGATAGAGGTAGAATTTTAATTCATACAACACCACTCACTCCACCTAGACCACGTAGTGATACACCACCATCTCAGACTCATATTTCATAGTTCACTAGACATAGAATTCTTAAATTCTTAAGGTCAGAAATCCAATTAGAAGGATCTTCTACTTCATCCACTGAGGCAGTCTTAGAGGAAGAAGACCCTAGATCTCCAACATAAGGAGTAACCTTTTTCACCTCTACAGGGGAACACCTTTTAGCTGAAGAGTTATAAATTCCTAGTGGAGAAGAAGAAGAAGAACCTTTGTTCAATATCCCATTGATATAGGAACCAGAGGAAGATCAAATAACTTTACAATTAGAACCTTATATTAGCTCTAAGGAATCTATAATGGCAAGAAGAGGAGAAGGAGAAATTTTAAATGGAGAAAATTTACTGTTTGCAGGAGGAAAAGGTGGAGGAGGAGGTAGAGGAAGAGGAGGAGGAGGTGAAGAAAACTACAGAAATAGGGAAAATGATAATTCTTTTGGATTTCCTATAATTCTGGGGAAACAAATGCTACAATGAAAAATATATCAGCCTTCTGTCCTTCCAAATTTTCATGGATTAAAAAGTGAGGATCCTAAAACATTTTGTTTGAATTTGAATTTTTTTGTAGATCTTATGATTATTTACAAGACTCTAAAAAGCTTAAGCTATTTCCTTCAACATTGAAAGGAGCAGCTTTAAAATGGTTCATGGGTTTAGTACACAGTCTATTAGGACATGGAATGACATGAAGAAAGCATTTATAAAAAGATATTTGGATTATTGCATACCCATTAATCATAAGGATGAAGTATTCAAAATGATGCAAAGAGAGGATGAGAATTTGGAGGATTTAATTGAAAGATCCAATTATAACATAAAAAGAGATAAAATGGATAATTTAGATTGAGATACTTTTAAATATCTTTTATTAAAGGAAATTAGAGATGAGTGGATAGATATTCTCAACATGAAGGGGAAAGGATATATCTCTCAACTCACATTACCTGACATTTCTGAATTATGTATTCATCTCTCAAGCGGAAAAGCAAAAACTGGGAAAAATCCAATAGATCATTCTCTTGCTAGAGTAAAACAATCTGCAACTGGAACAATAAGTAGAGAAGAAATTGGAAATATGCTTGATGAATTTAAAATAGATATCTTAGGGAGTCCTAGTGAACAGAGAGACACCCTTAAATTACAAAACAAATAGAAAGCCGAGACTGATTCTTTAGCTATCTTCTATCCTAAATGCATAAAGATGCATGCTTTAAGAGAATGTCCTCTTGATGCAAAAGTCATAGAGAACTATATGATTTGTTCAAAAAATCATGAAACTAAGATTTTCCCTTCAATTCCAGGCCTTAAGGTTTTTTTTCAAGAAGAAGCAACTTCAAATCCAACAGAATCTCTTTGCTTTGTCTTTAGAAGACCATGGCAGGGGCCACAAACTCAAGGTTTTAACAACCAAATGTACACTTAGCGCCCACCAAATAATTGGAATTCTTGGCAAAAACCTTGGTCTCAACCTCAATCTTGGGCACAAGGAATGCAAAATCCCTATGATACTGTCAATACTACCAATATCCTCCATCCTATACAAATTATCCTCCTCAACAAATTCCTCAACAAAATCAACAACCCCAACTCCAAAACCAAAATCCACAACTTTCATTACCATTTCAACAAAGACCAAATCAACTGCCTGCCAAACCACTACCAAACCCCAATAATAAAAATCCTGAAAACACTTACATGATAGAAGGACAAAAATTTCCAACCTACATGATTACTCCATTAGATCTTAATGATGTCCAACTTAGATCTGGTAGGATACTAGAAAAGAAAAAGCCTTCTGTAGTTATTCAAGAACAAGATAATTTTGAGCAAAATTCTCTACATCCAAATAAAAATTTTAAGGAAGGAACATCTCTTCGAAACCAGAATTCTGAAAACGAAAAACAAAAAAACTAATTAACTCAACTCCTATCATAGAGCAACCATAAGTATCTATTTATAACCCCCCCTTTCCTGAAAGATTACAAATTGATATAGGGGTAGAAAAACATATCATGTTACCCAATTATGATTTTCTAGATGAATTGAAAAATATTTGTATCAAAATTCCTTTGGTACAGGCCATTAAAGATATTCCAATTCTAGCCAAAACAATAAAAGAGTTGAGCATGAAGAAACTAGGGAGAAAAACAAAAGAAATAAAATGAATTCAACTAGTAGGAAAAATTGCAGACATAATGATGGGAAAAATTGTCATACAAAAATATTTAGATCCAGGAAGTCTAGTTGTAAAAACACATATCAATGGTGTTGAAATTCCAAATACATTGATTGATTTAGGAGCAACTATAAACATCATGAGCAAACATACCATGGAACAACTCAAACTTCCTAACCTTATGTATACACCTACATTACTGCAATTAGCAGACAGATATGTAATCAAGCTAGATGGTGTGTTAGAAGATATTTCAGTATCCTTAGACTCTTGGGAGTATCCTGTTGATTTTTATAATCTTAACTCCTAAGAACAATATAGGAGGAAATCCACTTATATTAGGAAGACCTTGGTTGGCTACAGCTGATGCTTTCATTAACTGTAGATCTGGTGATATGTACATCTCTAATGGTAACTCAAAAAATAAATTCACTCTATATCCTCTAGCAAAAACAATCACAAAGGTAGAAGATAAAGAATGGATTGATGATGACAATGATATACAACCTCTCTTTACTATTTCAAGTATTAGTGAAGATAGTCAAATCTTAAATTCAAAAGAAAATTTTGAAACATCTTCAGAATATGAACATGATCAAGTTCAAGAACAATGCAATATTGAATATTTATCATCCAGGTAGATGTCTCTACACACTATGGAAGAATTTGGTAGCTCTACAGTTGAAATATTTCCAGGAAAATCTTTGAACATAAACAAAAACTTGGAAAGACTACAACAGAAAAAGTCAATAAAAAAATTACAACAAAATTCTTCTGCATATTCATGGGAATACACTGACATAAAAGGAATTAGTCCTAAGACTTGTATACATCACAGCTACATTGAGGAAAACTATAAACCTATCAGACAACCTCAAAGAAGGATGAATCCAAATCTTAGGAAAATTGTGAAAGAAGAATTGCAAAAATTGTTGAATGTAAACTTCATTTACCCAATTTCAGACAGTCAGTGGGTTTCCCCTTTAGTTATTGCACCAAAAAATAATGGTAAGTGGAGGGTATGCATTGAATATTGAGAGTTGAATAAAGCCACCCTAAAAAATCATTTTCCTTTACCTTTTATATATCAAGTATTGGATACATTAGCAGGTAAGAAGTATTTCTCATTCTTGGTTGGTTTTAGTGGTTACAATCAGATTCAGGTAGCATGTGAAGACCAAGACAAAACCACATTCACTTGTCCATGAGGAACTTATGCCTATCGAGTACTTCCTTTTGGATTGTGCAATGCACTTGCAACATTCCAAAGGGAAGTACTAGGAATTGTTTATGATCTAATACATGATTGTGTAGAGGTATATATGGATGACTTTAAATTTTATGGGTGTTGAATAATCATACATCATTAACACACATAAAAACACAGATTTATACTCAAACACAGTCATGGCGGGAAAGGCTTCAGCCTCACAGCTTCCTCACATATTTTCTCATTATTAAAAGAATGTAATATTACAATTAAATAGATGAGGAGACTATGTTTCAAGATAGTGTGTGCTATCTTGGACACCTTGGTTGAGATAATTTCTCAACCATACACACACCAATATAGGAGCTATCTAAACTAACGCCTATCTTAGAGGAACAACCCAAACTAAAGAGTTAGGCATAAATTCCTAACTTTTAATATTTAATTCATTTATTTTATTTTTGGATTTATTATTGTTTTATGAGAGAGGCTAACATTCCCCCCTTCAATGATAAATCCAAAATAATAACAAGGAACCATCTTCCAAGTTCTCATGTTGATCCTCAAAAACATTGCCTGAAAAACTGCCAAAGCTGGATGCTGAAAAAACTGCAATTTGAAGAGACCATGAGTTAGCTGCATGTTTGATTCATCTCTAAATTTCGCTTGACAACTCCATCACGTGCCAAGTTGAAAAAGGATCCATTTTTCCTTTGTGTTAAATCAACATCTTTTGTCCACTGACAAAATTTGTTGAATGCCCACTAGCTGATGATGTAAAAAACAACTCACTATTGCTTTTGTTGTGTTGAAAACTTCTCACTGCTGCTTTGATGTTGACTTCTCACTGGAGAATTTTTTGATGCCCACTGGCTGTTGAAGATGCCCACTGGCTATGGAAGCTATCGACTAGCTGCTTTTGCTGGTTTTTTCAAGACTTTCAGTCTGAAAACCACCGTCAATTTCATTGACATTTTCCCCCCTTTGTCAGCTGAAAGGAGAGATAATTCTCTGTGAATTATTTCTAAACTCTCCCTTTCAGGTGTAGGAGTGTTACACGGGTGTACTCCCCCATTCAACTGCATGAGATTACCATCTTCTTTTCACTGTCGGCTGCACTATGTGTGATTGTATTCGGTTGTAGAACTGAGACAATATTTTGACTGTGGATGACCATTCCCAAGGATCGATCCATTCATAATGTATCTTCAATATGGATGATTGTTGTTGGTTGTGACATTCCTCTGAGGAATGATTGGGCTTTCCACAATGGCGACAAGGATTGAGATAAAAACACTAATCTTCCATATGACTGGTTCTTTGACAATGAGAACATGTCGGTTTGACTGCAACTTCGGGTTGTGTGCATTTTTGTTTGTCTGCAACTTTCTTAGAACTTGTTGAGGTGATTTGTTCAAGAAATACTGCACTAAAAAACTTAATGGGCTTTGAATAATCAGGGATATTCAAGTTGACGTCATCGTTGACATATCCTAAGCCTCGTCGATTTCTGTTACTTTGGATTTCTTCCCATGGCTTGATGATGGGCTTGGAAGAAAGTTGAACTAGAACAACTTTGACACTTGAAGCTGTTTGGATGAATGACTTATCATCTGGATGGTTCAAATACTTGGAAGCATCACTCTTCTCTTGCAACTAATTTCTTTGTAGTTGTGACTCTAGTTGAAGAAACTCAATGGTTTCATTTGTCTGTTGTAGATGCCGTGAAAGATCAGCAAGAATGTCTTTGATGATTTGCACCATGTCTTCAGCACTTGATAGGATCAATTTGTGAAGAAATTCTATTAGATGGATGTGTTGCACCATTTGAACTCGCTCTCTTGAATTCGGGCTTGCTTTTCGTAGATGTTGTGCTTTGAACTATCTCACTTGACTTTGTTACTTGAATGATAGGCTCGCTTGTCATAGATGTCATGCTTTGAACTGTCTCACTTGACTTTGTTACTTGAATGACAAGCTCGCTTGTCATAGATGTCATGCTTTGAACTGTCTCACTTGACTTTGTTACTTGAATGAATACTCTTGCTCACTTGCAAGAGATATGAACTTCTTGTTTTTTTTGTTTAGAGGTAAAACTCGTTCACTCACTTGATTCTGCTTAAAGGAAGGGTGTTGAACATTGTCGAAAATGCACCAAAGAAATCTTACAGTGATTTTAATGACTCACTTAAAACAATTCACTTGTCTTAATTTGACTTAGTTGAAGAGAATTTACGCTCTTGACTTCTTATGAATTCAAAACTTGGGTGTCGGTTTCAACTGAGAGTGCACCCTTACAATCCAACTCAGATTACAAATTCTTAAATTTATGTGAAATAATTTTGATGTAGACTGTACTTTGAAATGTTGGAGTTTGCAGATTCATTAACTTGATTGTATTGAGTGAATTTGTGTGTTGAGGTAGAATGTTGATGTTGACAACTTTGATTATTTGTTGTAGTGGCAGAAATGCATGTGTTGATTTTAAATTTCCTTTATTGCAGCTACTTCGTTACAGGTGTTGTGCTTGCTTGCATTGAACTTTATGTGTGTGGTAAATTCGATCATTTATGTGTCAAAAATAAACACAAATCATAAGAAACAACATGAAGCATGCACCATCATCAACACACTCAGAAACACTTTTCCCTCACAACAGGTTGGAATAAGCTCTGATACCACATGTTGAATAATCATACACCATTAACACACATAAAAACACACAGATTTATACTCAAACATAGTCATGGCGGACAAGGCTTCAGCCTCATGGCTTCCTCACATATTTTCTCATTATTAAAATAATGTAATATTACAATTAAATAGATGAGGAGACTGTGTCCCAAGATAGTGCGTGCTATCTTGGACACCTTGGTTGAGATAATTTCTCAACCATACACACACCAATATAGGAGCTACCTAAACTAACTCCTATCTTAGAGGAACAACCCAAACTAAAGAGTTAGGCATAAATTCCTAACTCTTTATTTTGGGTTGTTCCTCTAAGATAGGAGTTAGTTTAGTTAGCTCCTATAATGGTGTGTGTATGGTTGAGAAATTATCTCAACCAAGGTGTCCAAGATAGCACGCACTATCTTGAGACACAGTCTCCTCTTCTATTTAGTTGTAATATTACATTATTTTTATAATGAGAAAATATGTGAGGAAGCCGTGAGGCTGAAGCCTTTTCCACCATGACTGTGTTTGAGTATAAATCTGTGTGTTTTTATGTGTGTTAATGGTGTGTGATTTTTCAAGAGGATTTAGAGAAATTGGAAAAGGTTCTTAAAAAATGTAAAGAAGAAAATCTTTCATTAATTCATGAAAAAAACTTTATGATGTTTACCAAAGGGATTGTTTTAGGACATCACATTTTAGGAGATGGAATTAAAGTTGACACATCTAAAGTTGAAGTCATCTCCAAATTATCAATTCCAAGTTGTCAAAAGGATATTAGAAGTTTTCTAGGATTCACAAAGTATTATAGGATATTTATAGAAAATTTCACTAAAACAACATCCCCACTCTTCAAGTTACTTACCAAATATTGTGAATTCAGTTGGAATCCTAATTGCCAATTGGCATTTGAAACTTTAAAAACAAAAATTTCTGAAGCACCCATCTTAAGAGGTCCGAATTGGAAACTATCTTTTCATATTTAAAAATATGCTTCAGATACAACTCTGGGAGCTGTATTAGGACAAAAATATTTGATCCCTTATGCCATCTATTACACAAGGAAGAATTTGACTCCCACTGAGTTAAATTACACTGTAACTGAAAAAGAATTCTTAACTGTTGTTCATGCTATCAACAAATTTAGACATTATATTACAGGATATGAAACCTTTATTCATACAGATCACTCTGCAATTAGATACTTAATGAATAAATATGTTACTAATGCCAGAGTCACAAGATGGTTATTACTCCTACAATAATTCAATGTCACCATTCTAGACCGACCTGGAAAACAAAACACAGTTACTGATTCCTTGTCTATAATTCAAAATGTCAAAAATGATACTCTAGTTGAGGAAAAGTTTCGTGATGAATATCTTTTTGCAACAACTACTAAAATTACTTGGTTTTCAGATATTTCTAATTACTTAGTCGCAGGAAAGTTACCTTCACACTTGTTTCCTAGAGAGAAAAGAAGAATTATTCAAATAAGTGAAAATTACTCATGGATTAATGATGAACTGTATAAAACAGGTCCAAATCTCATTATGAGAAGATGTGTTCGAGAAGATAAAATTCCTGAGATTCTTAAAGCATGTCATGATGAACCCTGTGGTGGAAACTTTGTTGATAAGAGGACATCCTATAAAATCCTTCATTTAGGATATTAATGGCCATCCATATTTAAAGACACTAAATAATATGTCAAAAGGTGTGACAACTGTCAAAGAATGGGGAAACATGTTCCTTCAGATGAAATGCGATTACAAACTCAGATACTCATTGAACCATTTGAAAAATGGGCCTTGGATTTTGTTGGACCAATAAATCCACCATCTAATCAAAAGAAATATATTCTAGTATGTATTGATTATGTCACTAAATGGGTAGAAGATAAAGAACTTCCTTTAGCTAATGAACATTCTGTAGTTAAATTTATTTTTGAGGATATCTTCACTCGTTTTGGTGTTCCAAGAGAAATTGTGACAGATCACGGTTCCCATTTTACATCCAAGTTGGTGGAAAAACATGTGGAAAACTACAAGATTAAGCATAGAAAATCCACTGCTTATCATCCACAAGAAAATGGTCAAGTAGAGTCTACCAATAAAGTGATTGAAGGAATTCTCACTAAGATTGTACATCTACACAGAACATGGGCAGAGAGGCTTCTTCAAGCCTTATGGGCTTACAGAACCACATGGAGGAATACAACATGACATACTCCCTATGAAATTGTTTATGGGAATCAAGTCATGTTTCCTATATAATTTCAGATTCAAACCTTCAAGATGGTAGTCCAATTGGGACTTGATTTATCATAAGCTCAGAAAAATATATTGGAGAAAATTAATGAGCTTGATGAAATCAGGCAAGATGCAGTTCAAAGAACCAGTATAGTCGAGCAGCAAAGGTCTAAATGGCATGATAAATATATCAAGGACAATAACTTTCAATCAGGGGATTGGGAACTTTTGTTCGATTCAAATTTCAAAGACTTTCAAGGAAAGTTTCAGACTCACTGGCTTGGGCCTTTTGAGATTTAAAAGGCCTTTGATAATGGAGCGGTCAGGATAAGTACAATTGATGAAGAAAAGGTACCTCTTATTATGAATGGAAATCAACTGAAAGTATATTATAAGCCAATTTCAAAAGAAGAGTTTATCAAGATTTTCCAAGATAATACTGATATGAAGTTAGTGAAGAAGAATCCTTCTTCTTCCCTAACTTAGCTTTTATTTTTCCTATCGAATATATATATATATATATATATATATATATATATAATAAATAAATTGTATAATTATGAAAACCAATAAATGATTGGCATCCTTATACAGAAAATACAAGATGAAAATAAGAAATTCTAACATCCTATATTTTCCATTCCATTCAAAAAAATTCCAAAAATTATTGTTTCATTTCTTTTTTTACAATAAGAAGTAGTACAGAACTACATTCAATGTTGCATTTACATTCCATTTTACAGTCAGTATTCCATTTTGCACCTACATTCCATTCCACAGTCATATTCCATTTGATAGCTACATTCCATTCCACAGTCATATTCCATTTTGCAGCTACATTCCATTCCACAACCATATTCTATTTTACAGCTGCATTCCATTCCACAGTCATATTCCATTCTACAGCTGATATTCCATATTCTGCAACCACATTCCATTCTGCAGTTACATTCCATTCTACATTTGATTCCACATTCTGCAGCCACATTCCATTTCTACATGTACATTCCAACCTGCAACTCTCCCACATTTGTACAACCTATTGAAGAAAGAAAAATGAATACAGGGAATTGAAGGACTACAATTTAAGACCACCATGCTAAAAATATACCTAAAGAATCAACATCAAGGAAATGACAACAAAAGGTTAGTTCTAAAGGTAAAGTTGCATAAATTTATTTAAATAGCAAGGTCAAAAACATTAGCATGTATATTGTAGATGATCATATGCTACCTTAACATGTCATCATTTGATTTTATTGAGACTCCTATCATGTCATAGATCGGCCACATCATCCACATTATGTTTCATAATGGTCCATAATGGACTCCCCCATTTATGATTAACGGTTATGACCTGTTGTTGTAACATATCCATCTACGTTTCTTCAAAACCTCAATCTATCTCACTCATTCCTACAAACCCTCAACATCCTTCATCATATCCATAATCCAATTCACTTCATAATAGAGAGGGATGATTATGAAGACTAGACTCTTCACAATAGAAGACATGGGTTTGATAGTCAGATCAGAACCGGTGGGAAAAAAATATATGCAGGGATATCCTCAAATCAGGGAGATGTTGCAGAAGGCTAAACAGTTCAAGTTTATAGAAAAATTTGATGGCTTCCACAAAGAGATCACTATGTATTTTGTGAGGTATTTTGATGGGATAGAAGTTGAAATAGGAGACATCAATTTATCAATAACTGAGGCATTCATAGCTGAAGCCACAGGACTCCCAAGGGTTGGCGAAATATGGTTAAAAAACAAAGAATTTCATAGTGAATCATGGAAGTTTGTCCTCAAAAATCCTGGTATGGATACTTCTGTTTTCAGAAAGGGTATTCCTAGCTCAACACTTAAGAACAAATGGAGGAACATGTTCTTAATTCTACAGAAATTTATCACCTGTGAAGGCAGATTTGGCTGCATGTATGTGTATCATATTCAATTGTTGATGAATTTATTAGAATATGGTGAAATAAATCTTCCCTTCTTTTTACTGAATAGTCTAAAAACAATTTCTACAAGCGTTCATAAGAGAATTCAGTTTAGAGATAAAACTATGCACCATCATGGTTTGGTAAAAATACTTCTTGAATTTCATTTGAAAAGTATAGGATATTCCTGGGAGAACTTTCTTATCAGAAACCATTTCCAAGATGTACTAGAACAACCTAAAGAAGACAATACTATAAAAATCAGAAGGAAGAATATTGACACAAGCATTGAGGACAGACCTGCATCTCCACTTCAGCAAAATGATGAGGAAATCACTCTTGCAAAGCTAATGAAGAACAAGAAGCAGAGTAAAGTTAATATAGGGGGTAAAACCTAAAAGAGGAGCAAGGCAACAATTAGAGAAAACGTAAATCCTCCATAGCTGAAAAGGAGCTCCAGACTACAAGGTTTGATGAAGAAAACACTACCACAAGAGACAGAGTTTGTAAATTTAGAGGAAGAACCTCTAATACCATCTCCTATAAATATTTCTCCTCTACATAACCTTCAAAATTCTCTTGTACATAATTTTGAAGGTAGTCCTAGTAGAAGATGTCCAGGCATAGACCCAGTACAGTAAGAGATATATGATTACATAGAGTCACTAGAGAAGAGAAATGCAGCAATGAATACATAACCTCCTATAAATCCACAAGAACCTCTAGTTGATACTCTTAAATAGGAAATCTATGAACTAGAGATATTGAATAGGCATATTAAACAGGAGAATGAAGCTTTAAAGCAACAGAACAAATTGGAGAAAGTGAATAGTGATAATACCATCCTGCACTTAGGATTGTGGTACAAAAGAATAGGAAGTTAAAAAGGAAGAACAAATCACTAAACAAGACAGTCATCAATCTCAAATAAAAATTCCTTATGAGGAAGCCTAGGTTGGCAGTCACTTCAAAGAAAAGCAAAAGGAGAAAACTAGATGTATTAGAAGAAGTGTCTGAACAAATGTAATAGGAGAGGAAAGTTCACATTTTTGCTAAATTGCATGAGGACATGCAATGACTTCTTAGTGGGGGTATGTTGAACCTCAGAATTTTCCTTTCTCTGACATCCTTCTCATCACTTTTTCCTTACTTTATCATAATTCCATACACTCCAATCAATGATAAATGTCATGTTTTATCTTAGGGAATGAATTTGAATGATTTCTATGCTATATTATGATGTTCTTGTTATTTGAATGGATTTTTGTAATTTCGGTACAGAACGCAGCCTATTCTGCAGCTAATCGTTGGTTCTGCAACTACTTTTATGGTTTGACAAGTTCCAAGGAGAAAATAGAGAAACGAACCACATGGGCATCTCCAGAATGATTCAGATATGGATTTCGTCCTATCTACTTAATTAAAATTGACAGAAAAGGATGCCTGAGATCATGGTCAAAGTCTGGTCAAAGGATGTAAGTCGAGAGTGAAGAACTCTTGATTTTCTCTGATGTATCAAATCAAGAGTTAACCAGTCAAAATCCAATTCTATGTTTCGGTTAATATAGCCATCTGTAGGCGTAATTAGCTCATCACAGTTATGTTTTGTTTTATTTAAATACCAGCTATGAAGAAACCAAACGGCGAATGTAATTTCTAAAATGTTGTGTATTTCTTTAAAACTCTGTTCTTTTCATAATACAAGGATTGTGTTCATGGTTCCAGTATCTTCTTAATGCATATATAATCATCTAGGATCTCGACCGATTCTGTTGTAGGGGTCCCTACACAAGAGGAGGCTTTTCGTTAATATTTTTAGTTTAATTTTTTACTCTGTTTTGTCAATTTCCTGAGTAGATTAATGTTGTGTTGCAAATTTTAAATCAGTATCATAGAATTAAGTCATGAATGTTTTCTTAGCATCAATCATAGAATTATTGTGTAATCTTTGCTTTCCTAAAACATCTCAAGAAGGTAGATTTATATATTTTCCAATTGGATTAAGAGGCGATAGAGCTCACAATTGTTTAGTTTCCTTTCATGTTCTGTCATTTAATTTTCTAGTTTAAGATCCTCAGTCAATTGTATAATTGGATGTTCCTAAGGATCAAGCCAAGAAGGTGACTTGTCATACTTCCAAATTGGTTGCTCGAATGTTCAACCTATGCAATCATTGAGATTTTATTTTACATGTCTTTAAATTGCTTTCTTAGATTAAGATCCTTAGTCAATTGTATAATTGGATGTTCCTAAAGATCAGGCCAAGAAGGTGACTTGTCATACTTCCAAATTGGGAGCTCGAATGTTTAACCTATACAATTATTGAGTTTTCCTTTATATGCTTTAATTTCTTTCCTAGATTTAAAAACTAAAGTATAATCGGTTGCTTGTGCATAATTTCAAGAGGGTGATTAAAAAAGAGATGACAGAATCAGCCAAAAACATGGAAACTGCAAAACCATTAGCAGAGAGTACCTAGTCATTTTTTTTTCACATCGTGTCAGCCAAGAGCCACATTGACTTTCTGAAGATGCTTGTGCTCACCTGTGAAGAACCTGCGACCTTGACATCCTCCTTCTCTTCAATAATATAACAGTTGTAAGTATTGGGGAGGGGGAGAGGTCTTCTCTCCCAAATATTGCACATCCATTGGATGAATGGAGGTGTCCTTCGAGTCATGAGCAGGAGAGATGTGCCCAAAAACATAGACGGTGGATGGAAAAGAGGAGTTGGGAGGGACTGAAAGTGAGGTAGAGGGGTTAGGAGAGGAAGAGGATGGGATGCGCAAGGTGAAGGAAAGTCCAAGTTTGTGGGAGAGATGGTAGAGGGAGGAATATAGATGACTGGAGTAAGCATTGGTGTCGACAATCCATCTGGTAGCAGAGGCATTGTTGGGTGCTAGTTTTTTACATTTTTCCTACACTTGTATTCCTTATTTTGCCTCATAACCATAGCCAATGGGAGTATCTTTACCTCTTTCTCCTACCTTTCTTCCCTAACTTGTGCTGTTTCACCTTGTTTTTATTACTTTTCCAATTCACCAATTATTATGATATATTATACCTTTTATGAATAATTGATGGTGAATGTTTGGAGAAGATTGATGGTCTTTGTGTTGTATTTTCAGATGTCATTTATAGCACCAAATATCCCGAGCACGAAGTTCACAGAAGAAGTCAAGAGGGTGTTGTTACAACAAAGAAATGTTGTTACACCTTGCTGTTACAAACCCGCCAGCAAACTGTTGTTACATTCTGCTGTTACAGACTCGTTGACGAACTGCTGATACAGTTGTACCATTGACTGATCCCGTCAACACTTGTTGCTAATATGTCCTCTGGTTATTACACTACAACTGTGATTCTATTACGATAGTTGTAAAAGTTGTTTAACATTGTATTTTTGGGATAACAGCCTAAGGGTGATTTTGATTGTAATCTTTTATTTTCTAGTTAGAAATTTATTAGGAAGTGGTTATAACTATATGTGTTCTATTTTGATCAGCATGAGAATCATAAGATTATCATGACTGATCTATCCCTTGATTTTTTGATGTAACCACTATATAGTTCTCGGCCCTAGAGGTCAAGAGGTTAGCGAAGAACAACATTATTTTGGCTCTGTAATTGTGTTCAGATTAATACAAATTATCTTGTTATTTTTGTTACATGCGTTGTTCTATTTAGTTTTCGTTAAGTTCTTCTTATACCTGCGCCCTTATATGGAGGAAGGGACCTCCTTCTTAGCATGGATTGCAGTGATTAAAGTAGTTCTGTGTATGTAATTGTATTTAATTTTATGTATCATTAGAGTGTTGTTGTTGTTGTTCAGCTGAGAATATATCTGCTTCGACTTCAATATTTTATATGTTGTTACACATCTGATATTAGAAACATTAGCTGGGTACTTGTTGTGTGGTGCACCAGATAGATTAAATGAAGTGTGATTCCAATCTTGTAGAGCCTTTTACTTCTGCATGAGTCATTTATTTCCAGCATTAACTTCAACAACGATTTTTGTCTTTGGAATTTCTTCTGGTTGGTGTATCAGCACAGACAGTGCAATTGTCATTGGAATAAACAGATGTCCCTTGATTGATAATTAAATGTGTGTTGTTTAGTCATTTAACAGTGATTTATATAGTCCAACATTTTGGCGTCGTTGCCAAGGATGGCAGTGACGATCCAATCAATCAGAGTTGTTTCTTAGAAGTGAATTTTCTGTGTGTTTTCATAGAGTGTCTCCAGTGACACAATTGCCGGGCAGTAAGATGAGAGGTAAGAACCTACATAGTGCTCTAACAAACTTGAGTGAGCTCACCAATGTCTTGCTGGAACACTTAGGAGGTTGAATTTCTGAACAATTTTTTTTCTTAGAGTGTCTCCAGTGACACAATTTCCGAGCGGTAAGACGAGAGGTAAGAACCTATGCATCGCTCTAAAAAACTTGAACGGGCTCACCAATGTCTTGCTAGGACACTTAGGAGTTGAATTTTGGGTTTTTTTTTTAGGGTGCCTTCAGCTATATAGTCATTGGGCAGTAAGACGAGAGGTAAGAATGTGCACATCGCTCTAAAAAACTTGGGCGGGCTCACTGCTTTAGAAACTGAAGCACTTGTAGGATGAATTGATACACATAGGGCCCATGTGTGTCGGTAGGACAACATCAACATCTACAAACACCCCCCACTCTACTGACTACAGGAAAGATAGGTCGTAAGAAGGAAAATAAGAGTGCAGATTTGGGAAGGAAAAAATTCTTTGGAGATCTAATTTCAAGGGCAGAAAAGGAACATTCCACGTCATACAGAGATAATAGGAATACATGACCACAAAAAGCCAAAGAGAAAGGAAAGACAGTTGCAACAGCTGAACAAGACTTAGGGTCTGAATCAGGAGATGAAACAAAAAGCATAGCTATGGCACTAAAGAACATAAAGGGGAAAGAGATTGTAAATGAACCCAGTTCTAGTATTTCAAACTATCACATAGAAGCTCCAAGTGAGGAGAAGAGAATTGAGTTGTTTCATGTGAGGATCATTTCCAAGCACACAAAGGTAGACACACTATTTGATAGTGGGTCAGAATCGAACCTTATCTCAAAATACTTAGTCAAGAAGTTGAATCTTGAAACCATTCCACATCCTAAACCTTATCCTCTTGGTTGGATTTGCAAGGATGCAAATTTACAGGTTTCAAGGAAGTGCATGTTGCGCTTCGCCATAACAGCTCATTATATTGACACGGTTGAATTAGATGTTGTTCCGCTTGATATTACAGGTGTGGTGTTGGGCAGTCCTTACTTGTATGACAGAAAAGCTATCTTCCATCGTCATGAGAAAAAGTACCATTTATTCAAGGATGACAAGGAGTTTATTGTGAGAGCACATCGCAAAAAGCTAGACTCTTCTTTAGTGAATGTTGGGTAGATGAAAAGTCTTTCCAGTGCAAGTCAAAATTTGACTTTATTGATGATGAAGCAAAAATAATTTGTACATAATCCTTTTCATGTTTATGCTAATGTAAATAATCAGTTGTTTTAGTCTGAAAGCAAGTCGTCTTTGGAAGAATATGAAAACAAGTTGAAGCAATTGTCTTTGGTGTCGATCGGTGAAAAAAACAAAATGTTAATGCAAGGAGGTGCAAAGAACCAAGAGAGGGTAAAGCATCCAAGCAGAGAGGGCACAAATTTCAACAATGATCATTGCTAGTTTTAGAATGGCAGGGTACTATGGTGAGGAAACTTGATTGGGAATCGAAACAAGTACATGGTTCATTCAGCAAAAAATCGCCATAAGGACAGTTGGCAAGGTGAATCTAATTTTCAGTTTCCTTTGAAGATAGACCAATGTAGGAACAATATGTTTTCTGCAAACTTCAGTTGTTGTTCTGCAAGTTTCAATAATTTGCAACATGACACAGTCAAAGTTAGCAATAGTTGGTCAACAGATTCAAGGAAAAATTTGTTATTTTATGAGAAGCTACAGTTAATGAAAATAGGGAGATTTCAGTGGATTAAGATTGGAAGAGTGGAGATTCAGTCTCCTCATCTTTAGGTTCAGTAGTCTAGAGAGATTTTGGGGTCCAAAAGCTTCCTAGTAGGGAGGTGTGATCAGGAGATCATGTCCAAGTTATGGAAAATGCTAAAAAATGAAAGTGCTCAAAAGTGGTTTCAATTTGAACGATCAGAAAGGTCTTGTCGCTGCAATTCTGGTGCCATGAATGGTTCTCTAAACTGAGGTCATATGCGAAAGTTATTGAGGTTTGAAATTGTCTAGTGAACTCCAAAACATGACTTTTGACTTAGTTTGACTATGAAGTTTTTATAAAAAAAATTTAGTGAAAAAATCATTTTTATATGTTTTGGACAGCCTATCAGAGGGTGCCATGTGGCCTGCCTGGAGACTGCCACGTCGCCCCAAGCCAAGGGTTGAAAGTCATGTAAAAAACTTTGAGGTTCATGGGGTTTGAACCAACGACCTAACAGTTTGAGCAGGCCAACCCGACTGACCTAGTTGTGCAACTTTTTGAACGAGTCGAGCACTCGTGAACGTATTGTCAGTTCGGATTTGGAACAAGCGGATAAAAGGAGTTGGAATAGCCCCCATCGTTGATATGACCAAGTGGCTGGAACCGTGGCTTAAAATAGTTGAATCGGCATAATAAAAGGGATAGGCCCTGCAGGGCTAGCCCCTATGCATAGGACCTCTACCCACGACCAAGGTCTAAGGTTGATAGATAAGGTGGTGGTTAATTCATGGGGGTTCAGGCCCATGTGGCCAACGCCACTCCAAACAGTTAATGATACGGTTATGGCGTGGCTTATCCACGCGGCTTAGGTGGCGGCTTGGGCACGGTGGCCACATGTGACAACCCATAACATTGAAATTTATTACCTCCACTGGTTTAGCATGTAGTTTCGCCAGTTAAGGAGATTCTACCATTTTTGGAGCGCTAACTGGAGATCATCCAGTTTTGGAGGAGGATTTTGGGGGACACTGGGAAAAAATTTGTTTTTGCCATAACTTCTTCATTTTTCGACCAAAAAAGGTGAAAAATAGTCAATTTTGGTTTTCTTGAGCATTCTAAGAAGTTTGGAATAGGTTTCAGGTCAAACAGAGGTCATCTACAACAATTGTTTCTTCGAGGAATTTGAAGGAGCCATCTTGGCCATCATAGAGAAGACAGTGTATTGGGCTCTCTTTATATGTTTAGTGTAAATGAAAAGCCATTTCTGGATATTTCATATCTTCTAAAGCTGAATTTACAGTTAGTTTTGCCTATTGAGGCTTATTTTCACTTTTACATCCATTTTGAGAAAATTAATACAACAAGGACATGCCATTGGGGAGCCTTGGACCGATAGATGTAGCCTAGGAGGGGTGAACTGCGTCAACAATTTGTTGTGTAATGTGCTTATGAGGTTTATTTATTGTTAATTTCTACTGTATAATGTTAAACAGTTAAAAAACTTAATCAATCCTCACACAAAAATCTGAATAACAAAGCTATAAAGATTTGTTTAACATGCAATTTAAGGAGAACCATTTTAACACATTATTAAATCTATTTTGGATACTTTGCATAACGTAAAAAATACTTCCAATTCAGATCACCACGTCATACATAGATAATAGGAAGACAGGACCATAGAAATAAGCTACCATATCAAGGCCTATACCATCAGTGTTTTTCTTGTCTGGACCTCACCATCCTTCAAATAGCATATCCACTCCTGATACCAAAACTCCAGATTCAAAACAGCAGTGGAGAGTTATTGATCAAGATCTGAGAATTGAAGGACACGGAGAGACCAGTGGGGAACGTTAGGGACCTAAGGAACAACATTTGGTTGATCATCAATTGGACGCTGGTAGTGTTGTTAAACAACTAGGTCTTGGAGCAGCCTGATCCTTCTATTTTTCATTCTCCAGCACACTCTGAGGCCAGTTCATCCCATCAGGAAGAATCAACCATGGGGGACGAGAATGTCAAGACAGAAAACACTGTTACTTTTGAATTCCCAATAGTAGTAACACAGGATGAGGCTCCTATGAAGAATATCCCTTTATCATCCCTACCATCCTTTCAGGGGATGGCTGTTGAAGATACTGATACCTTTTTGTTCGAATTCAATGTGTTGTGTAGGGGTTATGACTACACTTCAGATGCCCATAAGCTGAAATTATTCCCTGCTACTTTGAAAGGAGAAGCATTAAGATGGTTCATGAGATTGGGTGCTAACATGATTCAAACCTAGAATGACATGAGAGAGGCCTTCCTCTTTAAGTATCAGGACTACTGCCGAACCAAGGATTTGAAGGATGAGATTTTCAGAATTGCACAGAAGGAGGAGGAAAGCATTAGGGGAATTTTGAGGTCTAAAATGGGCCTCCTAAGAAAAATTTACAACCAAAATAAAATTTAGAAGAACCAATAGGATTCAAGATGATGATGTCAACCATGGGGGATGATTCACCATTTTTTAAGTAAAAGGGTAAAAATATTAAAAAATAATAAAATAATAAAGTTGTTTTTTCAACTCATATTTTAAACTTATCTCCCAAAGTTTTTACTCAAATTGCAAGTGGGAGTATTCGTTGGATGAAAAATTTAATTACTCATCCAAGGAGTACCTATCTTGCATACTTTTGATGGACGCTACTATGTGAAAAATGGGAAATACATGAAGAAACATGATTGCAATCATTTTTTTAATGTATTTCTCATTTTGCATGTAGTAGGGTCCATCGAAAGTATGCAACATGGGTACTCCTTGGATGAGGAATTAAATTTTTCATCCAACGCGTACTCCCACTCGAAATTTGAGTATAAACGTTTGGAGATAAGTTGAAAATACGAGTTGAAAAAGTAGTTTTTTCTTTTTTCCCTTTAAAATTTGATGATGTCATCAAATCTTATTTGATTTTTTCCACTATTATTTTATAATTTCCTTAGGAGGTCCATTTTAGACCTCAAAATTCCCCTAATGACTGGAATATTATCTGGAGCGATTCCACTACAATTTACAGAGGTCTAAGTTTAGTAACTTAGATAAGAAATTCTAAAGCCAATATTCTTAATAGTTTTAAGAGATGATTGTTTAGAGCATCTGAATATAATATGAAAAGGAGACATATTGTAAGAAACATTTGATGAGATAATGAAGCTTTGCCTATGTAGCTCAAGAGGATTGGTCAAGGGGATAATTTCAGTTCGGGACCCTTCACTTTGGATATAGTAGTCCACAAGTGGAGGAGTAACCAGACCAGAGATAGAGAACTTATTTGAGGATTTTAAAACTGACCTCCTTAGCACTCTCTCTGCCCAAATCACTACGGTACAAGTCAAGAAAGCACAAGCAGAAGCTAAAGTAGCCTTAGCATTATTCTGTCCCTGATGCAAAAAGAAACATTTGGAAAGAGAGTGTGGACTGAATAGTGTCAGCCTATGCAACATCTGTGAGTTGGCCCACTCTACGAATCAGTGTCCTAAGTTTCCCAGACTAAATCTGGTACTTCAAAAATCAGGCGAGGATGTTAAATCTTCTTATTTCATCGGATCAAAGAGACCATGGCAGCCGCGACCTAGTGGTATGCCTTCATATTTTTCCTCTTTTTATCCTTGGAATAATGTTTATAATAGTCAACAATACCCATGGCAGTATCCTACTCCTTCCTCAACACATTTTTCTTCACAATGGAACTAGTGTTCATATCCTCCAGTAATGCAATACCCTCCACCACAACCCAATCCTTGGGGTCAGAACTAGAGAAGAAATGGCCAAGGTCCAACACCCCCTCCAAGACCAATGCAACAGTAGTAGTTACAACTACATTCTATTCAAAATCCTACACCTTCTATCTGACCCCAATTACATGTGCAACCTAACCCCAATCCAAATATTAAGGTAGCCTAGAGCATGGATGCTCTGGTTACCCTCGAGACTTATATTATTACTCTTATCAGAATTAATGAGGTTCGTCTTCAGTTAGGGAAAATAATCAGATCTGAACATACCCCCATTATTACCGAAGAGAGTGAATCACCCAGGAAGGATATGGATGATTTTGAGGTAGTTGTTACACATGTAACAACTGATACACCACCTGTTGTTACATCTGTAACAACCAGCTCGGGAGGGTCTATTGTTCCTACAACAACCAATCTGAGTAAGGCTGGTAAATCTAAGATAGCTGACTCAGCTATTAGTATTCAAAACCCCCCATACCCTCAACAATTAACTAAAACTGGGCTGGTCTCACAACATGAATCCAAATTCCTCGGGGAGCTGCAAAATTTGTATGTGCGAATTCCGTTGTTACAAGCCCTTAAAGAAGTCCCTATCTATGCTAAAACAGTAAGGGATCTATGTGTTAAAAGAACTAGAAGGAAAGCTAAAGACCCTGCTACTCTCCATGTCATGGGAAAATTGTTCAATCTTATGATTGATCAACCTTTGTTGACTAAATATAATGACCCAGGGAAACCTATAGTGGTTGTCCATATTGACAATCATCCCATAACCAATACTTTGATTGATCTAGGGGCAGCTATTAATGTTATGACTAAAGACCTCTTCAGCTATCTGAGACTCCATGGACTTATACCTACACCTACAGTGCTTGAATTAGCAGATAGGTCCCATGTCAAGCCCAAGGGAGTAATCGAAGATGTGGTTATCACTATGGCTTCCTGGAATTATCTGGCCAACTTTCTCATTTTACAAACCAAATCCAACTTGTCATCCTTCAATCTTGGGAAGACCGTGGCTAGACACTGAAGACGCATATATCGGATGTAGGTCTGGATCTATGGTGATCTCATATGGATTCGAGTAGTCCCTGGTGGGACGAATTTGCACCTAAATCTTATCTTTCCTTACCTCTTCTCACTCTTGGAAAAGCACAATACTTTAAGGATGAAACAGAGGACGATATCATTAATGGTTGTATTAGTAGTTCACTCCCTGTTGCCTCCATTAGATATTTGGGAGAAGAAGGTGAGGAAGATGATGCAATTATTGAACATTTGAAAACAACTCCACTTACTATCAATAGTCCTGTTGAAATCGAACCTGGAAAATGTTTAAACATCAATCCTAACCTGACTTCTGAACAAAACAGATTGCTGATACAACTGATATAGAAATACAAAAAGGCATTTGCATGGGACTATACTGATATAAAAGGAATCCATCCTGGACTATGCACTCACCGCATTTACCTTAAAGAGGATTGCAAACCAGTTATACAACCTCAACGCCGAATGAACCCTCCACTTAAGGAGATAGTGAAAGAAGAATTGCAGAAACTCATTAATGCTAATTTCATCTACCCCATGTCCGATAGTCAGTGGGTGTCTCTGCTTGTCATAGTTCTGAAGAAAAATGGCAAATGGAGAGTCTATGTTGACTATAGAGAACTTAACAAGGCCACTCAAAAGGACCATTTTCCTTTACCATTCATTGATCAGGTCTTGGACACTCTTTGTGGAAAAAAATTCTTTTCATTTATAGATGGGTTTAGTGGCTATAATCAAATACATATTTCCCCAGAAGACCAAGACAAGACAACCTTTACTTGTCCATGGGGTACTGTTGCATACAGAGTCCTTCACTTTGGCCTTTGTAATGCACCAGTGATGCAGGGGCATTAGACACTAGCCAGAAATGTAGGAAGTTTTGTCCACATGTTGTGGTTAGGAAGGTTCTAAAATATTTGAATTGTAACAGCTAGGTGACAATACCTTAGCTGACTGTATCATTTAGATTAGTTAGAATTTGTAGAAGTCGAATAGTTTAGTTATTCCATCTGTCATGTTTCAATTAGTTGAATTATTGTAATTAGGCTTTTGATTTCCTAAAACGGTCCTCACAGAGGAACCGAAGAGACACATTTTAATGTATATAAATTGTATCCCTCAGATGTAGTGAAAAAAAAGGAGGAGAAGAGAAGAGAAGAGAGAAGAGAAGGAGAAGAGGGCTTTTCTGTAATAAAATATTTGTGTTAAAAATTGTTTCTAGTTAAATAATTTCAGTGCTCGTTGGCTATTGAATTGTCTCGAACTGTTAATTGTGAAGAATTGTTTAACTGTGAGGTGATTGTGTATTGGTAATTCTGCTTTTCTCTGTCTATTTTTTCCCGTGAATTGTTTGGATAAACTCTGCGAATTGAATTCCAACGCAGTCCTCTGTCTGTATTTCTATGAAACTCCCCATCGAATGATTGGACCGAACTCTATTGAAATAAACCCGAGTTGTGAACCTAAGTTAAGGCATACGAAGGATTACGCAAACCGACGTGAACCGTGGTTAATCACCATACCAAAACTCGCGAGCAGATTGACGAAACCACCTTACCCATATTGCACCGCCTTTCGTCGATAAGCGGTATTTCCTGGTTGGGGAGTGATTCCATAGAGTATTCAACACGTGGCGAGGTGGACCCACAGAATACCACCGTTATAGCGCGCCATCGCACGTTAAAGTTCGTATGAGGAGGCGAAGCGATATCGCCGGACACCGTCGATCTGGAAGGATGCCATCAGACAGTGGCTGTGTTCGAGAGATGCTCGAACGATAATCTAAAGTGTGGCGGTATTTTCCATTAGTCGGTTGCTTGTAAAGGTGGGCCCGGGGTTAAGGTCTGTTACCAGTGTTTAATTTTAATGTATCAGTTGAGCGATAGAATCAATGTTCTGAACATATTTAACTCTACCAAATAGTTAATCTGAGTTGGTGCCATTTTTATATTGGAATTATCGCAGAGTTATAAGGGCTAATATAGTTTGATTTTTCCAAAATTGCTGAATGTATTTATTTATCAAATTTCTCCGAAATTGATAAATAAAATTCCCAAGAAAGTAATAAGACCACATGGAGGTGAAATAAGCTAATCGTGGGAATGCTGACAGAGCCATGACTACAGTAAACAACCTCTCCTCAGGGGCGACTTTCAGTTTTGTTGCCGTCAATAGTGGTATCAGAGCTGTTGTTTTTGAGTTATTTTTTCAAGAAACTGACATGGAAATCCGAGTTATTAGAGGTGCTGGCAAAAGGAGACCTGTTGCCAACGCAAAGGTGTTGGGGATGTTGCAGAGGGTCGAGGCCAGAATGGATGCCATAGAGCAAATATAGCCCAGAGATCCTGAAGACATCAATGAACCTGAAATAGAAGAAGCGGAAGAAAATGTTGAGATTCCTCCTGACATGAGGCTCCTCAGAACTGTTCTGGGGTCTGCAATTAAGCCTAGAATTGAAGTGTCGAGTTATGCAGGGGGACTGAATCCAGAGGAGCTAGTGGACTGGATAAATGAAATGAATAAGTGCTTCGATTATGAAGAAATAAGTGAAGATAAAAAGGTCAAGTTTGCGGTGACCAAGCTGAAAGGACATGTTGCACTCTGGTGGGATGGAGTGCAGGCAGAAAGGAGAGTTGGCAAGCAACCTATCAAAAGCTAGACCAGAATGATGGCTAAATTAAAAGGTAAATTCTTGCCTAGTGATTATCAGCTGACATTGTATAGGCAAATGCAAAACCTGAGACAGAGGTTGCTGACAGTAAAAGAATACACAGAGGAATTCTACAGAGTAAGCATAAGAGCTGGGAAATTCTAGGACACACCAGAGAAGACTGCCAGATATGTGAATGGTCTCAAGCTGGAGATCCAAGATGATATTGGTCTCCTGTGTCCTAAGACAGTAGAAGAGGCCTACCAGATGGCCTTGAAAGCAGAGGAGAAACTCCTCAGGAAACAGTCTGCCAAGAAGAGAGGCACATTCCGTGGAAAGGGAAGTCAGGGTGGTAGAGGAAAGCCTACTACACCCAGGGATGGAGCTAACAATAGCTCACCTCAGAATTCATCTACAGAGGATGATGCAAGGGGCAGAAGGGCTTCTTACAGAGGAAAAGGAAGAGATGACAGAGACAGAGGCAGGGGTAGAGAGTTGAGGTGTTATAGATGTCAGCAAGTGGGACATAAGCACTATGACTGTCCAGAGAATGTGGGTGTTGTGCCAAGAAATGCTGTTGTTTCTCAGACTGGAGAAGAGGAAGAAATTGAAGAAGAAATTATACCATAGAGGGGAGAGTCCTTGGTGGTAAATAAGGTCCTATTGAAGCAAACCAAAGAAGCCACTGAGCCTGCACAAAGGAAGACTTTGTTTAGGAGCATATGCAAATTCCAAGGGAAATGATGCCTACTAGTCATTGATAGTGGCAGCACAGACAATCTGGTTTCCACTGAGGTGATAGAGAAGTCGAAGTTGAAGACAAGGGAGCATCCAACTCCCTACAGGGTGTCCTGGCTGCATAAAGGGCACCAGCTGGTTGTAAACGAACAGTGTGAGATAGAGCTGCAAATGGGAAAATACAAAGATAAGGTCCTGTGTGATGTAATGCCCATGGATGTGTGTCATATACTACTGGGTAGACCTTGGCAGTTTGACAGAGCAGCAGTGCATGATGGCAAGAAGAACACTTACAAGTTCTTCAAGGATGGGGTATATCATACATTGATACCCATGGAAGAAGGAGAGCCATCCAGCAGAGTGATTGATCCGAAGACCTTGTTGCTGAGCGGGAAGGAACATCTACAACAGATAGAAGAAGAAGAGGTAAGTTTTTCTTTAGTTTGCAAACCTAAAGTAGTTCTTACTTCTACAAATATTTCTGATTTTCCAGTAGAAATTCAAGAGATGTTAGACGATTATTGTGACATTATTGTGGATGATTTACTTGATGAGCTACCACCTGTGAGAAAGATCAGCCATCAGATAGATTTTATCCTTGGTTCAAATCTGCCAAATAAGGCAGCCTACAGAATGACTCCCAAGGAAAATGAGGAAATCAGGAGACAAGTACAGGAATTGGTGGACAAGGGGCTCATCAGAGAGAGTTTGAGTCCATGTGCAGTACCAGCAGTATTGAGCCCAAAGAAAGATGGGGCCTGGAGAATGTGTACTGATTCCAGAGCAATCAATAAGATCACAATCAGGTACAGATTCCCTTTGCCCAGAGTTGAGGATTTAATGGACTGTTTGAGTGGTGCTTGTTATAACATCATTTCTCACCTTGACATGAATCATGATTGCTTCATGGCTTTTGGGCACCCATTCCTACAGACTTGGACAAATTCACTTAAAAACAGTGTAAAATCCCCCATACGCGACTATGCCCATACTTTTCCACGTGTATACGCGAGTCCAGCTAGAATTTTTCGCGTATGCCATTAAAATGATTAAAAAATATATAAAAAATCCCTAATTTCACGCTGGGTTGTTGGTTACTCAGGTAGTTCAACCACCCCAGCCCGTGGCCAACTGTTTCCAACTGCTGAAACTACTTGGAGGGACTATAAAAATCCCTCATGTGTATGGCCTAAGGGAGGGAGAGAATTATTGATATTATACTCTGTTGGTATTCCCTATCCAAGTCTGATTCCCCGTGCCTCCTGCACTTTCCCAGTTCATTATAGGAAACCCTTGTTTCCTTGAGATACACATCCCTTTATATGTTATCTCGTATGCACCCGTTTGGAAGGAGTCTTAGCGAGGCAAGGGCTGGACGGATCCGGACGACGGTCTGCGAAGGCCTTGGAAGGATCAGGTGATCTCTCCACTTGATTACTTTTTTACGTACTATTTATAATACAGAAGTATCATGCTGTTCCCGAAATAAACGTGTTAGTGTATGCTTTTATGTATGAGAATATTTGTTATACAAGCATTCATTATGATTTATTTGATGTTTTATATGAATCTCACTGACATTTAGAGTAGATATATGTTGTACAACTTGTCCTTTGTGCTGGTTTCTTCTTGTATTTCAGGTTAAGGAGGAAGGACAGTTGCAGGGGGTTTGGACCCCACGTGGATCTACTTCAAACGTAGGACCAACGGGTAAATCTCTCATTCTGCTCTATTTAGTTTTTCTGAACGTGCATGATTGTGTGAGTCTCTGTTAAGTAGTACGCCCCTGCTCTGTGGAGGTTGTATCCCAACCAACCTCTAAGGTGTTAATTCCCCGAAACAGAAGTGGCGACTCCGCTGGGGATCACATTCTTGTGATTCTCCTGTTGGGTTGTTTCAGCTGTTTGGTAGGTTGCCAACAGTTTTATCTGTCATTTGCAGTCCAGTTTGTTTTCTTGCAGTCAGTCTGAAGTCTTGGTATCTTTTCCAGGCTTGTTCTTTTGTTTTTTTTTCAATATTTACCTTTTCATACGCTTCTTCTTTTGCACACAGTCGCGTATACACGCGATTTTGTCTGAAGGAAACCGCGTATACGCGAGTTTCCCTTAGAACAGACGCATATACACGCTGGTTGCACAGCTGTGAAGTCGCGTATACCTAGGCAGATTTTGAATTTATAGGATTCTGGAGTTTTTGGTCCTTTCTGGCTGTGGAGGCCTGTGTCTGCAGAGTCTCTGTACTTACTGGAGTGTGAAGGAAGTGGTTTCATGTCTTTTCTCTCTTTCGTTTGAGTGGAAACTAGTCTTTTGGCAAAATTTTTGTTTCTGGTGCTGGCACTTCTGGATTGAGTTCCAAGATCGCTTTCTAAGCATTCTTGGCTGTTCTGCTTTATCAGAACAGAGAGCTTCTGCTCACTGACTCGCTCCTATCTTTGTGTTGTGCTTTGCATTGCGATTTTTGCTTTGTTTTCGATTGGTTTTCTTGAGTTCCATAGGCTAGGGTTTTGTTGCAATTTTCGAAGAACTTTTCTTGCTTCTTTGGAGTCTTTTGTTGCAGCGAGTTTGCACTATTTGTCTAGGCTGATTGGCTGAGTTTTTGGTCTTCCGTTGCTCTTATTGATCTTGCTATCATTAGCTTTATAAGGTTTGGGAGCATTGTTGAAGTTTGTGCTTGAAATTCGGTCTCGTTTTGGCTTGGATTGTGATAGTTGTGCTTGGTCTTTTTGAGCTTTTGCTTTATAAAACTAAAAAGCCCAAAAAAAATTTGTTTTGCTTTTTGTTTTTTGCATTTCAAAAACTCAAAAAACATTGTCTCTTGTTTTTGTTTTTGTTGTTGCATTTTCATTTTCGTTTGGCCATATCTTTTGGAGCTTTTGTGAAGTTTCTTGCTTCTAGTTTTCGGCTTGATTTTGAGGAGGAATTGTCATTTGATTTCTTCTTCTTGTTGTTAAGTGTTTTTGGTGTCTTATATTAAGAATTCTTGTTTTCAAGAATTGTCTTTCTGGACAACAAAAGATGAGTTAAAACTGAAGGAGCTTTTTGGGAAATTTCACCTTGTTTCAAGAGACTTTTGCATCTTAGGATTTACATGCTTGTAGTGATTTGCATTAGGTGCATTGAATCATTTAGTTAGCTTCTTAGTTTTTGTGAGTGTGAGTTTGCAATTCGAAAAGAAAAATACAATTTTTTAGTCTCGTAGAACTTATATAGAGATTACTTTTCAACGAAAGACAAAGAACTGCATGTGCATGTAGTTAAGTTTTTATTAATTTCTTTTGCGTCAAAACACCATTGGTTTCATCTCCATATCCTTGTGACTTAATATAACAACCCTTAAAATAAGCGATTTAATCTAAAATCAACTAGCAAGTTTTACTAAGTGTCAAACACCAACTAGCTAGGTTGTAGGGCCTTGGAATAGGTGAGTGGAGAGTTAACTCTCCAAGGCCGCTCAAAAAAACATAGAAGTTGATTAATTGAGCGAAATCCAACCCCGTGAGGTGGACTGGGAAAGCTCTCATCCGAGAGTCAAGCGCGAGGGGAAGTGAAGGTTGAGAAGAGGGATACCCCCCCTCTGATTAGCTGAATCTGACCTCAAGACCGTTCCGCCCAGCTTCTGATACGGATTGGTGTCCAAGGCCACTCCTAGGTTCCACACGTGACCGCGGGGGAATACCCGCGGGCACCGAGGCGTACGTCGCATCACTGCGCACTGTGTGCCCTCGCGAAGCTTGGGTGCTTGAGCCGGCAAAGGCTGTCGTTTGGAGGTCGGCGTAACTGTTTCTGATACCTTCGCTAGTTGTTCTGGGCCCTAATCATCCCAGACTGCTTTCGGGAGGTCCTATACTTCGCTTGCTTGTATTTTGGTTTCCGGTCCTCATCACCCGGAGCGGAAATACTTGGAGGCTGTTTGCTTGCTGTATCTCAGGGATTTTTATTTTAGTGAGTGCTCTTTTGCTCCTAGCTTGCCTAGCTTTTCACTTTTTTGAGTCTAATTTAATAAATCTATAAAAGTGGCTGATCAAGCGCCTCGACGTTCGAGGAGAATCCGGGGGTTATCTCCCGAGAGTGCAGAGCCTTCTTCGAGAAGGCATAGGAGTGATTTGGCAGGTGGTTATCACCCTGTGGATTCTGACGCTGTGGAGAGAGATCCTCCACTAAGGTCTGAAGGTTTCGTTGCTGATTCCGGTGTCGGTCCCGACAGGAGCGTTCCTCTCACCTCGCGAGTTTCATTCCCTCAGGAAGAAGATTTTCAAGTCGAAGACGTACCTGAGCCTCCTGCTACAGGTCCATCTCCTCTTCCTCCTGATCATCCGTTTGTTATTCAGTATATCAGACTGGAGTCTGAGAGACCGCCGGATCTTCCATATCATTCTTATCTTTCGATGGCCACGACTAGGAACGCGGCTTCTACCGTGAGTGCTGTAGGCATTCAGACCCCTGCTTCTGTCGAGGCAGGGGGCACTATTGCTTCATCTTCGATTGCTTCTAGAACTGCTATGTTTGGCTCTGGGTTCACCCAAGCATATGCTTCTCATTCTGGTCCCTTCTGTTCAGGGATGTCCATTAGTGGAAATCCCTCTTTTTCCTTTTCCGCCGGTGCAGCTGGATCTACGCCCATGTCTAACATGGCTAGTGGATCAGCTTCGTTCCAGGGTTTCCCCTTTGGGACTGGGCATATTCCCAGTTCCAATCCATCTTTAGGGTCGTTTCCGTTTACCTCCCAGACCCAGAATTTCAACCCTTGGTCTGGGGGGCAAAGTTCGACTACTTTTACATGATGGAATCTTGTCTTTACAACGGCTGGGGCAGGGAATCAGTTCTTCGCGGGTCATCAAGGGAATGCTTCTTTCCCTTCATCGAGTGCTTATCAGTCTTTTTCTCCTCTGTCTAATGCGTGGAACCCCTACCAGGGGCTTTCCTCTTCAATCAATACTTCAGCGGGGGGAACTGGTCTAGGTTTTGGTAACTCGGCATGGGGAGGAGGTTCTTCTCCGTTTTCTACGAGTCCTTTCTGGCAGCCTGGTGCCTCATCAAATCCAGGCTATTCTTTTCAGAATGTTGGAAATCCATCCCATCAAGGATGGAATTCTCAGGCTCCGCCTCGATTACCATTTCTGGCAATGTTAAACTTGCCAGACTTGTCGAAGTTAACTAATGACCCAATTCGTTATAGTCCGGGGTGGCCTCCGGTCCCAACCAAACTTCCTTCAGACATTCCAAAGTTTGAAGGTAAGAATGGAGAAGATCCGGCGGACCACATCACCACTTTCCACTTATGGTGCTCTTCGAACTCCCTGATCGATGATTCGAATAGGTTGAGATTATTTCAACGCACCCTAACTAGGAATGCTGCCAAATGGTATATAGAGCTCACTGGGGGCAGTTTCGCCACATTTGGAGAACTGGCTGTCACATTTCTTAACCATTTTCAGTTGCCTGTCAGATATGAGGCTGGGACCGAACTCCTGGCTAATTTTAAGCAAGATGAGGCAACTCACATTTCTGATCACATTCAGGAATGGAGGAGAAGGAAGAGGCTTATCAAAGCCCATATTCCAGGTGAGTTCCTTCTCGAGTGGTTTTTGAAATCTGTGCAGTCAGATATTTCAAAATATGTATCCCTATCTGGGGTATTTTCTGAGGAGCAGGCCATCTTTAGGGCCCAGCAGTTAGAATTGATCTATTCTCAGTCTGGGATGCTTTATAAGTATTTTCCCAATGCTCCTCACTCCAAATTGGATTTATCGAAACCCAAACCTGGTCCGCATGGTGACGGGCTTGTCGGATCGGTCAATAGTAGTGCAGCCAGCCTGCTTTCTCAATTGCAGCAGTTGTCTTTACAATCTGCTCCTTCTGGTCAGGCTGTGCCTGCTGATTCATCCCCTTCCCAGCCTTTGTCCATAAATGCCGTCCAATCTTCTGAACCCAAAGGAAATCAACAATCCGATGGGAAGAAGAAGGGACGTAATAACAAGAAGAAGGGCAAGAATGGGAAGGGCAATGCAAATAAAACCAACGAGCGTGTTGGTGAGGGTCAAAAGGAGAAAAAGAAAGTGAAGTTTCCATGCAAGCTTTGTGCTGGAGACCATCTTACGCACCTTTGCCCGAAAATTCAGGATGTATTTTTCAAAGATAGATTTAAAAATTGGATATCATCAGATCAAAATAAGAGAGGGTGATGAGTGGAAAACTGCCTTTAAAACAAATGAAGGACTGGATGAATGGATGGTAATGCCTTTTGGGTTATCAAATGCACCTAGAACTCTTATGAGACTTATGAATGAACTATTGAAATAATTCATTGGGAAATTTTTGATAGTGTATTTGGATGATATATTAGTTTTCAGCAGAACTAAAGAAGAACATTTAAGGCATCTTAATCATGTCTTGAAAAAGCTGCACCAAGAGAAACTGCTGATAAATTTTAAAAAATTCTCATTCATGAAAGAAGAGTTGGTGTATTTGGGCTTTTTTGTTTCTGCAAAAGGATTGAAGATGGACCCAGAAAAGGTTAAGGCAATTGTGGAGTGGCCTTCACCTAGGAATGTTTTTGAGGTAAGAAGTTTCCATGGACTTGCTAGTTTTTACAGAAATTTTATAAGAAACTTCAGTAAGATCAATGCACCCATAATTGAGACAATAAAGAAGAGCAAACAACCATTTAAATGGACTACTGAAGTAGAAAGAAAATTTAAACTTTTGAAGCAAAAGATAACTGAGAAGCCTGTTTTGATTCTGCCTGATTTTACTAAACCATTTCAAGTAAAATGTGATGCCAGTGGAGAGACCATTGGAGCTCTGTTGAGTCAGGATGATAGGCCTGTATCCTATTTCAGTGAAAAGATGAATGACACCAGGAGAAATTATTCCTCTTATGAGAAGGAATTCTATGCAATTGTTCAGGCATTGAAAAAGTGGAGAGATTATTTGATGTCCAGGGAATTTGTATTATATTCTGACAATCATGCTTTGTAGTATATTGTACAGCAGCCCAAGTTGAAGCATAAGCATGACAAATGGGTTGAGTATCTCCAGGGTTTTAATTTTTTTTTGAAACACATAAGTGGCCAAGCAAACAAAGTAGCTGATGCTTTGAGTGGGAGGCACATGCTTGTTCAAGAAACTAATTTTGAAGTTGTAGGATTTGATTTTCTCAAAGAATTGTATAAAACAGATCCAGATTTTAAGGAAGCATTTGAGGCATGTAGTAACCTTGTTTTAATAGATAGAAGCCATTGGCTGGATTATTTCTTGCAGGAGGACTTGCTATTCAGAAGAAGCCAACTGTGTGTACCAAGATGTTCCATGATAGAAAATTTGATCAAAGAGAAGCATAGTGGTGGACTTGCTGGACACTTTGGTACTAATAAAACCTATGAGCAGCTGAGTCACTTCTATTTCTGGCCCAGGATGAGAACAGAAGTAGATAAGTTTTTGAAGAATTGCAAAATCTGTCAATATGCTAAAGGAAGGAGCCAGAATGCATGATTGTACACTCCATTGCCTATTCCAAAAAGACCTTGGGACATGGTGAGTATGGATTTTGTTCTAGGATTTCCCAAGACTCAGAGAGGGAATGATGCAGTCTTTGTTGTGGTGGATAGATTCTCCAAAATGGCACATTTTATTCCATGCTATAAAACTAGTGATGCCACCCATGTTGCTAACTTGTTTTTCAAAGAAGTTGTTAGATTGCATGGGTTTCCCAAGAGTATTGTTTCAGATAGAGACACCAGATTTGTGGGTCACTTTTGGAGGACACTGTGGAAGAAAATTGGTACCAAACTGAGTTTCAGCTCAGCTTATCATCCCCAGACTGATGGAAAAACTGAGGTAGTGAACAGGAGTCTCAGAAATTTGTTGGGAAGTCTTGCAGGAGAGCATCCCAAGTAGTGGGATCATATTTTTCCCCAGGCAGAATATGCATATAATGACTCACCAAACAGGAGCATAGGGCAGAGTCCATTCCATATTGTTTATGGAATGCACCCCAGAGGAATATTAGAGTTAAGAAATCTGGGAAAGGAAGAGCTAAGGAGCGCAGATGGTGAGGAATTTGCTTCAGAGATCTAGGCCATACATGAACAAGTGAAACAGCAACTACAAGGCAGCAGCATCAAATACAAAATCAGAGTAGACTTGAGCAGAAAAGAAGTTCATTTTGAAGTAGGCAATCTAGTTTTGGCACACTTGAGAAAGGAGAGATTCCGAAAGAAGTAGTACAACAAGTTGAAGTTCAAAAAGATTGGGCCATGCAAGATAATTAGAAATTTTTCTGCAAATGCTTATGAGATTGAATTACCTCGTGATGTTGGAATATCTCCCATTTTTAATGTTGTAGATTTGTACAAGTATGAAGATGATGGTGAATGAGAAAGATCAGCAGACAAGGGACAGATTGAGTGGAAAGAACAACTACCTACAGTGCAACCATTGCAACCAAAGAAGATATTGGACAAAAGAGTGTTCAAGAGGACCAGAGGACAAGAGTACTTTCAGTACTTAATCAAATGGAAGGACGAGCTAGAGGAAGATGCCACTTGGATGACTGAAGGAATGTTGCAGAAGATAGGAAGATCAGTGGAAGAGCTCATGGACAGGAGCCCATGAAGAAGATTTCCCTCGGGAGTCTAATGCAGGGGCATTAGACACTAGCCAGCAATGTACGAAGTTTTGTCCACATGTTTTGGTTAGGAGGGTTCGAAAATATTTGAATTGTAACAGTTAGGTGACAATACCTCAGCTGACTATATCATTTAGATTAGTTAGAATTTGTAGAAGTCAAATAGTTCAGTTATTCCATCTGTCATGTTTCAGTTAGTTGAATTATTGTAATTAGGCTTTTGATTTCCTAAAACGGTCCTCACAGAGGAACCGAAGAGACACATTTTAATGTATATAAATTGTATCCCTCAGATGTAGTGAAAAAAAGGAGGAGAAGAGAAGAGAAGGAGAAGAGGGCTTTTCTGTAATAAAATCTCTGTGTTAACAATTGTTTCCAGTTAAATAATTTCAGTGCTCATTGGCTATTGAATTGTCTCGAACTGTTAATTGTGAAGAATTGTTTAACTGTGAGGCAATTGTGTACTGGTAATTCTGCTTTTCTCTGTCTATTTTTTCCCATGAATTGTTTGGATAAACTCTGCGAATTGAATTCCAACGTAGTCCTATGTCTGTATTTCTATGAAACTCCCCACCGAATGATCGGACTGAACTCTATTGAAATAAACCCGAGTTGTGAACCTGAGTTAAGGCATACGAAGGATTATGCAAACCGATGTGAACCATGGTTAATCACCGTACCAAAACTCGCGAGCGGATTGACGAAACCACCCTGCCCATATCACACCGCCTTTCGTCGATAAGCGGTATTTCCTAGTTGGGGAGCGATTCCATAGATTATTCGACACGTGGCGAGGTGGACCCATAGAATACCGCCGTTGCAGCGCGCCATCGCATGTTAAAGTTCGTATGAGGAGGCAGAGTGATATCGCCGGACACCGCTGATCTGGAAGGATGCCATTGGATGGTGGCTATGTTCGGGAGATGCTCGAATGATAATCTAAAGTGTGGTGGTATTTTCCATTAGTCGGTCGCTTGTAAAGGTGGGCCCGGGGTTAAGGTCTGTTACCAGTGTTTAATTTTAATGTATCGGTTGAGCGATAGAATCAATGTTCTGAACATATTTAACTCTACCATATAGTTAATTTGAGTTGGTGCCTGTTTTATAGTGGAATTAAATCGGATTTATAAGGGCTAATATAGTTGTATTTTTCCAAAATTGCTGAATGTATTTATTTATCAAATTTCTCCTTTCTTCGAAATTGATAAATAAAATTCCCAAGAAAGTAAGAAGACCACGTGGAGGTGAAATAAGCTAATTGTGGGAATGCTGACAGAGCCACGACTACAGTAAACAACCTCTCCTTAGGGGCGACTTTCAGTTTTGTTGCCGTCAACCAGCAACCTTTCAAAGGGAAATATTGGGTATTTTTTCTGATCTTTTGAATGACTATCTTGAAATATTTATGGATGATTTTACACCCTATGGGGATGCCTTTGAGACAACATTAGCTAACTTGGAAAAAGTGTTGGAATGTTGTGAACAAACTAATGTTGCTCCGAGCACGAAGAAATGCCACATGATGACGACTAAGGGAATTGTGCTGGGACATTTCATTTCAGCAGAAGGAATCAAGGTAGATCCTGCCAAAAATTGAGGTAATCTCAAAAATCCCGACCCCTAAGACTCTGAAAGAGGTACGTATTTTTTTGAGACATGTAGGATATTATAGGAGGTTTATAGAGAAATTTTCAAAGATTGCATCCCCTCTATTTTCATTACTTATTAAAGATGTGAAATTTTTGTGGAAAGGGAAGTGTGAGCAAGCCTTTTTAAATTTTAAGAATTGTGTAATAGCAGCACCTATTTTACAAGGACCAGACTGGGAATTGTCATTTCATATTGCTACAGACACATCTGTCATAGCTGTGGGTGTTGTTTTGGGGTAGCTGGAGGAGAAGAAACCTTATGCCATTTTTTACATCAACAAGAACTTAACGCCATAAGAACTCAACTACACTGTTATTGAGAAGGAATTCCTAGCAGTAGTGCATGCTATCAACAAATTTCAGCACTACATCATCGGGTACCAAGTATTTGTACACATTGACCATGCTGCAATTCGATTTTTAATGAACAAACCTATTACTAATGGTAGAGTTACACGATGGTTATTGCTGTTACAAGAATTTGATATTACTATTTTAGATAAACTCGGAAAATATAATGTAGTTTCTTATTTCCTTTCTAAATTAACTATAAGTGATGATTGCACTGCCACTAAGGATTATTTTCTAGATGAGTATCTTTTTGCCATCTCTACTCACTCACCATGGTATGCAGATATAGCCAATTACCTTGCTGCAGGAAAATTCCCACACCAATTGTCTTCCAAAGAAAGAAGGAGGATTATACAACAAAGTGCTACCTACTCAATAGAAGGAAATCTCTATCACACTAGGCCATATTTTCAGATTAGGCGATGTTTTAGAGAAGATGAGGTATTTGAGATCTTGAAGGCTTGTCATGAGGAACCTTGTGGAGGAAAATTTGCTGACAAAAGGACCGGACATAAATTACTCTCAACGGGATAATACTGGCCAACCATATTCCAGGATGCCAAGAAGTTTGTGAAAGGATGTGATAGCTGCCAAAGGATGGGCCAACCTTTGAAATAAGATGAGATGTCGTTACAACCTAAGATAGTAATAGAACCATTTGAGAAATGGGCCCTAGACTTTGTGGGGCCAATGAATCCTTCATCACAGCAAAAAGCATACTTATTGGTCTGCACCGATTATTTCACAAAATGGGTCGAAGAAAGGGAACTAGCTAGAGAAACAGAGCAGGTTGTTTCAGACTTCCTGTTTCAAGATATTTTTGTTCACTTTGGTCAGAGAGATAGTGACAGATGGGGGTCCTCAGTTCACATCTCATTTGATCAAGAATTTGGTTGAAAAGTATGGAATCCATCACAGAATCACTACACCATATCACCCATAAGCAAATGGTCAAGTAGAAAGCACCAATAAAGTCATTCAGGGAATCTTAACAAAGACAGTAGCCAGCCACAAAATAAATTGGGCCAAGAAACTTCTAGAGTTACTGTGGGCTTATAGGACAACATGGAGGAATACTACATGCTTCTCACCATTATATGAATTGGTGTATGGTAAGAATCTCTTATTTCCCATAGAATTTGAAATAAATACATTAAGAACAACATTGTAGGTTGATCTGGATTTGAGTATAGCACAGAATCAAAGATTGAACCAACTCAATGAGTTGGAAGAGAAACAATTGGCTGCCATTCAATAGACAGAGATCATTCAACATCAAAGAGCTAGATGGCATGATGGGTTTATTAAGAAGAAAATTTTCCAGAAAGGAGATTGGGTTCTTTTGTACGATTCAAGGTTAAAAGATTCCAAAGGCAGGCTCTACACCAGATGGCTAGGTCCTTACGAAGTGAATACAGTCTTTGGCAATGGGACTGTACAATTGGTCACCATTGACAGTGCTAAGACGTTGTTACTAGTTAATGGGCATCATCTATATATCATCGACCCGCTTCGAAGGAATCATTTTTTAACATTCAAAGGACTCTGATCTTCATGTTACAACAACAGGGGAACATTCTTCTGTGCAGTCTTAAAAACTGAAATTCCAATAAGTGCAGCAGTTGAAAACCACCTTTGTAGCAGTTGTTGCACATGTTTAAAATAAATAAATAAATAAAAACAATAAATAAAAATAATAATAAAATAAAAAGAAATAATAAAATAAAAACAAAAACAAAAATAAATCTAACTGTGAAAACCCCTTTCTGAGGCGCAGTCAGACAATCGGTAACAGCTACAAACCACTCTTGTTGCAACTGTTACACCCATGTTTTTCTTTTTGAAACATCATCTTCCCTTTCTGATCTATTTCATAGGATGATGGTATTCATGTTATTTCCTTTTTTGTACCAATTTCTTCTGATTATTATGTTATTTCTGAGAATAATCTAAGGGTTGTCTTGGTGGTTACACATGTAACAACCGATAGCCACGAATACTATTTTTTTTATGATTAATTCCATAAACAACAATAATCATGCCAAAAAAACACAACAACATGAGCGCTGCAAGCAAGATGCTGCCAATTCAAAGTCTTCCTTCACGTCACCTCAGGTCTGTCATTAAAAAGGTAATCGTTGTCATTGATGATTCGGTGATTAATTGGCAAAGTAATGATACTCCTGTGACGACCGTGGGCGGTCATCACCATTAAGGTGGGGGAGGGGATATGTCTTGAAATCATTACAAAAAGTTGTAATCATAAATATATATCAAATCTGCATGCACCTAATCAATAACATAATTGCCATTGATGACCGAATCTGGTTGGGAAAGAGCATGTGTATGAAATCCCATTACTTTCCATAATGAGCCATTTTTGAATATTAGTGTGAGGTACGATTAGGTAAATCCATAAAATATGTCACCTTCCATCAACCTCCTTGACTAAAACCTTGCATCCTCATTTTAAACTCGTTGATTGGGATAAGTAGAGATGTCGAGAAGTAGTGAATTCAAAGACACAGTGATGTTATAGTAGGGTTGAACAAAAAAGAAGCGAATTCAGAAACACAATGATATTACAGTGTGGTTGAACAATAAGAAGTAAATTTAGAAACAAACAACAGAGATGGGTGGAGCAGATGTCAGGCACGAACCGGATTCTATGGACGCTCTGCAAAATTGTCCAAAAGCCTACCATATATTCAGAGATGCTGGATGGATTGAGTTTTTCCAAAAGCTTGAAGGCTTAGACGAGGCGGTGGCAATTGAATTTTCTCAAAACTTGAACAATAATCAAACCTGAGTAAGGGGCATGCAAGTGGAGGTGACTGAAGAGGTAATTTTCTAGGTAAATTCATTGCCAGTGGAGGGGGAAAGGTTTTTTAACAAAAAAATCAATGAACCCTCCTTGAAAGAAGACTTCCTAGTGGGGGAAGAAAAACTGGAGAAGAAAGGGAGAGGAATTGAAATATTTTCACTTCCTCATCCTTGGGAAGATGTTTCCCTTGGCTTAATTAAATATATCACTTGTCAAGGAAGATCCATGATAGTGTTCAACTATCACTTTCCTCTACTTAATCACTTGCGACACCAGTAAAGAATTAATCTTCCATTCTATTTATTAGGGAACATCAAGCATATGGCGATAACAGTGAAAAAAATAGCACACCTGGAGGCATGTGTGACTAATCACAGACTCGTTAAGCTAATCGTGCTGGATTCCTTAGGCCAGAAAGGAAAAACTTAGGAAGAATTCAAGCGAAAGAGGTTGAGGACAAGTTGGGGGAAACAGACCATGACTTCAGGAGAAAGTGAGGCAGAGATGGAAACCCAGACTCGAACTACTAGAGTTAGGATTGGGAAAAAGCCTATTGATGAACCAATTGGGGATAGAAGACCGAAGAAAAGAGTGCAAGTCAGTATACCTGCAGAACCTTTGCCTGCGGCCAAAAAGTAGACGGACGCAGAAGTTTTAGAAGAAGAGAGGCAACCCTCCTCATCAGGTAAGGATGACCAATGCCTTGTTTTTAGAAATTGAAAATATAAGAAAGGAAAAAAAGGAATTGAAGTGGAAATTATCTGAGGGGAAGGAAATCCCAATGTCTGTATGCATGACATGTTTTCAATACTTAACAACAACGGGATATAAGGCCCGTAGAGAAAATATCAGCCTAATGAAAATAAAAACAAAACATCAGGAGGTTGTTCCACAAGAACCAGCTGATGATACTACTATTACCTAAGAACCAACAGTTAAAGCAGAGCCTCCTGTAATAATTGACCTAGAAGCTGACCCACAAGAACCTGTGGAGGCCACTTCTATTGTAGAAGAAACAACAATGGACACAAAGGCTACTCTAGGTGGAAACAAAGGGGCCGACACACAAGAACCCACCGAGGAGGTTGTTGTTACACAAGAACCAATAGCAAAGGTGGAAAAACCCCATGGAGCAGAGGCTGGTACACCCATTTTTTATGAAGATATTGAATTCAGGAGAACGCTAAGTCCCATTTTGGGATGGAGTTCTGAGAAAATCTTGCTAATTTCTTAGTTAAAAAAGTGGAAACAGGAAGTAATATCCCTTCGAGAGGGGATCATTTTGATAAAGGAACATCAGAGAGAAATATATACTTTACATGAAAGATGGATGAAAGCAGAATTGTAGAAGGAATGGGAGGATTACAAGAAGAAGGAAGCTCTGAAGAAACAGGAAGAACAGTTACTGTTGTTACAGCAGCAGGTTCAGGACCTCACCATAGACAAGCAAAAACTTGATGACCTCACCCTCAACTTGCTAGGTTGTAGGCGGCCTTCTCCATCCTATCCTATTTTTCTGTGGGAACTTTACTTATTGTTTCAATTGAAAGCCATTATGGAGGATAGACCTTATTTATGTTCTTCCACTCATACATTTATAGATGTTTTTCGTGCCTCTGATTTTGATGAGAAAAGCTTGATGTGTGAGTTATTCTTATACAATATTATTTCTGGACATGTGAGTATGCAGATGGTTGTGACAATATTCTCCTATATGGGAGATCTTCAATTGAGGGCATTTGTGTCCATGAAGAATCAGATTAAATGGCATCTAGCCATTAAATCTATGGAAACTAATGAGGAGAAGACGACATTATGGGTTTAGTTAGAACAGGACGGGCTGCTGAGTTGAGACGAGAATTCAGGAGAATGCTGAGTACCCCTAGGATTAAAGAACTGATTGTCACTTATAAATGAAGAATTGTGAACTTTTGCCTCAATCAGTTCTCAATGATGAAGAGTCGCACTTTGACAGGGTGCTTAAAACACATGGAAGCTAGTAGTGCTGAGCTATTGAAGGGGGATCCATTCTCATTCCAGAATTTCATGGTGGACATTACACATTTACCAGCCTATGCACAGATTGTACAATCCCTTGGTGCTTTGTGGTTGGGATTGAGATTCAAGTTTTCTTTGATCTGGTTACCAATTGAGAATTACCATATCAATTATGAATTGAGTAAGTATGAGTCAAAATCCTGGGTATGACATTTGATGGCCAATCAGGGATATAGGTCCGCAGATGAAGACATAGCTGGTGCTTATGATCTCACTGACCTACATCGAAGATATTACCATGAGAAATGAGTTTGCATGAGGACATGCAAGTATTTCATTTGGGGGGAGATGTTGGGTGCTATTTTTGTACATTTTTCCTACACTTGTGTTCCTTATTTTGCCTCATAACTATAGCCAATGGGAGTAGCTTTACCTGTTTCTCCTACCTTTCTACCCTAAGTTGTGTTGTTTCAGCTTTTTTTATTACTTTTCCAAATCACTAATTATTATGATATATTATACCTTTTTATGAATAATTGATGGTGAATGTTTGGAGAATATCATTGGTATTTGTGTTGTGTTTTCATATGTCATTTACAGCACCAAATATTCCGAGCACGAAGTTCATAGAAGCAGTCAAGAGGGTGTTGTTACAACAAAGCGATGTTGTTACACCTTGCTGTTACAAACCCGCTGGCAAACTGTTGTTACATTCTGCTGTTACAGACTCGTTGATGAACTATTAATACAGTTGTACCATTGATTAATCCCATCAACACTTGTTGCTAATATGTCCTCTGGCTGTTACACTACAATTTTGATTCTATTACAATAGTTGTAGAAGTTGTTTAGCATTTTATTTTTGGGATAACATCCTAAGGGCGATTTTGATTGTAATATTTTATTTTCTAGTCATAACTTTATTAGGAAGTGGTTATAACTATATGTGTTCTATTTCAATCAGCATGGGAATCATAAGATTCTCATGACTGATCTATCCTTAATTTTCTGATGTAACCACTATATAGTTCTCGGCCCTAGAGGTTGAGAGGTTAGCAGAGAACAACATTATGTTGGCTCTATAATTGCGTCTATATTAATACAGATTATCTTATTATTGATGTTACATGCATTGTTCTATTTAGTTTCCGTTAAGTTCTTCTTCTACCTACCCCCTGCTAGGGAGGAAGGGCCGTCCTTCTTAGCAGGGATTGCAGTGATTAAAGTAGTTGTGTGTATGTAATTGTATTTCAGTTTATGTATCAATAAAGTGTTGTTGTTCTTGTTCAGCTGAGAATATATCCACTTCGATTTCAATATTTTGTATGATGTTACACATATGATATTAGAAACACTAGCTGGGTACTTGTTGTGTGGTGTGCCAGATAAATTAATTGAAGTGTGATTCCAATCTTGTAGATCCTTTTACTTCTACATGAGTGATTTATTTCCAGCATTTACTTCAGCAACAATTTCTTTTCTTTGGAATTTCTTGTAGTTAGTGTATCGGAACATATAGTGCAAATGTCATTGGAATAAACAGACGTCTCTGGATTGATAATTAAATGTGTGTTGTTTAGTCATTTAACAGTGGTTTATGTAGTCCTATAGGAACCGTCGCATTCCTCGGTGAGGAGGTGGCAGACAAGGAAGTTACAAAGAGTCTAAAGATTGCATGTGACAATACCCCCACAGACTACCTTGTTATGTTTCGATCTCTATGAAATAGCGTTGAATGTTATCACGGATGTGGCTTTAGAAGAAATACAATTCAACATCTCCCTCTGGTGCAGCAGGAGGTCGTCCTCATCCTCGACCATGGCCACCACACCGCACACGAAACATTGAAAGAAGAAGGAGGTCATGGAGATTGGCAAGTGAGATGAGAATGAGCGTGCAAAGAATGTCTATTAAAAATAAGGAAAGGCATAATTTTATTGGGTTATGTGACTTTTTTTCGAGAAAAATGTTGGTTCATTCTTTGCTTGTATGGAAGTTTGACATAGTATGTACAATATTTATTAGTTTTGTCTATATGTGGTTGCTTATTATGTTATTTACTAGAATTGAACTTAAGTGAAGAGGATCCCAATCATTCCTCCCAAACACCTAAAATAAACCAATCAATAAATTTGTGTTATTATTATTATTATTATAAAGTTATAAAATTAACAATATTTTTATTTCTAATTCTTAACTTAAAATACAAATATAAATTTACTATAAAATTGATTTTTATATTTTTCAACTTTAATACAATATTATTTTTTTATTAATATAATATTATGTAACACTATGCGATATATTTTCTACATTGAGTTATAAATCACTTAGCTACTTTCCTAATAAAAAATAAAAAATAAAAAGTTTAACCAAAAAAATATTATAATCATACTTTAATACAATATTTTTTAATGATTAATATAATATTATGTAACACTCTTCCACATATTTTCTACACTGAGTTATAAAGCACTTAGCTACTTTCGAAATAAATACTATAAAAAAAAATAATAAAAATGAAAATGTTAGTGTAATAATATTTTTATTTATTTTATGAAATAATGTTTATTACACTTCTTATGAGGGTCCCACACGGTCCTGACCAATCAACGATAATCGCATTTCGCACAATATAAAATTTAACTTTGACGCTAAACCTTATGTTATGCGTGATGTGATGTTGCGTTGTGTTGACACGTGGCTTCCTGCACTTTGCATCGAAAAATTCTTTACTTACCTTGTGATGGCCCTTAGCGCTAACTCTCACAATTTGCGATTTGTGATCCCCGCTTCCGATCTCTGCCGTTGGCTACCACAGGATCCGACGGTCTACGCAATTTCTCCTCTGTACCAGTTCACATCGCAAGTTAAGATCTATAACTTGCGAAATATTAACTTTGTTTTCTACTCTTTGAGATATGCGATAATCATTCAGTTGCGATGAGCGTTTGTCACCGTTGATCAGTTTCGTATCAACGGTCCTTGTCAAGCCTCCAAGTCTGATTAGGTTCACTCTATGGATAACACAAAGTCTATAGACTCGTCGTGCTTTCAAATCCATTAGTATTCTTGCTGTATGTCTCAAATATGATTTCAACAGAGATTCGACTAGTTAATTTAAAAATAGGGAACCCGATCAAAGCACAAAACACTCGAATTAATCTTGGAAATAAAGTATTGTTCTAAGGCAGAGATTTCGATCAAACACAAAACACTTAGAAATAATTTGGAAATGGAAATATTTAGGGCCAAGCCCTCAGATGGTTGGTTTTTACATTTATTTATGCTTCTCTATTCTCTCCTTTCTCATTATGGATGATAGACCCCACAATGGTGGAACTGGTTTGGTTTTATCCTTTCCCAAAATCCCCATATGGTTGAGAAACTGTCATTCATTTTCCAAAACAGTTTATTCAACTCACTCAACTAAATTATTAACTAATCCTAAATTAACCATTCTTTTATTTTAAAAATTACAATGGCTGAGTTAACCCAAATTAAAATTAAGAAAAATACTTTAAAAAAAGACAAAGTCTTCAAATGCTTAGGACTGCTAGTCCTCTTTCCAAGCCACAACATGTGACCAGCTTGTCACATTGTTGGCTTTACCTTTATGCCACTACATCAGGCTCCCGGGGTAAATTAAATTCATGGCTCATGTCCATGAGCTCTTTAATAGAATACCCTGCACTTTGAATCTGGGCAACATCCAACAAAGGACAATCCTCCAGAGGATGGTCCTTCCATTTGACTAGATAATTTAAATATTCTTTGTTTCGTGTCTTCCTGGCCACTTGGGTGTCAAAAATTTGTTCAATCTCCAAAGGTTGTGCTAGAGGCATTTGTTTAATCCATGCTCTCTCTTCATCTTGGGTGTCCCATATTCATCTCTCTAAACTATATTCTTCATCAACAACAGTGCATGGGTATAAATGTGCCACATTAAAGATGGGCAAGATTCCTACACCCGGAGGTAACTGCAACTCATAAGAATTTGCAGAAAAATTATAAAGAATTCTACAAGGCCCGATATTTTTCATATTCAATTTGTTGTATTCGCCTTTAGGAAACCTCTCCTTGCACAAATGTGCTAGTACCAAGTCTCCTACTTCGAATTTTACCTCCCACCTTTTCAAATCTGCTCACTTTTTATATCTTTGGTTGATTTCTTATAGTTTTAATTTGACCTGTTCATGTAGATCGTTGATTGATTTCACGAAATCTTCACCATCAGCACTCCTACATTCTAACTGACCCAAATCCCGTAACTCAAATACTCCACATGGGTGCATTCCATATAGGATTTGGAAAGGACTTCTTCTCGTGCTTCTGTTGGGCGAGTCATTGTAAGAAAACTCTTCTTTTGCAAGTACACGGTCCCATTTTCTGGAATTTTCACCAACCAGACTCCTCAGCAGATTTCCTAGACTCCTGTTCACAACTTCATTTTTCCAATTTGACTGTGGATGGTAAGCAGAACTGAAATTTATTTTGGTGTCTAACTTCTTCCACAATGTTCACCAGAAATGACCTGTGAACTTTACATCCCAGTCTGAGATGATGGACTTCAGCAAGCCATGTAATCTGACTATCTCTGTAAAGAAAAAATGAGCTACATGTGTGGTATCACTTGTCATTTTGCATGGAATGAAATGTGCTATTTTGGTGAAACGATCCACCACCACCATCATATAATCAAATCCCCTCTGTGTCTTTGGTAGACCCAAGACAAAGTCCAAGTTGACTAGGTCCCATGGTCTCTTCAGAATTGGTAAGGGTGTATACAACCCTACATTTTGGCTACATCCCTTTGCATGTTGGAAAAATTTTCACTTGATCACGAATGTATGTACATCCCTTCACATTTTTGGCCAATAGTAAAAGTGGCTCAGTTGATCCAAAGTTTTATCTATGCCAAAATGTTCGGCCAAGCCTCCATTTTGTTTTTCCTAGATTAATTTCTCCCGCATAGAACATTCCGAAATACACAACTGTCCTCCTTTGAACAACAACCCCTCCTGCATGGTATAGTCCGACCATGGACTATTATCCCTCACAGTGGGTTTTGGAAAGCTTCATAAGCTTCCTTAAAATATGCATCCACTTCATACAAGTGTTTGAGATGCTCAAATCCCAACACTTGCACTGCACTTTCTTGAAATATCAGACTCCTCCTGCTCAACGCATCTTCCACTTTGTTGGCCTTACCACTGATGTGTTTCAAAACAAAAGTAAAAATCTGCAACTACTCCACCCACTTTGTGTGTTTATGATTCATCTTATGCTGCTGCATAATATATTGCAACATAGAATTTCTGAAAATAAGACAAATTCATTAGCCAACAGATAATGTCTCCAATGCTTCAACGCTTGGAAGACTGCATAAAATTATTTGTCTTAAGAGGTATACTTCTGCCTCCTCTCATTCAAATTCTCGCTGAATTATGCTACTGGCTTATATTTTTGGCTAACTACTGCACCAATGGCTGTCCCACTGGCATCACAATGAACTTGGAAAATTTTGTTGAATTCTGGAAACTTTAGGATTGGTTTTTCCATAATCTTCTTCTTCAAAAACTGAAAACACCTCTCAACATATTTTGTCCAATGAAAAGGCTGATTTTCCCTCTTAATGGTATCCAACATAGGTGCACAAATACCGTTGAAGTTCTTAATAAACTTCTGGTAGAAACTTTCCAATCCATGAAAAATCCTTACTTCAAACAAACTTTTGGGAGATGCCTAGCTAACTATGGTTGCAACCTTCTCTAGATCCATCTTCAATTCATTCTCAGAAAGTACAAAGCCTAGATAAATCAATTATTTCTTGAAAAAAGAACATTTTTCAAGTTCATTAACAATTTATTTTTCTGCAATTTTTCTAGCACATACCTGACATGCTGAAAATGTTCTTCCTTCGTCTTGCTAAAAATAAGTATATCATCGAGATAGACAATCACAAACTTACCAATGAGTTCCTTCAACATCTCATTCATCAAACACATGAATGTGTTGGGTGCATTTCTTAGCCCAAAAGTCATGACCAACCATTCATACAAGCCTTCATTGGTCTTGAAAGTTGTCTTCCATTCATCACCTTCTATAATCCTGATCTGGTGATAGCCGCTTTTCAGATCTACCTTTGAAAATTACTTTGCTCCAATCAGACAATCCATCATATCATCCATCAGAGGTAAAGGAAACCTATACATGATTGTGATCTTATTTATCGCTCGGGAATCAGTGTACATCTGCCATTCACCTCCTTTCTTGGGAGCTAAAACGGTCGGAACAACACAAGGGCTCAAACTCTCCTGAACCAGTCCTTTATCTAACAATTCCTACACTTGATTCCTGATCTCCTCATTGTCTTTCAGACTCATCCGGTAAGTAGCCTTGTTTGGAAAACTGGCTCCTGGAATAAAATCAATATGGTGACTAATGCTTCGCTTTGGTGGTAATTTATTTGGTAGATCATCTACCACAATATCACTAAACTCTTACAACATGTCCTATATTTCCACAGGCAAATCAGTAATTTCTGTTTGCATTAATACCACTCTTGGCCCCTGCACAACTGCATAATTCACTTCTTTCTTCTCAATATATCTCAAAAATGCCTTCCCGCCTATCAACATTGTTTTAGTACCACTAGTTTCTGCAGTCTCTTCTTCTTTCATGGGAACTAGCGTCTGCTTTATCCCATCCTTATCAAATCTGTAACAGTTATTCTCCCCATCATGGATGGCCTTTCTGTCATATTTCCATGGTATTCCCAACAGAATATGGCACATGTCCATAGGCATAATATCACAAGTTACCTTGTCCTTGTACTTGCTAATGTGAAACTCTACCTCGCACTACTCGTCAACCAGAAGTTGGTGTCCTTTCTGCAACCAAGACACCTTATATGGAGTCAAATTTTTCGACTTCTTCAAACCCAATTTCTCCACCATCTCAGTGGCTACCAGGTTATCAATGCTTCCTCTATCTATGATCAATTTGCAGCATTTTCCATGTGACTTACACAGAGTCCGGAACAATGCTTTCCTATGTGTCAGGTCAGCCACCTCCTATTTCAAGCACATTCTCCACCTCTTGTGGTGTTGCCTCTACTTCATCAGGTTGAAAAACATATGCTCCCCTCTGTCCAGTTGGTTCATTTTCAGGACATTCAAAAGAACTGTGTCCCCATTTGTGACACTTGTAACATTGTTAGTTATTTCCCCTACCTCTGCCATTACCTCTTCCTCACTGGTATGGCCTTCTGCCTCTAGTGTTACCTTCTTTCTCAACTTGTCCCGAAGTCTTCGAACTGCCACCTTCTTCATTACTGTCGGCAGTTCTACCTCTACCATAGGAATTTCCTCTTCCTCTACCGGATCCATGTCCTCTTCTTGCATTTTTCTTCCTGGTAATCTTTTCTTCTGCCTTCAAAGCAGACTGGTATGCCTCCTCTATATTTTTTGGGGAAAGAATATTGATCTGATCCAATATTTCCGTCCGGAGACCATTCACAAATATTTATTTCTTCTGAGGAGTATCTTCAACATACCCAACCCTCAAGTTCAATTTTTAGAACTCTTTTGTGTATTCCTTTACAATCATTTTTCTCTGTTTCAGGTTCTGCACTTGTCTGTAAAGGGAAACTTAAGCAGGAAATTTCTTTTCATCTTTGCAATTATCCTATCCCAACTCCTGATCAAAGGCTTGTTCAGTCTTCTCTTTTATGCCTGCACACTGTCCCACCAAAGTGCGGCGTGTCCTTTCAACTTAGTGATAGCAAATCCGATTTTCCTGTCCTCACTAATTTCCTCATACTCGAAGTATTTATCTAAGTCACTTATAGAGTTCAGTAATGCTTTTGTGGATAAACTGCCATCATAATTGGAGAGCTCTGGTCTTGACTTGCTGCTAGCCATCAAAATAGATTTCAGTAACCTGATTTTTGGTGGATCATTCTCTGGCTCATCTATTTGTGCCTCTGGCTCCTCATCCCTGTCATCTCCTCCTTCAAGATCCCTACGCCTTCCTGCTTCCACTGCTGCCAAATGTGCGGACAATGCTATAATCTCTTTACACATTTCTTCATTTGTTGCTCCTCTTGCAGCCCTTCCTTGGCCTCTTCTTCCTACTTCAGCTCTTCCCCGACCTCTTCTTCCTACTTCCATCTTCATTTAGGGATAAAAATTCTCTAATACCAATTAATGCAGACTAATTGCAGGAATATCAGAATTACGCTGCAGAATGGAGTTTTTAAGACTTAACACCAAAACCCCTTTACTCGTAATAGAGTTCAACTTTGGAATTTAACAACATACATACGCGCGCGAAATCAATAACGAATTCATATAACATACACAGAATATAAAACAACCCAAAATAATGCAACTACGCGAGATTCCTTACCGGAGGGTCCCACACAATCCCGACCAATAAAAAATAATCACACTTCACACAATATAAAATTCAACTTTGATGCTAAACCTTATGTTTTGTGTGATGTGATGTTGTGTTGTGTTGACACGTGGCTTCCCACACTTCGCATCGCAAAATTCTCAACTTACCTTCCGATGGCCCTTAGCGCTAACTCTCACAATTTGCGATCCTCGCTTCCAATCTCTGTTGTTGGCTACCATAGGATCCAACGGTCTATGAAATTGCTCCTCCGTACTAGTTCACATCACAAGTTAAGATCTATAATGTGTGAAATCTTAACTTTGTTTTCTACTCTTTGTGATGTGCGATAATGATTCGGTTGCGATGAGCGTTTGTCACCATTGATCGGTTTCGTATTGATGGTCCTCATCAAGCCTCCAAGTCCGATTGGGTTTACTCTATGGTTAGCATGATACATAGTTTAACAAATAATACGCAGAGTATATAGACTCGCCATGCCTGCAAATATGATTATTATTCTTATTGTATGTCTCAAATACGATTTCAACAAAGATTCAACTAGTTAATTTAAAAATAGGGAACCCGATCAAAGCACAAAACACTTGAATTAATCTTGGAAATAAAATATTGTTCTAAGACAGAGATTCCAATCAAACACAAAGCACTTATAAATAATTTGGAAATGGAATTATTTAGAGCCAAGCCCTTATATGGTTGGTTTTTACATTTACTTATGCTTCTCTATTCTCTCCTTTCTCATTATGGATGGCAGACCCCACAATGGTGGATTTGTTTTGGTTTTATCCTTTCCCCAAATCCCCATATGGTTGAGAAAATGTCATTTGGTTTCCAAAACAGTTTATTCAACTTATTCAAATCAATTCTTAACTAATCCTAAATTAACCATTCTTTTATTTTGCAAATTACAATGGCTGAGTTAGCCCAAATTAAACTTAAACAAAATACTTTAAAAAAGACAAACTCTTGTCACATTGCTGGCTCTACCTTAATGCTCCTACATCACTTTTGTATAGTGGACATGCTTCTTCCATATAGTGAGGATTTTTATCTACTAGTTTTGAAATTAATAGCATGTTAATATAAACTAAATGGATAGTTTACCTTGTAAATCATTGGGTATATGTAGTTCTAAATGTAATCTACCACTGCAGTTTGTGACCAGATGCAACTTTCTCTGTCCGACCATATGCAACTTGTTGTGGCCTCATCTCAGCTCAACTGTATATACACTTGGAATAATTATTACATTAGAATGTAGGCAGACTTTGTTTGTTAGTGGTTAGAGTCTATTGAGAGATTTTCTCAACAGTATTCTCCTATATTAGAAACTGTTGGATCTCATGACCACTATTTATGTGGCTTGTAATTTGGCTTCATTATGAAGAACATGAATTGATTTTGTGAGTAATTTGTGAATCATGACTTATTTTCAATTTTCTTGTTAGTATCAAATCATGTATGTGCTTGATTCCCTTTGGGAAGATCGTAGAGAGATGAAAGAGATCGAAGGTTATGTTTTGTGTACATAGTTAACATGCGAGTGTTTTGTTTGTTAGTATTTTAGTGTTGAGTTTAATATTGGCTATAGTGTCTCTCTAGGGCATGATTTGAAGTAGTGGCCAGAGTAGAAGCCACCACTTAGTGTTCGTGACAGAGTTGCATTAATTAATCCTTCAGGATTGTTATTGTACAATATGTAATTAGTTTCATACTATGCTTTTGTAGTTAATAAGTTACCAACACACAATTGTCTCATACCTAGTTTGCACATGTATAAATAAGTGATTTTATCATTAATATGATGCTCTTTCATTGTGCTCTTTCATTGTGGATTTTATTTAGGCTTGTATAGTGCTATCAGAGCCTGGTTGAGTTGTTTCTAAAATCCATCTATTTGAAGTATGTGGCTAAAGGAGATGATGAGTGTGAAGACTGTGAAGATAGTTGAGTGCAGTAGAAGGTTAGCCCAGTGGAGAAGTGTTGTGGGATGCCCAAACTATTGACTCTTTGTAATTTTTATAGATTTCCATCATAAGGAAAGATGATTGGAGAAATTAAGATGTTTAAAGTTTTTTTTTTACATATAGTTTGAAGTTAGAATACATGTTGGAGTTTTGAGTTCTTGTTGTTCTCAATAAAAACTGCCATGCCAATAATATATGGACTGTTTGCTAAAAGTCTTACTTCCATGCATCCAAGGGCTGCTTTATGTCTTAATTTTGGGAGGCTTTGTTTGCATTTACTGCATCAAACTGGATTTTAATTAAAGTGAAATTTATGAAGGATAGTATTTTCATTTACTGCAGTAAATAGGAATCACATTAAAAATTTCGAAGGATCGAAGTTTAATCATAGTAAAATTTATGAAGGATAATATGTACATTTATTGCAAGAAACCACATTTTAATCATAGTAAAATGAAGGATATATATTTTTTGGTTGTTTGAATTAAATATTTATTTGAAGAGTGGTAAATTTAATCAAGGTGAAAAGTTATATTTTATTTAAAGAGTGGTCAAATTTCTGGTGATATTTACTACAACAAACCGAGTTTAATCACAGTGAAACGAAGGATATATGTTTTTTAAGAGGTCATTGGTAAAATAAAATATTAGAGGCTAATAATATTTGAACCTAGATTTTGCTAGGCTATTTTTGAAACTTACCATTAAGCCACAAAGCCAACTTTGTTTGAAATAAGAGGAGAAATGAATTTATATCTTTTCAAAGGTATTGCATATAATTTGAATTTGAATGAATTTCAAGAATATTTGGTTGCATAACAATTATGACTTCAATAGTTTCCATAGTTGGAGTTGTTCTTAATGGAAAGGAAAATTTTCTAGAGTGGTTTAGAAAGCTTAAAAGTGCCCTTGTTTTTAACAATTTGTGGGAAGTTTTTCAAGGCAAGAAGGATAGTGACGAAAAAGAAATTGCATCAAATCCATCTGATAATGAGAAGCGACGTCCAATTTTGGAGACAAAAGACAACAAGGAATATGCATTAATAACTGCATCGGTGACAAAATAGGTAAGCCGACATATCATTTCTTGTGGTACTGCATTTGAAGCATTAAAGAAGCTGAAATAATTGTATGATTTGCACTCAGAACTTGAAATTATTTAGTCACTGTTGAATTTGTTTAATTTAGAGATGAATGATAACGATCCTTTCAAGAGTGCCTCTGAAATAAAATCCATTTTTCATGATATTAAAGCCATTGGAATTAAATTAGATTTACAACTTACAACTTTTATAAAATTCCTTCACCCTCTCTATTCACATCATTTGGAATCTCTCCAAGCTAGTGGGTAGTTAAAAGACATTACATTTGATAAACTTGTAAAAAAAAATAATTGAGAGAGAAACGGCCTTTGAGAAGAAAGAGGCCCCACCTAACTCTAATGTAGAAAATTTGTGCCTTGCACAAAAGCATCAGAAGTGTCATGTTGGAACTTCTAGAGGTGATAAAAGTAGTAGAGGTCGTGGTAGGAGAAATTATGAAGGCATGGGGGGAAACAATAAGGGAGATAGACACAAAATTGAATAGACAACAAGGGAATTTTAATGATAGACCACCTATCAAATGTTTTAGATGTGGTAAAATTGGTCATACTGCTACTAATTATAAAATCCCTTGGTAGAAAGTCAGTGAAAGGAGAGAACAATGGAATGAAAAGAAAGATCATCCACCACCAGATAAGGGAAAATAATTAGAGTCTGCACATTTCATTGTTTCTCACTGTAATTTTAATATTAATGATGTTTTAAACACTGCATTTTATTCATGGTGAGATAGTTATATTTTTTATTCAGGAGCCACTTGTCATATGACATATAGGCGAGATTTTTTTGAAACTTTCAGTGATCATATTGATGGTGTTATTTACTTTGCTGACAAGTCTCAAATTAAACCATCTAGCATTGGTTCTATTCATTTGAAGATATTGAATCTTGCAGATTATGTTCTACACAATGTACTTTATATTCCACAGTTCCATTTGATGTCTCTTATCCATATTCGGAAGCAGAGGCAATCTATTCATATATTTGATGGCATCGTCAAGATAAGAAGAACACATGGTCATGAAGTTAATATGACCAGTGTGGAAGAAGGTACAATTTTAAAGTTAAATGGTACTTCATCTACTAATTCTCATGAAAGTTCTACTTTTTTGGTGCAAAAAAGTGATATCATGTCTCCCATCTTGTTTTGGCATGCTCGATTTTGTCACATCAATTATGGCAGCATCAGAATTATGAAAATAAAGGTATTAAAGGTATTTTGACAGTTCCACGAAATATTACACCTTGTGATGCTTGTATTTTATGAAAACATTGTAAACAACCTTTTCATACTTCATCTTTTAGAGCTTCATGAAAATTAGATCTTATCCATTCAGATTTATGTGGACCTATGCGTGTTGTGATTTCCAATGGAAATAATATGGGTTTAATTTTATTGATGATTACTCGAGAATGTGTTGAAGAATAATTCACAAGTTTTTGAATTTTTTAAACATTTTCATTTGATGATTAAAAATGGAACTCAACAGAATATAGGCATTCTCATAACCGATTATGGTGGCAAATATAATTCTAATTCTTTTGAACAATATTTGAAGGACAATGGAATAAAAAATCAGATTACCATACCTTATAATCCACAACATAATGGCATTGCAGAACGTATGAATAGAACTTTGATTAATATGCTTAGATCTATGATGTTCTTTAAGAATGTTAAGTTGATGTTTTAGGGAGAAGAAGTGCTTTGTGCAGCTTATATTCGCAATCGTTGTCCTTCTTCTATCATCAATAATAATTCTCCTTATGAAATGTGGTATAATCATCTTCATGTTGTTCAAAATTTTAGAGTCTTTGCTACTCTATGCTATGCATTAATTCCTAAACATCAGCGCAAAAAGTTGGGTGCTAGGATAATAAGAAATGCTTGGGATATTCTACTACCTACAAAGCTTACAGGTTGTATGATGAGGAGAACATGAAGTTAATTTTTTCCAGAGATTTTATTTTCCTTGAATTAGATAAAAATAATTCTATTGTTGATAGGCAATTGGCTCATCTGGAGAAATTTGTATGTAGGAATTTATATTTTGAATGTGATAATGATGTTCCAAAAAATAAAGGGGGGGTTCCCATTCTGGATTAGTCTGTGGTTCTTCCATATTTGACTCATGAAAATGTTATTTCTAAAGAAAATTTGGATGATAGTAATGATTTTGTACTACCAGAAATTTCTCTTGAAGAACATGTTTTTGAACCCGTTTTCCAATATGAGAAACCATCACAACCACTTCAGCAACATTCACTAGTACATTTGCAAGAAATTTTGACACTTTAGTTCTGACACTTTTGTCATATTGACAGAAATTTCCCCAATTTCTATCAATTTTTCAAATCCTGCCAAAAACTGTCACTATACCGACGTTTAGGGACATCGTCACTTTTGCGACGTTTATGTTTGTCGTAAAAAATGTGACGTTTTAAACTTTTCATCGGTCTTACGATGTTTATGGGACGAAACGTCGGAATTGCGACGTCTATTACACATTCGTCAGTATTGCGATGCTTTGGAGAAAACGTCGGAAAAGCGATGTTTCTCAAATAAACTTCGGGCTTGCGGCATTTTGAAGCCAAAAGTCGCAAGACCGATGTTTATTTGAAAAATTTCGCTTTTCCAACGTGTTTTCCAACGCGTCGCAATACCGAAATAAAAATTGTAATTTTATTTCACCTCAACCGATCATTAACTTCAACTTTATGTGTTCGTGTTGATAGTATATCATAAGCTTCATAAATGTTTTTTTGGTTATAACGAATGAAATATGAAAAGGATATTAAGAAGAATCTTAGTTTTGTAGATATTTCGTATGCTTATAAAATTGATCCAAATATATTATTATTGACGTTGTTTTGTAACATTGATAAATTGACCAATTTATTAACCATATGTTTATATGAAAGATACTTATTTCAGATATTAACACGATGAGAATCAACTTGAAATATCAACCATATTTTTCTATGAAAGACACAAAAATTTCAAGTAAAAATAGTTTGATAACCCAAATGAAACATGTATACTAAAAAAATGATATATACTTCGCAAAGTTTCTGATATATATTCAAAAATATATCCTCCATATATATACGGGTCTATGTCTTGTACTTGAATCAAGGTTGAATATCCAATCTTTAGGAATAATATTAACATCATATCAAACATCATGGCTTCTATGTTGAACTCCTTATATACAATGAAATGCTCTTTTTTTAACGATTTAACATTTTTCATATCATGTTCCGTATCTATAGTATGCACATGTGAGAGGCAATTGTTACCTTTATCCCTTCTCATATATATATATATATATATATATATATATATATATATATATACGTGTGTGTGTGTGTGTATGTGTGTGTATATATACATTTATATATGTATATATATACATATATATACATATGTATATGTATATATATATATATATACATATGTATATGTATATATATATATATATACATATATATATATATACATATATATATATATATATACATATATATATGTACACACACACACACACACACACACACACACACATATACATATACATATACATATACATATATATATATATATATATATATATATATATATCCATTTCCTTTTCCCCACATGGACTGTTATTCTTCAGGGATGCTCATATAGAGAGGAGAGGTAGATAAATCAGGTCTGAATGTGAGGTGTTCAATCAGGCAGGCCATGTGAGGTCACCCGACCAGGCACGTTCGGGTCGGGCCATTTCGTTCGAGGAAGCCTGTATCAGTTTTGCTAATTTGTGACTGCCCGAGTGCCTTGTGCACGTTCGAGCGGCCCGTTTTCCATTTTCTCCCTTGTGGCATCGTTCGGTTGAGTGCATCGTGTCGCGCCGTGTGAGGTCACCCGATCGGATGTGTTCGGTTTGGGCCATTTCGTTTGAGGGCGCCCGTATCTGTTTTGCTAAGTTGTGATCACCCGAGTGCCTAGTGCACGTTTGAGCGGCCCGTTTGTTGTTTACTCCCTTGTGGCATATTCATTCCGTCGAGCGCTCGTGAGGTCTCCCCACTGTGCGCGTTCGGTCGCCGCGACACCGAGGGCACCCTCCGCATTTCGGGCTTTGCTGACCCGTGATCGCCGGTGCCTTGTGAAAATTCTCGTGTGGACCGTCTCGCTCGCTAATGCTCCCTCGCGGCATCATCCGCCCTCGGTGCGCATCGTGTCGCGCCATGAGAGGTCCCCCGACCTGGCGTGTTCGATTCGGGCCGTTTCGTTCGAGGGCACCCGCATCGGCCATAAGTCATGACCGCCGAGTGCTCGTGCACGCTGGGTGGCCTATTTTCATTTTAACCTCGTGGCATCGTTCGGCCTGGCGCTCGTGTCGTGCCGTGCGAGCGTCCAACCGAGCACGTCGGCTCGGGCAACATTCCAGGGCACCCGTACCGCTTTGCTGTTGTGACCACCGGTGCCTTGTGCATGTTTGGGCGTGCCCCATTGTCCATTTGCTCCTCGTGGCATTCATTGTGCGCACCGTGGGAGGTCACCCGACCGGCGTTCGGGCCCAAGCCGTTTCTCGTCGAGGGCGCCTGTATCATTTTTGCTAAGTTGTGACCACTCGGGTGCCTTGTGCATGTTTGGGCAGTCTGTTTTCCATTTTCTCCCTTGTGGCAGCATTCGGTTGGGCATGCCATGTCGCGTCGTGTCGTCCTGGGAGGCAATTGAATCGCCCGATCAGACACGTCTCGGGTTGGCCGTTTCGTTCGAGGCCGTTTCGTTCGAACGCGTTTCTCACGAGGTGCCACTTCGCACACGAGTATGCTTTCGTACTAGTCATGAGGTACTCCGTTATTAAGACTTCATCAAATGGCCATTCTTCGGACTTAAATTGTGTGACAACACTGTGGCTGAGTTTGAAATTGGAGATTGAACATCCATTTGGTTTGATTGCAATAGACATTTTCATCAATAAATGTAAAGCAAAGGCTAACAAATACTATAAATTAATAAATAAAGAAGACATGGCAACAAGCAACAATACTTACAAAATTGTTGCATTGAGACACAAAGAATAAGCAACTAATTTAACCCCTAACCCATTTAACCCCTAAACCATAAACCTCTAAACCCTTAACCCCTAACCCCTAAACCCTTAACCCCTAACCCATTTAACCCCCTAAACCCTTAACCCCTTAAAACCTAAACCATTAAACCCTTAACCCTAACCCCTTAAACCCTAATTCTCGACCCTTAACCCATCTAACCTCCTAAAACCTAACCCCATTAGGCCCTAACTTCTAACCCCTAAAATCCTTAACTGCTAAATCCCTTAACCCCCTAAACCCCTAACCCATTTAACCCCCTAAACCCTAGACCTATAACCCCGTAACCCCTAACCCATTAAACCCTAATTCCCAACCCCTAACCTGTTTAACCCCCTAAACCATAAACCTCTAAACCCCTAACCCATTTAACCCCTAAACCCTAAACCTCTAAACCCTTAACCACTAACCCTTAAACGCTTAACCCCTAAGCCATTTAACCCCCTAAAACCCTAAACCCCTAACCCATTTAACCCCCTAAATCCTAAACCTCTAAACCCTTAACCCCTAACCCCTTAAACCCTATTTCCCAACCCTAACCCATTTAACCCCTGTTTGCCGGTTTCTCCCTTGTGCCTTCGATCGGTCGTGCACGTCGTGTCGCGCCGTGTGAGGGCACTTGACCAAATCTGTCACACTCCTTAAGTACCTCTTGTGACTGCATGGGTGCCTTGTGCACGTTCATGCGGCCTGTTTGCTTTTTTCTCCCTTGTGCCTTTGTTCGGTCGGGCGCGCCATATTGTGAGGGCGCCCACCCAAACGTGTTCGGGTCGGGTTGGGTCGTTTCGTTTGAGGGTGATCGTATCAAATTTGCTAAGTTGTGATCACACGGGTGCCTTTTTCACATTCATGCGGCCCGTTTTCCGTTTTCTCCCTTGTGCCTTCGTTCGGTCATGCTCGTCATGTTGTGCCATGTGAGGGCACCCGCCCAAACGCATTCGGGTTGGGTCGTTTTGTTTAAGGGCGATCGTATCAAATTTGTTAAGTTGTGACCGCATGAGTGCCTTGTGCACATCCGTGCAACCCGTTTTTCATTTTCTCCCTTGTGCCTTCTTTCAATCGGGTGTGCCGTGTCGTTTTGTTTGAGGGCGCCCACCCAAACTCGTTCGGGTCAGGTCGTTTCGGTTGAGTGTGCCCGCCAAAACGCGTTCGGGTCAGGCACCCTAAGCCCCCAATCCCTAATCCCTAAAATAATAACTCATTATTTGACCCCTAACCCCTAAATGCACCTAAATCCCCTAACCCCTAACCCCCAATCCCCTAAGCCCTCCAAATTCGATGAACTAGCTTTGAAGAAGTAATTGTTTTTTGCAATATGGTTTGTAAGTTATTTAAATAGAGGTATCTACTCTAGAGTTATTTTTTAGATCCACAATTTCATTTACTAATTTTTGAACAAGGTGTATGACACTCTTCATGTCTATGGGATTTTTATCTTGTAGCTCATTATCTATACGAGTATTTGTTGCTTCAAGGGTTTCCTCACGGAGAAAATCGCAATACAGGGTTTAGGGCGCGTTATTGCATTATTTCTGCTTCAAGGGTTTACTGAATAGACCCCAAATCATTCATTTCCTTGCTACTTATCAGGTTCTTACTTCTGTCTAATTCACTATATACTTAGATCATGAATGTGAGAAGGTTGTTTGTGGATTATATTATTATTTTATCAACAATGTAATTATTTATGTGTTTTTATATCTTTCTAGTCAAAAACCTCATCTTTAGAAATATTTTCTTGTCATTTTCAAAATTGATTGCTTCATTGAGCACAACATGTAGCTTATCTAATACTTTATTGAAGCTAGGAGCTCCATCTTTGGGGTAAGCTGCTTTTCGGCTAACTCCACTGCTTTTGATCTCAATTTTTCCAATTTCTTTCTTCTCTCATATGATACCTGAGCCTTTGCCTTTCTCTTCCCTTCTAATTCCGTAATAGTGTCATAGTGATGCCAGCCAACTTCTTTGGAAAGCCTTCCTAGCAGACAATACTTGTGCCTGGATGAAGCCTCAACACTTTTAGAGCATCTAGAATGACCATTCTCTTCTTCCAGTCATATGGTGGGGGAGCCCCTTCAAAAGCCCTTAGCATAGAAAGTGCTGTAGCACCACGCTTGGTTTTGTGTGGAATCGTTCCTCTAATTGTCCAGTAGTTAAATCCTTCTATTACTTTATTGTCATTTTCCCATACCTAACCAATGAGAGCACAAGAACACCTATTTCTATAAAAGCACCTATAACTTCTCTTACTTTATTTTCATTTTCCCATAACTAACCAATGAGAACACAAGAACACCTATTTTTATAAAAGCACCTATAATACTTTTGTGGGTTTCACTAATATCCCTTTAGTTACTGTGTGCACAGTAGCCTAGATCCTAAAGTGATTCCCATACAATGATAATCCACTAGGTGTATTTGTTCTTAAAAAACTATGCATGGATAGATGTCCCATTTATGGCCAAGTTCCACCAAAATGGTTCCCCCTACCTACCTAGTAACTACATTACATTTATTTCATGACAAGACTACCCTACAACCCACCAAATTTCTATCATATCCTTGACGTCAACAACAATTTTTTGCTCAAGATATAGCTAAGTTGGAAAAAACTTAGCTATCGTATCACCTTTCCTATATTGACTCCGTCTTAAAAATCATGGAAAATGTCCACAGATGAGTTATCCTTACTAAACCAAAAATTTCATTGAAAATAATCATTCAGACCATAACATTACTACTTCCCTTTTAACCACATAAAACTTATTTTTAAGTTACCATAATTCATCTTTAATATCACATAATTAGATTAAAAAATCAACCAAAATCCTTAGTTTATGAAATAAAAATTCAACAATTTTATATAATTAATAATTTAAATAAATGTCTTAGATTTAATCTCGTTAATAATTATTTATAATCAATAATACCACTTATTTACCCAAACCAGTTTAAATTATTTAATTTATTAAGTTTTAATTTCTAAAGAGATTTTAAGGTGTTTAATTCATTTATGTATTCAAAAATTGATTATAAACAATAATAAATCACAATCTTGATATTGTCAGGTCTCAATCAAAAAAACCATTTCATCCATTAATTAGACTACACTATTATTTATTATAGAAAATGTATCTAATTTGAATGAATGAATACATAGATTACTATCATTAAAGAAAAAAATGTAAATTTCACTTTTAAAGTAATACTTAAAATAAGGAAAAAATAATACATAAATTATAAAGAAAAAATATATAAGAAAAAAGAGATTAAAACTCCAAATATTTAAAATACAATATAATTTAGTAGTGTAAAGTTTAAAACTCCTTTTAATAAAGCATGATGATTTAGTAGGGTAGAAGGATTACTATATGCAAAAATCAGTCCATTATTTACTCATATAACTTTAATTGCTTCTCAAAAAGATATGTTTTATTTTTTTATTGTAAATATTTTTAAACAATCAAAATAAACAAACATTTAATTATTTAGAAATTATTTTAATTATTTAAAATGATTATAATTATTAAAAAATATTTATTTTTAAATTAATTTGAGTGGCCTTAAAAAAAACACACGTGTTTCATTTCAAAATGTCAAAAATTTTCAAATATCAAAGTTTTAATTTCGCTCGTTCATTTCCCTCCGGTTGCATGGTTTGTCCAGGGAAGGAGGGATGATCTGATCCAAATCCAAGTTGGGTCGATAGCAAAAATGCGAGAGATCCTTCACATTCAGGGGGACCAATGTGGCAACCATATCGACTCCAAGTTCTGGGAAGTGGTCTGTGAAGAACACGGGATCAATCCTACTGAGAGATATCAGGGCACTTCAGATCAATAGCTTGAAAGGGTTAATGTTTACTACAATGAGGTGATCTGTGGGAGATTTGTGCCCCGAGCCGTGCTCATGGATCTGGAGCTTGGCACCATGGACAGTGTGAGGACCAGGCCTTATGGACAGGTCTTCAGACCTGATAACTTCGTTTTTGGCCAATCCGAGGCTAGAAACAACTGGGACAAAAGGCATTACATGGAAGGAGTCAAGCTCATTGATTATGTGCTTGATGTCATTAGGAAGGAGGCTGAGAACTGTGATTTCCTGCAAGGTATGTGTCTTTTTCAGATTCGAATCCTTGACCTTGTGTTTTTGAAATGTAGTATTTCATTTGCTAAAATGATGTGGGTTTTTGTTGTGTACAGGGTTTTTGTTGTGTGGGTTTTTGATTACCTAGATTTCATATTTTTATCACCAATTAGATTTTCAGTTAATATGTCAAATGTATCTTATAAAATTTTCTGCCTTGTGATATTTCTTTGTCTGCAAAAAATTATCGGCGTGAGAAGTTTTTCGATGAAGATATTAGGGTTGATGTGCTTTACCCTACAAACGAGCAGTATCTATGTTGCTTGTCAGTTAACTGAATGCGATATGTATCTGAATTCTGGTGAAACTCCAAATGAAAAAGCTACCTTTGTTGGGTCAATGGGTTATGAATTACTAGCATCATAAACTACTGGATGCTTCATTTTGTGGAATTGAGAGCTTAGATGCTATACGAGATGTTGGTAAGGGCCTCTAACGCTGGTGAATCAACAGATTATTGGGTTGCGTTGCTGCTAAAGAAGCTAGTGGCATTCTCTCGGTGAGAAAACGGATTCAGTTGATAGCTGCTGCCTCCCCTCTCGGCGCTACTCTTGAAATAGGAAGTGATCCAAATCGCAGGAACACTACATATCAATGTCAGATTCATGGGATTTTGTTTGTATTTAGTTTTGAAGTTTATCTTGATTCATGTGGGACATGATATCTGAGTTGTTGAAATATTTTTTGGAAAAATGGTCTACTTTAAGGTTTTGTTTTGTTTATTTTCAATGTGTTCATGATGGATACAGGGGAGTGATTATTTTGGGGAAAAAACCCATAATTGACATTCTATTGATCTGTGTGTCCATGCAGTTGGTGACTTGAACCACCTGATCTCTGTAACCATGAGCGGAGTTCCTATTGCCTAAGGTTTCCTGGTCAGTTTAACTCAGATCAAATCCAATGTACTGTAAAACGATAATTAAAAACAAAGATATATGTTCATCCTTCACGCCTTCTCCAATGCCTCCTCATCCTTCTACTTCAATTGGAGCCTCCCTCTCACCACATCAATCATGATGCGGTATGTGATAATCCAATTGCACAAAAAAATATAGGTACTGCAAGCCAAGAGAAGCATCAGTGAGTAGCAATTAGAATAATAGAGTAAGTTGTAAACAAGCAAACACGTGAAACAGACTTGTACAGACTTGTAATTCTAGGTTCTAACAGACTTGTAATTCTATGTAAATATTAAATTTTTGATATTTGTTACAAATCAACGAAAATAATATGGATAACTATAATAAGGGATACTTACTACTCTCTAAATTGCCAGCAATGCATTAATCCTTCATTTTATTGAAGGGTTTTATAAATTTAGGGATATGTGTTGAGTTTTCTTTACCCTTGTTTTAGCTTATAGAAATTTCATTGGAATGTAAGATCATAAGAGAAGTTTCTTTTCTAATCTTATTGCGGTGGTAATTGGTACACAATTTCACATTTGTTTGTCAAAGGGTGAAAAATTTCCCAACTTGCATGGGCAAATTGATGTGAGAGGATTGGAGTTTCAAATTTTGGATGCACTATCATCCTTTTCTGTATGTGCCATGCATTGCTTCTGTTTTATTTTACACATAGTGAATGCGTTATGTGGAAATGAAAGATAAGAAAGAAATAGCTGATGATCACGATTGTGGATATTATATTTCAGAACTTACTGTGGAAAATTAGTGCATTTATTAATGAATAGATAATGTATATTTTCTAGTTTCTTTATTTGCAATACAAGGCTTGATATGTTATAATAAATGACTTCTGGTATGTTTTGGCTCCATATTATAAAATCTCCCAAATGTCTATAATTTCTAGCTATGCAACGGATGCTTTTTCTTGTAACCAATGCTTGAAAGGGTTTTGGCAACTGAATCTCCTGCAATGAAACTTTAATACATATAAGATACTGCAAACAGAGTCATCTACCAAAATGCGTGGGTCACCAATTTGCTGGAATTGGGCTCTAGATACAAAGTTCACTACAAAAGTCAAGTACTGTGTGATCCTTCTTGAGTGTCTTTGGTTTGGTAACCCTGAATGGTAAATTCAAAGGGAACCAGTATCTGCAGAACAATGTCACAATGCATGGGTAAATGCAAAGGGAACTAGAGAATCCTCTGCTCTGCGAGTCTTTTTATTTTCTACTTTACTGCGCGTGCTGAAACAATGGATGCTTATGAGAAGTTGGAGAAGGTGGGAGAAGGAACCTATGGGAAGGTGTACAAGGCTAAGGACAAGAACACAGGGAAATTTGTCGCCCTTAAGAAAACAACGCTGGACAGTGACGATGAGGGTATTCCTCCCACCGCTCTCCGTGAGATTTCCCTTCTGCAGATGCTTTCTCAGTACATCCACATTGTCAGGCTGTTGGATGTAGAACAAATAGAGAGCAAGAACGGGAAACCCCTTCTTTACTTAGTTTTTTAATACATGGACTCTGATCTCAAGAAGTACATTTATGGTTATCGCCGAAGCCACACAAAAATGCCTCCCAGTATTATTAAGAGCTTCATGTACAAGTTGTGCCAGGGGGTTTCTTACTGCCATAATTAATGTTAATATATAGAATTAATATTAATAGACATAATTAATATTAATATATAGTTGTGCCAGGGGGTTGCTTATCAATTCTGTTTTATGGGTTTGAGAGGTTTCAAGAACCTCACGGGAGATGTCAGGGAAGACTGTTGCAGCTATCAATAGGGATTTTTGTCCTATTGTTGGGCTTCCCTCTGCTTTCCTTCAATAGGCCGAGGACCCCTTAACTTCCCCCTGTAACCACAATATTTTGGAAGAGTGCGTATCTATAGTGATGTAGGTCTGATGAGATATTATATATGGTCTATAAATAAGGGTTTAGGATCAATTGTTCCTGAGGTGGAAAGAGTTGGGTATGGGTATTTGGCATGATGACCCAAGTTCTAGAATCCAAAAGTCTTACCTAGCCATAGCATAAGAAAAATCCAAAACAGACCTATCCTTTACAAACAAAAAATCCATTGTTAGAGTTTCTATGGAAGTTTAACACCTCGTTAGGTGCAAGCCATGATTTTCATGTCTTTGAATATCCAGGTGATGGGAAACACTTCGAAAAAATTAGGCTTGAAGAGGCTTGTGGAAGCCCACAACCAAGAAATTGTTTTATTTAGGAATCTACGATTGAAGGCTCCAGACTCCAAAGTATCCGGGGAATTAGGGAAGCATATGGGCGATTGGATTTTCTACTACTAATTTAGTAGTCATTCTTGGGGTCTCATTTTGGGCTGAAGGGAATTTCCTTCTTATGCACTAATTCCATGTCTTTTGAATTGGGTCTAGGTTTAGTACTTTCCTCACAGGATTTGGGGGAGTAGTTTATATTTTTGAACATCTATGGGCCATATGCTGACAGAGTTCAATAGTAGGAAAGGATCCTTGCTATGCACATTTTTAAGAAGAAAATGTAATGGTGAGTGGTGATTTAAATCTTGTTTTGGGTAAATCAGATCTTTCGAGTCAATCAACACACCCAGATCACCAAGATATCAATATATATAAATATAAAAGCAGAATTAGATGAAGTAGGTTTCTTAGATGTGGAGCCTATAAAGTTCCTACCTAGTGAGTAAATCTGAGAACTAGTACTACTATAGATTTGCAAAGAGGCTGGACAAGTTTCTTTCAAATAAAGTGCTTGTTGGTTGTCAGTTCAGGATAACGCAAAGAGTCGGTGTAGGAGGAAAATGTAACCATTCTCTAGTATTTTTCAAAATAGGAAAGGTAGAAAAGAAGTCACCAAGCCCCCTTAAATTTAACTCTGTATGGTAACGTTAATATACAGAATTAATATTAATGGCTATATATAATTAATGTTAATATACAGAATTAATATTAATGACTATATATTAATTCATTTTTTTAAATATTTTTAACCTTTCGTTGCTCTTGCGATGCTTCCTAAGCGTCGGTCTTCCGACGCTTTCAAATTACAAAAAAAAATTCCTTTCGCCACTCTTGCGACGCTTCCTAAGCGTCGGTCTTTTGACACTTTCAACTTACGAAAATTTTTGTCTTTCATCACTCTTGCGACACTTCATAAGCATCGGTCTTCCCACGCTTTCAAGTTACGAAAATATTTGCCTTTCGTTGGTATTGCGACACTTCATAAGCGTCGGTCTTCCGACGCTTTTAACTTATGAAAATTTTTACCTTTTGTCGGTATTGCGACGCTTCATAAGCGTTAGAAGAGCGATGTTCTAAAGGTTGGACGACATATCGTCAGAATTGCGACAGTTGAAAAACGTTGGAAGAGCGATGGTTTGGAAAACGTCAGAAGAGCGACGGCTTGTAAAACATCAGAAGAACGACGGTTTGGGACACATCGGAAGAGCGACGGTTTGGAAACGTCGGAAGAGCAACGGTTTGGAAAATTTCGAAAGAGAGACAGTTATTTCGAAATGTCGGAAAACGTTTCGCTCTTCTGACACTTTATTGAAGTGTCGAAATTGCGACGTAATGGCTAACCACATTTTGCTCGGCCTCAAATTGTCACTCTTGCGACACCTATGTGTCGGAATAGCGACGAAGTGGCTGTCGAAAATTGGGCCAAATATACTAGTGATCTATGAATATCCACATGTGTTCGTATATTTCGAAGCAAGTATGATGATTTTGAAACAGGAATTTCTTCTAAAGGTGGTGTCAATTCAAGTTCAGGTAATTTTTCTCATGACTATGGATTCAGTCATTCTACAAATAGTGAACCGAGTTGTCTTGAAGAAGCTACTAATTGTGATGAATGGAAGGATGCAATGAGAAAGGAATATCATTCACTTATTAAGAATGGAACTTGGAGGTTAGTGGATCCTCCTGCTAGTGTCAAACTTATTGGTTGTAAATGGGTGTATAAGGTCAACTACAAGGTATTTGGTTCACCTGATAAATACAAGGCAAGGCTAGTAGCAAAACTATATGCTTAGAAGGAAGGTGTTGACCACACAGAGACATGTGATCCTACAGCAAAATGTGGCACAATTATAACTTTGTTTTCTCTTGCAGCTCAGAATAGCTGGAAGATACACCATATGGACTTTAAAAAAACGTTTTTGAATGGCAATTTGAAGCAGGATGTTTATATGTTTCAGCCTAAAGGTTTTACTATTAAACATAAAGATAAAAAGGTATGTAAGTTGGTAAAGGCGTTTTATAGACTGAAACATGCATCCCATGCACGGTATGAAAAACTAACTGAACACCTTCTCAAGTTTAATTATAAGTTGTTTCATTTGGATGATGCAGCTCTTTTTGTTAAGAAATTTTGAAATTCAGTTGTATATTTGGTTGTCTATGTAGATGATTTGATGATTACTATAATAATGATGACTATATAGCACTCGTTAAAAGAGAGTTAATGAAAAATTTTGACATGACAAATTTGGTTTTATTGCATTATTTTTTAGGGATTGAAGTTGATTAGAAACCCAAATGTATTTTTATTTCTCAAAAGAATTATATTGGAAAGCTATTAGATAGATTTGGGATGCAATATTGTAACCCTGTTGCTACTCCTATGGAGCAGAATTTGAAACTTACTTCCACTGAAGCAAGTATGTTTGAGGATCCCACAAAGTACAAGAAACTTGTTGGAAGTTTAAATTTTCTTACTACTACTCGACCTGACATAGATTTTGTTGTAGGGATACTTTCCAAGTTCATGCATCACCCATGCGAAGGTTATTGGAATGCAGTGAAGCAGGTGCTCAAGTATTTGAAAGGCACTCGAACATATGGAATCATATTAGGTCCCTATATTATAGTGTAGTCCCTTATTTTTGTTAGTGTAGCCCCCTTATCGTTATTTTTGTACCCATGTAAACCCCATATTATTGTTATTGTGCCCTTACATTATTATTGTTAGGTCATCTAGGATTATATTGTGACCCCATGGACTCCTATATATAAGGAGGTTTTTTCATTTGTATCATCCAAGAATTGTTCATTTATGTAATATAAAGGAGGTCCCCCCCTCAAAGTGGCTTATTAGTAAGGCGTTAATCTCTCTTTTCTTATATTTTTGGAGTTGGTTTCATAACGTTTGGTATTAGAGCTTTGGATTCTAGGGTTTCATTTCTCCAAACAAGTCATCGTGGAATTTTTGCAATAATTTGTTTTCTACGAAGGTTCAGAAGTTGGAATATTTACCACGATAAGCAGAAATCGCGAGGAACTGTGTAAAAATTCCATATCTTAGTTCGCAATATTTTTAGAGATATGATCTCGGAAGTTAGGGTTTTTGCAGGCTCCTGAATTTCATCCAAAATAGGTGACCTTGGGAAAATATTCATAAGTCTCGCTCTGAGCATCGGATTGGAATTCTGTAAAAAGTGTTCAAAATTAAACGGAATTTAGTTTCCTGTGTATCAATTTCAGAGCTGAAGGAGGATACAATGACACATGGCATGTCGTGCAAGTTCGATCTACTGAAACAATCCATAATTAGGTCATTGTGGTATATTGGGCATAAATTTGTCTTGAAGCTGTTAGAGTCAGCCTTTGCAGCCTTCCTTCAGTGATCAAACATGCTCTTTCAAAGTGATTTTAAAGTGTCAAGGTCAAATTTTGTCATTGCAAAGAGTCTTCAAACAAAATTTGATCACTAGGCATTAGGTCTAGGGTTGGTTTTCACTCTTTTCAAATTTGTCCAAATGTCAGTCCATGTCACCAATCAGCTGAGTGTACCATCATTCAGAGGGTTTTCATCATCATGTCAGGTTCCAAAGAGTCATTTTACACCTCGTTCATGCTTCAGTTGTGCCTTGGTAAGGTCCATTTCCCTCTCCTAGGGTTTTGGAGGTAATTTCTCTTGGATGGTCAAATCATCGGAAAAACTTGTATCCTGATGTTCACACACCTTCCCCTATCCTTAATATACCTCATTAAACACTTCCCATCACTGAGATCCCTAAAATTCCTCATTTTTGCACAAACCCTAGTTTCTAGCCACAACTTGGCAATTTTCTAGGCTAGGCCTGTGTTTTGCCCTTTTGGACCCCTTCCCCTCACTCAATCTCTGTGATTCCACTTTCCCCTGCTTCCTAACATTCCTCCCTACTTCCCAAAATTTCCCCAAGAATTTATAAGCCCCCTATCCCCTTCATTTCGCTTCATTTCAACAAAATCCCTTGTTCCACACATCGGGATCGGTTTCACTCAAAAGATTTTTCAGAGCAATAAAAGATGAAATTTGGAAAACTGAGAGAGGTTTTTTTCCATAACATGCCAAGGAAGAAAAAAATCCTTCACTTTTTACACACGTATCATGGTTTTAGAGAAATTTCAAAACTACCGTTGCCTCAGGAGAATTGAATTCACCTCTGAAGTGACCTTGGGAAAATCAAGCTTTCTCCTAGCATGTTTGGCCAAATGACTTGCATGATGAGTCAAATGATAACTAGACAAAAATATCTTTCCAATTAGCTATCATGAGCTCAATTTGGAGTTGAGGAAGACCTTCAAAAGTTGACTGCAACAGCGCTCTGCCTTGAGGCAGCCTCATTCTGCTCATTTTGACTAGTGTTGGGAGATTTGATTTTTGACAGGGTAAATGGAATCCAAATTGCATAATTCCACCTGTGTTGGAAAGTAGACTCCAATATATTTCCAACGAGCTATCACACGCTCAATTTGGACACCGGGAAGGCCTCGAAAAGCTTCCCGAAAAATGCATATGTGGCAAGAGGCAAGAGCGACCCACTTGAGGGGAGCGACCCACTTGAGCATTTCAGCCAGTGTAAAAATGAATGGGAGCGACCCACTTGGGGGGAGCGACCCACTTAAACAACAAAGCCCAGAAATTTGTGTTTTGTGCCCAGTTTTGATTCAAATCATCTCCAACAACTTGCAAACAAGTTTTTATCATTGCTCAGTAGATTTTTAACAATGTTGTGATGTTTTTGATGTTGGGAAAGAGGCCATGTTCGGAGAAGAATGTATAAACCCTACATTCACATGCAAGTTAATTCTATAAGGGTTTTGAGATTGCATGGGCAGTTTTATGAAAAATTTGAAAACCTTCGAATGGTGGATATGTTCACACCCTAGCACGTTGTATAGATGATCCTCACGCCCTCAGTTATCATCTTATCACTGCTGTTCATGCTCTTTCATATTTTGCACAGTCTTATGTCGACTAATTTATAGCCCTCATTACCATAATATCACCATTGCTGTTGTTATCATTATATTACCACTGTGATAGTAATTTGTGTCACTATGGTCATGGTCTTCTCCCTGTTCTCCAGTTCATAAACACAGTCCTCTACTTGTTTGCTTCTTTGACAAACTTTGCCCATCATTACCAAAAGCTTGCCCCATACTTTGCAGCTGGAATTCATTTGTGAAACTCACTTATGGTCAAAGCAGTGATAGTTTTCATGCCACTAAAACAGAGCCATCTTCATTGTAATTTTGTTTTCCTATGATACTTTGGCAGTGTGTGATATCTATTGGGTGTTGAACATACATTATAACTTTTCTTTCACTGCATCTATATCAGTATACATAGTGCCAATATCTTGTTCCAGGCCATGTCAGAGACAGAGTCAGTGTATGAGCAGGAGTCGGACAGTGACTCAATCGTTGAGGTTGATGCACTGAGATGGAGCATAGCAGTGCACCAGTAGTGGTAACATATCAGAGAAGCCACAGAGCTTTGTTTCAACATCACGACGAGTACTATCTCCACCCGGGGTGGAAGGGGTCTCGTTGACTTCATCAGCAATGCGAGTACTATCTCCACATGGCGTGGAAGGGGTCTCGCCTTCTTCATCGGCGTAGGTACATTCACAGGATCATGATAGAGACCAACACATACAACCGAGACAGTGTTTTCACCACAGGAGCTGCATGCACCAGGAAAGCACTAAGACGGCGGAAAAGGCCTAATCCACTCCGGATTTTGGCCGAGGCTTCATTTACTGGGCAGGACACATGATGGAGGACCTCCGCTCCGAATTTGGGCAAATTCGAAGAAAATTTTGTCATTTTCAAATTTTTGGGTCAAAAAACAGGTTTTGCAGTTAAGTGGGTCGCGCGCTCATGCGCTCACTTTTTTTTGGGACACTTGCTGGAGGAAATTTTTACATTTTTGGATTTTTCATGGTTAATTATGCATCCTCTGAAGTCAACTTATCATTTCATCGAAATCTGGATGGTCAAAAAGCTCAAAAACACCATGAAAACCACCTTGCTGCCACCTTTTGCACCAGCAGGGAGTACCTCTGGGAGAATGAGTTTTTGGAGGGTCAAATGAGCTCCAAATTCAGAAATTCCACTTGGGTTGGATATTCAACATCCAGGGATTTCTAACGAGCTATCATGAGCTCAATTTGGATGCCGGGAAGTACCTCAAATTCAGGCTGGAAAACGCGCGACCCACTCAGCTCAAGAGCGACCCACTTGAATTTTTTCCTGAATTTTCAGCTGCCAGCTCAGTTTTTCGCCTAGTATGGACCAGTTTTGCTTGTGGATGGAATTTTTGGATTTTTATGATGTAAATTCATGATTGGCATGTAACTTTGGCTTATTTTTATCTATTCTAGAAGATTCACTCTCAAAAGGGTAAAAAATCATGTAATGGATCAGTTTCCACTCTTTTAGAGGCAAGTTGTTAGCTACCTAGATTGTAGTTCCATGATTAGAATTGGTTGAAACTAATCCCTGAAGAGGGAATTCGACCCCTAGAGGTGGGGAAAGGTTTTAGAGTGATCTATATATTGTAATTTCTGAGGTTGGAGAGGTTGGACTCTTGGGATACTTTTGATATCATTGTACATACTTTTCATATTTTGGCTAAGGAAAGATCAGGGGTTTTGCGGCACTTGTTGGGATCCTTGTGGTGTTCTGTTCTTGATGGTGTTTCTTCTTTGTTTACTGTAAGTTTCTTCATGTTTAATGTATACCATCCTTTCATTATGCTTCTGAACTAAATTGGATGAGTGAATAAGGTTGAATCCATTGTTTACAGTGCTTAGCCTTTGAATTCAGTTAGTTCTATATGTTTTCAGCTGTTTGGAGAGGATCAAGTTCTTCTTTGCCCTCTTGACTCCTCGTCGATTAATCTATCCATATATCAATTTTAAGCATCCAAGATCATCACCTACCTCGCCCCAGCTTGAACTCTGCAAAGGTCTGACCTTATCCCCGGACCCAAAATTTGTTTTCCCATTACTCCAGCGAAAACCCAAAAAACCAAAAATCAAACATACCTATCTCTTTACTAGCCTAAAATCAGTTTTTATTGTAAGTCATCTCGCCATCCTCTTGCTTATTTTCTCGAGATTGACGGAGAGAGCCCTCTCCTGTCCTCGTAGGGCTAGCTACGAGGCTGAGCGTGGTTTGATGTAGCCTTGAGTTTTACTTCATTTCAGCCTGAGGTAGATTTGAGTGCTAACATAGTGGCGACCATACTGGGGAGAAACTCAAAACGTTTGCTTGTTACAGACGGAGTCTGAAGTCACGCCAGGTAGCCTTCGAAACGTTGTTGCTATGCATCAGCGAAGTAGATAAACGCTGCTTCAGTCGATCTCCGGTATAACTTGTAATCGTAGCATTTAACTTGTAAATTTCCCCAGTACATGTATCAAGTTCAGATCTGATCGTTGATGGTGGACAACGATCAGACATAAGAAGGCTGAAATCATTCACCTGGCGACTTCATTCACTGAACAATCCAGAAATCGATGCCTCATGGTGACTTCACTGCAGGGAGATCAGTAGCTGTGAGATTTTCAAGATGGACCGAATCACAAGAAGATACGCTCCCATGAGCCGAGATCACATTCCAGGTTTTCCGAATAAGATGCCCAAGGTAGATTGGTCCAGGAATCTGCCTACGTTTAACGATGATGGTAAGAAAGATGCGGCTTTACATCTGATTAGATTTCACATGCATATTCGCAAGTTGAGGGTGCATTTTCCTGAAGATTGCTTGATGAAGATATTCTTAGCCACTCTGGAAGGTGAAGCTCAGTCATGGTATGAAAATTTTCCGCTGGCCTGTATTTACTGTTTAATGGACTTTCATGCCCTATTCATTGAAAGATATCAAATGTCTTATCCATCATTAAATTTAGTTCATGACTGTTGCAAACATGCTTCTACTTTTATTGAAAGCCTTGAGAAATATTATGAAGATGATAATTTTATGGATGATGAGATCATGGAAGCATTGTATGAAAACCCATTTCAGCAGCATAAAGACGATCATGAAAATTTGCAGCAGGATCAAGATCTTAGTACGGTGGAAAATGAAGCCATTTTGCATGTTGACAGTGAACAGGAATTACATGAAATAGATCAGCAGTATGAGGAAAATTTGTATACTCCTTCACTTGAAATCAATGAAGACAATCACTGTTTGAGCAAAAGAAAACTAAAGGTATTATCTCCTCTATCTGAAGATGAGATAGATCAGTTATTGAAAGGTCATGTTCCAGCTCAAGTTAACGCAGATCTGCAGTGTGCACATGGTCAAGAAGGTGATGGTGGAACTTCTTCCTTTTCTGAAAAGCATGACAGTCCTGTAAGCAGCTCTATAGATCAGCAGGTTGAAGATTTTCATATGGCTGAAAGTGATGAAAGAGAAAGTGTCATTTCAGATCTTCCCACAGAAGAAGATAGCATGCCGGGAACTCAAGTTTCAGTTTCAGATTGTGATAATGACCAGCCAGCTATTTCAGATCTACATTCAGATTGTGATGAACAAGCATACCTTGTGTTGAATTCTGAAAAGGAGAATTCTGCTGTTGAGATCATCCGGAAAGAAGAAAACAAAGGTATGGATTCAAATGTTTTCAGTTCATTAGAACACAGCGTTCGGAAAGAGGTAATTCAGTTAGTTCATGAAAAACAAGATGGGATCTTCATTCAAGTAAGTGAAATAGTTCCTTTGGATGAGTTTATGGTAGATGATAGAGATGTCATGTTTGGATTTCAAGAATCATCTAAAGTTTCTTTTCTCATGATTGATGAATGCAATGAGGAACATGATAATCTGACTGTCATATCATATGAAGATGACCTACAGTACATTCATACTACAGAAGATCAAAACATTCAGGATTTCCATTCAGTTTCTTCTTCATATGTTTCATGTTTTGAAATGTTCTTTGAAAAGGAGAACTGCTCATCTACTTGTTCAGAGTTTTTCGAAGCCCAGGAACATACTTTTACTGAAGTACATGATGAAGGAAGATCAGAATTAGAAGCACGAGAAAAAGACACCTTGTTTTTTCAGCAGGAGGTAAATCTTCATGTTTTTCATGATCCATTGGAAAAATTGTTACAGTCAGCAGTAAAGGTGAGTATTGCAGTATTCAGTGATGAAGGAGATCATGGTCAGCTATGTTTTTGGATGCCCAGTTATCAGTTTGTATTGTTGACCAGGAGATTTGATCGGGAGAATCAGTTAGCAAGGCATCTGCTTGACTGGTTACATTGGAAAGCCAATTATACATGATTGTACATATTTCATTAGTATGCAGGTGGTTGTCATCATGATTCCAAATCTTGATGGATTGCTGCCTTTTTTCCAAAAGCTTTGTAAAGTCTTGTTTTAAGTCAGTCATGAGTCATTTGTGTTTGGTCTGTTGAGTCAGTTTTTTCAAGTTATTTCAGTTTTCCATCGAGTCAAGTTTCAGTCAAGTTTCATTCAGTTTTCAGTCAAGTTTTCATTCAATAAATGTGTCAAAGGTTTTGTGTTATCCGTTCAAATAATGATTCCATCACCCAATGGATGAAGGCACTGGTCTGCTCTCCCAAAGATCTGCCGTTCTTGGCACCTCCAAGGAGCTACCATCCCCATTGGAGCCAATGTTAGAGTCAGCCTTTGCAGCCTTCCTTCAGTGATCAAACATGCTCTTACAAAGTGATTTTAAAGTGTCAAGGTCAAATTTTGTCATTTCAATGAGTCTTCAAGCAAAATTTGGTCACTAGGCATTAGGTCTAGGGTTTGTTTTCACTCTTTTCAAATTTGTCCAAATGTCAGTCCATGTCACCATTCAGCTGAGTGTACCATCGTTCAGAGGGTTTTCATCATCATGTCAAGTTCCGTTGGGTCATTTTACACCTCGTTCATGCTTCAGTTGTGCCTAGGTAAGGTCCATTTCCCTCTCCTAGGGTTTTGGAGGTAATTCCTCTTGGATGGTCAAATCATCGGAAAAACTTGTATCTTGATGTTCACACACCTTCCCCTATCCTTAATATACCTCATTAAACACTTCCCATCACTGATATCCCTAACATTCCTCATTTTTGCACAAACCCTAGTTTCTAGCCACAACTTGGCAATTTTCTAGGCTAAGCCTGTGTTTTGCCCTTTTGGACCCCTTCCCCTCACTCAATCTCTGTGATTCCACTTCCCCCTACTTCCTAACATCCCTCCCTACTTCCAAAAATTTCCCCAAGAATTTAGAAGCCCCTTATCCCCTTCATTTCGCTTCATTTCGACAAAATCCCTTGTTCCACACATCGGGATAAGTTTCACTCAAAAGAGGTTTCAGAGCAATAAAAGATGAATTTTGGGAAACTGAGAGAGGTTTTTGTCAACAACATCCCAAGGAAGAAACACCTCCTTCACTTTTTACACAGGTATCATGGTTTTATAGAAATGTCAAAAATACCGTTGCCTCAGGAGAATTGAATGCACCTCTGAAGTGACCTTGGGAAAATCAAGATTTCTCCTAGCATGTTTGGCCAAATGACTTGCATGATGAGTCAAATGATAACTAGACCGAAATACCTTTCCAATGAGCTATCATGAGCTCAATTTGGAGTTGAGGAAGACCTTCAAAAGTTGACTGCAACAGCGCTCTGCCTTGAGGCAGCCTCATTCTGCTCATTTTGCCTAGTGTTGGGAGATTTGATTTTTGACAGAGTAAATCAAATCCAAATTGCATAATTCCACTTGTGTTGGAAAGTAGACTCCAATAGATTTCCAACGAGCTATCACACGCTCAATTTGGACACCGGGAAGGCCTCGAAAAGCTTCCCGAAAAATGCACTATGTGGCAAGAGGCAAGAGCGACCCACTTGAGGGGAGCGACCCACTTGAGCATTTCAGCCAGTGTAAAAATGAATGGGAGCGACCCACTTGGGGGGAGCGACCCACTTAAACAACAAAGCCCAGAAATTTGTGTTTTGCGCCCAGTTTTGATTCAAATCATCTCCAACAACTTGCAAACAAGTTTTTATCATTGCTCAGTATATTTTTAACAATGTTGTGATGTTTTTGATGTTGGGAAAGAGGCCATGTTCGGAGAAGAATGTATAAACCCTACATTCACATGCAAGTTAATTCTATAAGGGTTTTGAGATTGCATGGGCAGTTTTATGAAAAATTTGAAAACCTTCTAATGGTGGATATGTTCACACCCTAGCACGTTGTATAGATGATCCTCACGCCCTCAGTTATCATCTTATCACTGCTGTTCATACCCTTTCATATTTTTGCATAGTATTATGTCGACTAGTCTATAGCCCTCATTACCATAATATCACCATTGTTGTTGTTATCATTATATTACCATTGTGATAGTAATTTGTATCACTATGGTCATGGTCTTCTCCCTGTTCTCCAGTTCATAAACACAGTCCTCTACTTGTTTGCTTCTTTGACAAACTTTGCCCATCATTACCAAAAGCTTGCCCCATACTTTGCAGCTGGAATTCATTTGTGAAACTCACTTATGGTCAAAGCAGTGATAGTTTTCATGCCACTAAAACAGAGCCATCTTCATTGTAATTTTGTTTTCCTATGATACTTTGGCAGTGTGTGATATCTATTGGGTGTTGAACATACATTATAACTTTTCTTTCACTGCATCTATATCAGTATACATAGTGCCAATATCTTGTTCCAGGCCATGTCAGAGACAGAGTCAGTGTATGAGCAGGAGTCGGACAGTGACTCAATCGTTGAGGTTGATGCACTGAGATGGAGCATACCAGTGCACCAGTAGTGGTAACATATCAGAGAAGCCACAGAGCTTTGTTTCAACATCACGACGAGTACTATCTCCACCCGGGGTGGAAGGGGTCTCGTTGATTTCATCAGCAACGCGAGTACTATCTCCACATGGCGTGGAAGGGGTCTCGCCTTCTTCATCAGCGTAGGTACATTCACAGGATCATGATAGAGACCAACACATACAACCGAGACATTGTTTTCACCACAGGAGCTGCATGCACCAGGAGAACACTAAGACGTCGGAAAAGGCCTAATCCACTTCGGATTTTGACCGAGGCTTCATTGAATGGGCAGGACATATGATGGAGGACCTCCGCTCCGAATTTGGGCAAATTCGGAGAAAATTTTGTCATTTTCAAATTTTTGGTCTCAAAAACAGGTTTTTCAGTTAAGCGGGTCGCGCACTCATGCGCTCACTTCTTTTTGGGACACTTGCTGGAGGAAATTTTTGCATTTTTGGATTTTTCATGGTTAGTTATGCATCCTCAGAAATCAACTTAGCATTTCATCAAAATCTGGATGGTCAAAAAGCTCAAAAACACCATGAAAACCACCTTGCTGCCACCTTTTGCACCAGCAGGGAGTACCTCTGGGAGAATGAGGTTTTGGAGGGTCAAATGAGCTCCAAATTCCGAAATTCCACTTGGGTTGGATAGTCAACATCCAGGGCTTTCCAACGAGCTATCATGAGCTCAATTTGGATGCCGGGAAGTACCTCAAATTCAGGCTGGAAAATGAGCGACCCACTCGGCTCAAGAGCGACCCACTTGAATTTTTTCCTGAATTTTCAGCTGCCAGCTCAGTTTTTCGCCTAGTATGGACCAGTTTTGCTTGTGGATGGAATTTTTGGATTTTTATGATGTAAATTCATGATTGGCATGTAACTTTGGCTTATTTTTATCTATTCTAGAAGATTCACTCTCAAAAGGGTAAAAAATCATGTAATGGATCAGTTTCCACTCTTTTAGAGGCAAGTTGTTAGCTGCCTAGATTGTAGTTCCGTGATTAGAATTGGTTGAAACTGATCCCTGAAGAGGGAATTCGACCCCTAGAGGTGGGGAAAGGTGTTAGAGTGATCTATATATTGTAATTTCTGAGGTTGGAGAGGTTGGACTCTTGGGATACTTTTGATATCATTGTACATACTTTTCATATTTTGGCTAAGGAAAGATCAGGGGTTTTGCGGCACTTGTTGGGATCCTTGTGGTGTTCTGTTCTTGATGGTGTTTCTTCTTTGTTTACTGTAAGTTTCTTCATGTTTAACGTATGCCATCCTTTCATTATGCTTCTGAACTAAATTGAATGAGTGAATAAGGTTGAATCCATTGTTTACAGTGCTTGGCCTTTGAATTCAGTTAGTTCTATATGTTTTCAGCTGTTTGGAGAGGATCCAAGTTCTTCTTTGCCCTCTTCAGCCCCTCGTCGGTCTAATCTATCCATATATCCAATTTAAAGCATCAAGATCATCACCTACCTCGCCCCAGCTTGAACTCCTAGGCACCGACCTTATCCTTTAATCTAAAATTTGTTTTCCTACTACTCCAATGCCGAAACCCAAAAACCAAAAAAAAAAAAAAAAAAATCAAATATACCTATCTTCTTTACCAGCTCAAATCAAGCTATTGTAAGTCATCTCGCATCCTCTTGCTTATTTTCTCGAGATTGACGGAGAGAGCCCTCTCCTGTCCTCGTAGGGCTAGCTACGAGGCTGAGCGTGGTTTGATGTAGCCTTGAGTTTTACTTCATTTCAGCCTGAGGTAGATTTGAGTGCTAACAGAAGCATCCAAATCAAGTTAGACCTGTGGAATTCGAAATAATATTCATAATTTTACTACAAGACTGAATTTAAGCTATTGAAGATCCAAAATCACAGAGATAATTCAATTTCAATATTGAGCTCCTCAAAAGCAAGAAAAAGGTGTGTATTTGTTTTTCAAATTGCATAAGTCTTATTTGAAAAATCAATTTGAAGTGATTCCAAGGGCATATTGAAGCATAGATATTAGTATTGGGTTCTAAAATTCCCCCTAAAAATAATTCAACACCCATTAAGCCCTCATAATACTCTACTATGACTCATGAATATGAAGAAGTGCAACATGATATATCAAAATTACAAGAGCAAGTGCACGAAATTGCGCTCTCGCAAAGAACAACAAAAAATGAAATGGAGGTTTTGAAGAAAGGCGTGGAAGCTAAGATGGATGGTTTGAAGAAGGGCATGGAAGCTAATATGGATGTTTTGAATAAATGTGTGGAAGCTAATATGGATGGTTTGAAGAAAGGCGTGATGGATGGTTTGAAGAATGGCATGGAATACATGGAAGAAAAAATGGAAGGTTTGAAGGAAGGTTTGACAAAGTTGATACAAGAAATTATTCCTAATGGTGAAAGGATAGTAGAGGAAACTCATGATGAGAACTAAATAAATGTTAATCATGATTTCATAAACTTGAATGTTGGATGGAAGACCCACCATATTCCAAAGATCGATATGAGGAATTTTGATGGAAAGGATCTTATAACATGGATACAACAGATAAAGCAATATTTTGATCTCAATAATGTGCAAAACACACAAAAGGTATGCATTGAAACTTTATATTTAGAACAAAATACATTTGTATGGTATCGATGGCTTTGCTCCCATAAAATAATTGTCACTTGGTCAATTTTTATGGAGGAAATGACAACACATTATGAGGATAAAAAGAGAAACACCTTCTTTAGCCAATTGACAAATATTAAAAAAAAAGGGTTCAGTGGTGGAGCACATTGAGGACTTCTTGTTATGCGGATAAATCCCTCTTGCAGACAAGAGTGATCTCTCTAGTATCCTACAGATATCTAGAAACAAACATCCATTTGTAAATCGTTTTCTCTAGATCATTTGCAATTCAAAATTATTATAAACAAAGAACGAGAACATGCTCCTACCTTGAAATTCGATGTTCGGTGCAGCATTTTATCCCGTCGCTCGAAAGAGGCTTCTTCAGTAATGAGAACCTGCAATCAAAGATAGAGAAAAGAATTAAAAGCACCTACAACATATAAAAATTGAGAACAACTAATCTAACTCAGTGATTAATAAATCCAAGTATTGAATTATTCAAATAGACACAAGAATAACTCAATGAGAAAACGAGATCCATATGTATTATCTTGTATGAAAAGAGTAACTTTACAACCTGTTGCCTTGATGTTGCACAAGTTCCTCCCGGGGTCCTAAACAATCGTTCCTCCTTCAGATTGACAAGCCTTCTCCTCTCTGAACTAGCATGAATTTATGGACATGAGTGTGTGATCATTCTCATACCAAAAATGACTAGTATAGAGAGTATGCTCTCTTAGGAATTTCTTTAGCAATTACCACATGTGTGTCTACCCTTAAGACTGAAACATGAGCTCAATTTATAGGGAAATGGAGGTAGTTTTAGTTCCATGAAGAGGGGGACGAATTCCTCTCATGAAGGGATTTGAGCTCCATATACCAAGGGCTAAACTCCATGAGTGAAGGGATAGAGCTCCATGAGTGGAGGGATAAAGCTCGAAATTATCGTGCCTCTAGAAGCTTCCAGTTGGGAGAATATTCGTCCATCTGGGCTTCTAGAACTTACTTTTTCCTTTATTTGACTGTTTACGGAGGTCCATAGGTTTTATAAGCAGAACATGTGGGATGTGCTGTAGGCTATAGAACATGTATCTGCAGATCTGCAGGAAAGAGCTAGAGAAAGTACAGAGTTATACTTTTTAGGGTTTTAATGAGCTTTTCTCCAATTCCAAGATTTGGTTTAGGAACATTAGGGTTTTTTTACCTCTAAGGGAGCATAATATAGGAAGTGATGAACCTATATAAACAGTAAAATGTCATGGTGACAAAATAACATGTAACAAATTGCCCCCTAAAGTGTGAAGTGCTTTATCTTTCCGAGAATTGGATTGTGGCCACAACGGTCGAAAACTTGTAAAAAAATTCAATGCAAACATACATATGTATATCATCGCTGAGTTAGGAATTCCCATACTCAGATCAAAACTAACTACATGTTCTAATATAGAAATGATTTTAAAATTACATTAATAGTAGACACAATATGGATGCAACCATCTGTCATAAGTAGTCTACTGCATCATGAATAATAAAACTCCTTGAAACCTGGATGGTGGAAACTAAATCCAAGGTCTTGATTTCCACTTCCTGAACTAGTACAATTCTATCCATGTGATTGATTATGTTGAATTCGAACATGGTAGAAACCACTTGATTACCAGTCAATGATGTGAACTATTAACAAGTGTCAGATAAACCACCAATAATGAAAATGGCTCTCAAATTATTCAGTACAATCCATGAAGTGTGAATGAATGATTTGCAGTTGAACACTTCACGGAATCATTCGGTCGAAGGTCAATGATGCAACCTGCTGTTAAAGGCGAGAAACCTGCCATTAGGGCATGCAGATCCCAAGGTACTGATAGGAATATAGATCAAATTTCTAGATGATGAGTTGTCGTCGATAGAAAGTGACCTATCATAGGAAAGCCCACGACACGAAACCATTAGATCAAGTTTTGAAGAAATATTAGCAAGGACTGAGTCAGGGATGGTCAACGCGACTTGAGAAAATTTTTTGCAATGAATGGTTTATTTGAACTGTCTCTTGAACACATAATGACACTATAGATGGTTTGGTAACAATTGACCTAAATCTAATACCCAGAAACCAGCTGAAGACTTTCAATGTGGTTTGATTAACTGTTAGACAAAGGATTTTCCCAACCCAGGTACAAGTGTGAAAAAAGTGTCATGTTAAAGAGTGGTATACTACTTTTAAAACAAGGGTAACAACTGAATTCTTTTTCTCTTTTTTCCCCCACCATTTCTGGCAAGTACCTCTTTATTTTTTACAAGCTTGAGGAGGATAACATTTATTTGTTGTGTAAGCTCATCCTTCGGATGAGTCCAACTTAGTATTAAAATAGAACCCTAAGAAGGAGTGGCTTGTTCCTGTTTGTAATTGATAGGTTCTTTCGATCCAAGTGGATATCGGTGCCGACCCATCTATTCCATTTGGACCCGCACCATCAATTCTTGCAGTTTTTCACTTTCAGCACAACTTACTATTTTTAGCAGGTTTTCAAGTCCAACACTCCTGGAGCCATTTTGGGGCCTTAATGATCTAGGTGGACATTGGTGGCCACCCACCTATTCCATTTGAACCCCCACAATTAGCTCTTTCAGTTTTTAAGTTGCAGCAAAACTTACTATTTTTAGCAGTTTTTCGGGTCCTAAACTTCTGGAGTCATTTTAAGGCCCTAAATGACGTTTTATGGGCATCGTTTGTCCGGTGAATATGATTCTTGTCTAGAATCACTATTTGCAGCAACAGTTGTATTCCTTGGATAGATATTTCTAACGATGTATCATACACGTCAAACAGAGATTGTATGCCGAAGTTACGTCCCCAGGAAGTTGAAACACCAATTTACCCAAACGGGGCCCATAGTTTTGGCGCTGCATGTCCTAGGGTTAGATTTTTGGACCTTTAGAGTTATCCAATGTTTCTAAATAATAAATGGGCCCTCAAGCCTCACTGTAACACAGTTCAGAGGTCTATAACTGCCACATCTCTTCTCAGAGATTCACTACTAACACCCTAGCTAGTTTAGTTCCATCATGTTTGTAAGCATATTTCTGTTATTTGATATTAATGAAATGAAGCATTATTTCCACTGCATATCTATGTTTATGGTTATTATTGTATTCTGTTGCATTCCTGCATAAATCTATATTAGTGGTATTAGAGGGGTTTGCTCTTTTTTTATTTCTTTGCATGTCCCTGACGCGGTTAGGGTATAAGGAGTTAGGGCTCGATCTAGTTGAACCCTTGCAAGATCAACCTCACAAGCCCTGAAGACCTCCCATGGCGGAAGAAATTAAAGACGAGGAAGCAGGAGATCCTATAAAAATATTGCTCGAGGAGGCCCTTGAGAAACAAAAGAACGCGATGATGGATAACTTTGCTTAGATCCTTCAACGACTGCCCACCTACGGTGCATCTACATCCAACAGCCACTTTGGAGGCACCACTCTCTTCAAGGTACAGGTAAACTTTGACATTCATGTATTTGAAGGCCAAATAGATGCAGACTCTGTAGATAGATGGTTGAATTCACTAGAAGGGTATTTCTCAGTCCATGATTTCTTTGACCGAGAAAATATTATATTTGCACTCCTCAAAGCTGGCCCCCATGTCAAATACTGGTGGGAAACCTATTGTGAGCAAGAAGACGAAGGGGAACCCTCTCTATTCTCTGCCACACCCACTTGGAATTCGTTCCGAGACGGCATCAAGGAACAATATTACCCCGTGGGGAGCTATGAGGACAAATACATCCAATGGACCATGTTGCGGCAACAAAGGGATGAAGATGTGCACGAACTGACGAATTTGTTCCATACCCTATGCAGAAAGTTGGGTATTAAATATTCAGAGAGAAATTTGGTGCTCAAGTACCGCAACTATCTGCACAAACACATTCAGGAGGAAATGGAGTTCCTCGACATTACATCGCTTGACACGGCATATCACTATGCCTCCAAGATCGAGCAGAAATTTAAACAGAAGAAGCGAGACTTTGGATCTGTGAATCCGAAAGTTTCCCCCGAATCGAAGAACAAGGGGCAAGGCCAAAGTAGTGCGACTCAGAACAACACCACAAATCCAAAGAAGGACACAGGGAAGTGGTGTGAATTTCATAACAGCCCCACTCACAGCACAAACGAGTGTCGGGCCAAACAACCATTGGTGGTCGAACCAAAAGGCACCCAAATCAAATGCATTTTCTGATCCTGAGTTAGAACCATAAAAAGGCAATGACAAAGGGAAGCATATCATTGATGTGGATCCCAGTGTCATTTTTTCCACCACCAAGATCCAGAGGGACGATCCAGAGGATCCAGAGGAGGGGGAGTGCCTCTTCCATTTTCATATGTGGGTGAAGGGTTCTCCGCTACAATTTCTTTTCTATAGCAGAAGCCAAAATAACCTCATTTCAGTAGAGGTTGTGAAGCGACTCGGCCTACCGACCATAGCACACCTAAAACCGTATACCATCAGGTGGCTCCACCCAGGGAGATATCTCTGCATCCACCAGCAGTGCTGTCCTCCATACAATATCAAGCCATTCACGATGAGGTATTGTGTGATGTTGTTCCTCTTGATGTAGCTGATGTAATATTGGGCCAACCATACTTGTGGAGGCGACATGCTATGTATGAGTCTAGGCCTCGTGTTTTTATTACTTTAGGAAATAACCTGTACAGGATACTGGAGGTAGTACTGCCTCCTATCATTTATTTGACTATTGCAAAACAACGTAGTAAGATTGTTTCCCAAACCAAGAAATTTATTTTCCTTAAAAATCGCTCACAGGGAAATAATTATATTGTGGCCACAACCTCGAAACAAGGCTCCCCTACATGGCTGTAGCAGATGGACAAAGTCATGGAGGAATACGAGGAAACTTTCTCCTCACTCACAGAGGTTCCTCTACACTGTCAGGACAATCACTCCATTGATCTGACCCCTGACGCACTGTTACATGATGTTTCCATAGCTCATGTGACTACACAGACAGAATCCACACATGTACTGTTTGAGGCTGATAAAAAAACCAAATTTACTAATTTCATCCAGCATGTTTGCCCGCAGGTCCATGACATCTTCAACAACAGAACGTGCCTCATCTCATGGAGGATCTCAATGCAATGGGGACCATTTATTCTTAAGGAGGCAGGAATGATCTAGGTGGATATCAATGGCCACCCACCTATTCCTTTTGGACCCGCACCATTAATTCTTGTAGCTTTTCACTTTCAACACAACTTACTATTTTTAGCAGGTTTTCGGGTCCTGCACTCCCGGAGCCATTCTGGGGCGTTAATGATATAGGTGGACATTAGTGGCCACCCAGATATTCCATTTGAACCCCCACCATCAGTTCTTTCAGTTTTTAAGTTGCAGCACAACTTACTATTTTTACCAGTTTTTCGGGTCCTGAACTTCCGGAGCCATTTTGAGGCCCTAAATGACGTTTTTTGGGCATCGTTTGCTCGACGAAATGGATTATATACTAGAATAAATATTCATGGCAACAGTTTTATTCCTCGGATAGACATTTATAACCACGTATCATATGCATCAAACAAAGGTCGTATGCCGAAGTTACGTCCCCGTGAAGTTAAAACACCAATTTACCCAAACGGGGCCCATAGTTTTGGCGCTTCATCTCCAGGGTTAGGTTTTTGGATGTTTAGAGTTCTCCATTGTTTCTCAATAATAAATAGGCCCTCTAGCCTCATTGTAACATAGTTCAGAGGTCTGTAGCCGCCACATCTCTTCTCAGAGATTCGCTACCAGCACCCTAGCTAGTTTATTTCCATTATGTTTGTAAGCATATTTATGTTATTTGATATTAATGAAATGAAGCATTATTTCCACTAAATCTCTATTTTTATGGTTATTTCTATATTCTATTGCATTCTAGCATAAATCTGGATCACCTTTACTGTTAAATTTTAACGAGTACAATATAGGAGAAACACGACGTTTTTCATTTTTAGGGAGTTAGAAGAAAAACATAAGTAAACTCTGTGGTTGTAATTTTTTGTGAATTTAGTCTCTCAAGCCTAAAAAAAGGATAAAATAATGCAGGAGAGAACTCTATTGACCATGACTAGTCAATGTATACCTTTTTCATAAATCTTCCATTTCAATCTGGAAAAGGGGTAAACTTATACTAAAAGAACGACTGTTCATTTCCTTTAACGAGTTAGAATAGTCAAGTACTCGATGATATTTTAATGTTTAGAGATTCTAAAAAGGGCTTAAAAGAGAACTCCAGGGTTTCACTTTTTCATAATTTTCAAGAGCCCGAAAAAGTGATAAATGTGTACTGAGCATCAAAATAATTCTTTCACCGAAAAAACCTGTATTCTACACAAAAACTTGAAAGATTAAACATACCTGTTTCCAATAATTAAAAAAATTGAAAAATAAATTTTTAAAGTGAAAAATAGATCAAATATAATATTTTATTCATTCAAAAACTATAAAAAGGAGTTTTAAAATGTCATTTTCACCTTTGTCTTCAGAGTTGCAAATTGAGAGCTTTTGGAAAAAAAGTTTCGGAGTTGATAATGGGAAAACCGACTGCTCAAATCATGATTCGTCAGAACCAGGTAATCCACAACACTCTTCTCTTCATTTGTATCCGATTAAATTCTCTTTTTTGGCTTTAAATTCATTTTTTAAGAAGAAATTGTGTTTAAAATTTCGCTCTCGAGGGTCTGCAGGTCATGCAAGCGTTACCTGCGGACCCTGATAATTTTCTAAAAAGAAAATTATCGGGCTACCACGGTTTTTGTGTCGAGCCCGTATGGATGTCCACATTTTCTTCGCACAAAAACTGTAGAGGTGTTGTGACCGGTTTAAAATTTATAAATTCTCTCAAAAATGGTTAAATTTTCCCACTCAAAAAGTTTCTAACCTTCAAATGCGTCCATTTGCAGACTATTTCACTATGCTAGAGTGGAGAGAACGTGAGCATGAAGATATAGATAATGAAGCCATGATTAATCCTCCAACAATGAAAGTGCTTCAAAATCATGGTTTGTATAAGTTCTGGTCAATTCAAGGTATGAGAGCATAGGTGGAACTGATGACATGGTTAGTGAATAAGTGGGATTTTCAAAATCAGTGCTTTATCATTGGTGATCACCGGCTCGAAATCGAGCTCAAATATATTTATTTTCTCACTGGATTTTCCAAAAGAAGAGAAAACATATCTTTGTTTGGAGCTAGACAGGGTGGCCTACCTGTTGCTAGTTACAAACAAGATTTTTGCAGTGATGCAACAGATCCAAAGGATAATCACATTGACATAAAGACTATCTTGCGACTTGATCTCAAAGTAATTACATGCATAGTAACCAGGCTTTGTGGAAGTGTGGCTCCACATGTAGCCACTAAATCTCAAATGCAGACCGCGATAGAGTGTTTTAGAGGCACCATTTTAAGTTGGTGCGAAGGGATACTGGCCAATATGAAAGGCCAACTAACCAGAGAAAAAAATGCAAAGTTAAAAAACTTTGGGTATGGCGTCATTCTAATTTCTTTTTCTTTGGAGATAATTCCACTTCTTGCCCCCAGCTTATTCCAGTAGATCGTGGAGAGCTCAGATAACCTCGTATGGTATGTTGGATTGCATTAATGGCCTGCTATGGTGGCGATGACAGTTTAGTGGTTCAGTTTACTCTAGTGTACTTTATGTGGCTACAAAACTAAGTATTCACAATTGAAGACTTCCCTTATGTGGGTATAGATTTCAAAAGTGATCCTGAGATTTCCTTGCCTCCAGAGGCACAGTGGGACGAATCAGGTAAGAAAATCATTTTGATTTTTTTTAAAATCTAATTTTTATTTTTATTTTATCATCCAATACTAATAAAAAAATTTTAAATGCAGATGTTGGTCCACGAAGGACAACTACACTCTGCCGCTTTGAAATGCGACAAGAAAAGCCTATAGTAATGCCACAGGATCAAGCGGAAAAGATCCTAACTGATATGGAACACAACCTGGAGAGGTTAATTATAGATATTCCTGAGACATCAACATATGACACTCCTCTCTGTCTTCAGAGACATGTTACAGGTGTACTAGGATAGTTTAGGAGATTTATGCGCAAGGTGGTGCGTGCCATAGTCTACTACCATGATCATCATCACGGATAGTGGATTATTATCATAGATTGAAATTTTTTTTTTTATCAGTATATTTTAGATCATAAGTTGTTTGAACCTATGATCACAGACGATGTAATATTTTTTAAAAACAAACCTATCTATGATATTACTACTTTCTCTGACTATATTTTTCAACATGTATCGAATGTTGTTTTGGTTTACTGTTTTAATGTTGCAAATGTCTATTTAGAGCACTATTAGCTAATGCATCAACCAATGTGTTTAAATTTTTTGAAATGTGTTGATATTCGATGTAATCAAAATGTTGTTCCAAGAGACGAACCTTCAAAAATAATCTCAATAACACTAGATTTTTAATTGTGTGTACTCTGTTTAAATGTAATACAATGAGTTATGAATCTAACCTAATGATCAAATGTAGAATACCAAATGAAATGGCATCAGATAATAACTCAATTACTGCACTATATTCTGCAATATTGTTTGTTGTGTGACCAAGGCTTACCCCATGCATAGAAACTAACTCATCAGTGGATGAATAGATAACCCAAGCTGCGGAAGAAATATTCTGTGTACTATGACAGGCACCATCAGGAAAACCAATGTACTTTTGAAGGGATGTCGACATCTGCAATCTCAAGATTAATCAAGATAAGCAGTGATAGTAGTAAAAACAATCTTAAACTAGGCACACTTATTTAATCTAAGGCACACTAACTAGAAAAATAACTAATATACAAGTGAGATCTTCACACGAGAATCACACATAATAACTCTTAAGATAAAGATCATTTCTGGGCTTATCTAAAGAGACCCCGTCATAATCAGTCAATTCATAGGCCCCTTTGGCAAACACTCGCTTGACAATGTAAGGACCATGCCACATTGGTTTGAATTTCCCGTCTCCTAGCTTATAGTTTTCTTGATCATATACTACAACTAGATCTCCTTCTGAAAAAACACAAGGTGTAACACTTCGATCATACTGAGCTTTCACATGTTTTTTATAAGCCTCGATAGCTAATGCAATGGTGCGCTGAGTTTCATCTAATTGTGATAAGTACAAAAAATGTTTTTCCTCTTCAAAGGTAGCTAGTAGTAACTATATGGAAAATTGGAGTGACGGTATTTCGCATTTAATGGGTAACACAGCTTCTAAACCGTAAACTAGTTGAAAAGGAGTGAACCCTGTAGCAGTTTTTTCTGAGATTCGGTATGCCCATAGCACCGAAAAAAGCATGGTATGCCAATTCGATTTGTGAGTTCCGATAATCCATTTGATCATGGTGGTTAAAAATTTATTAACGGCTTCAACCTTACCATTAGCTTGCGGGTAATATGGAGTAGAGTTATCATGGCGCAGGCCAAGTTGATCAGGAATTTCGGTCATCATTGTATTTCGAAAATGACTCCCTTGGTCAGTAATAATACCTTGGGGTACACCGAAACGAGCAATCAAATGATTGAATATGAACGTAGCTGCATTTTTTCCAACTGCCATGAATGTAGGCATCGCCTCAGCCCATTTGGTAAAGTAATCTACATCGAGAATAATATATCCATGCCCCCCGGCTGAGTGAGGGTTACATGTAATGAAATAAATGCCCCATTTCTCAAAAGGAACGACAGAAATTATAGGGTGAAGAGGATTTGGTGGTGCACGCATCCTTCGATCAAATATTTGGCAGTTGTGGCATTTTCAGACCGCAAGAATGCAATATTTGAATAATGACGGCCAAAAATAGCCAGCGTGCAATATCTTATGGGTTGTGGCATACCCAAGCATATGACCACCACACGCTCCAGAGTGGCAGTCATTCAAAAACCTTTCAGCCTCTTCGTGAGTTATTCAATATCGAAAAATAGAATCCGCACCACGACGATAAAGTGTGTCTCCAACAATATTGTATTTCTGAGATTGGTAATAGATCCTCTGTCGATTTGAACATGAAATCTCGGGTCGAAAGTTCTGAGTTTGAATATAAATGATGATATCTCCATACCATGGATCTAATGTACTGATAAGAAACAAACATTCATCTACAATGGGATTCTCTACCATAGTTTCCATCTCAGTCTTGGGAAAGTCACACATAAGTTCTGCAAACACTAGTGATTTCTTTGATTTATATTTTTCGAATTCGAGATCAAACTCTTGTAGGATAAAAATTCATTTAGAGTATTTCCCCCCTAGTAATTTTTTTTTCAAAATATACATCATTGGGTTGCAATTAGAGATCACAATTGTCTTTCGTAACAGTATGTAATGACGAAATCTTTGGACAGCTTGGACTGATTCCAAAACCAATTTCTCCACATGTGAATATTTAATTTTGGTTGGATTCATATTTCGACTTAGATAGTAAATCACATGCTCATTGTGAAATTCATCCTCTTGAACTAGAACCATTCCAATGGTGGAATCAAAGGTTTCTAGGTATAAAAAGTAGTCCTGGTTGTAATTGGGTGGGTGCAATAACGGTGAATGGGTTAACATGTGTTTTAGAGCATCAAAAGATCGATCAAAAATCTCATCCCAAATAAAAGGAACATTCTGCTTCAACAACCTGGTAAAAAATTTTGTTAACTCATCATAGTTTAGGATAAATCTACGCAGAAAGTTTGCTTTCCCTTGCAAACTTTGGAGTTGGAAAAGTGTGGAAGGAGGAGGTAAATTTATGATGGCCTCAACCTTTGAGGGGTTGACATGAATGCTAGCTTTGGAAACAATGAATCCCATTAATCGTCCATATTACACACAAAAAACACACTTGTGTGGATTAAAACGAATCTTATAATGCCTACATCTCATAAAAAATTCTCATAAATGAGTAGGATGATCTTCCTTGTGCAACGAGTGAGCATGTAAATCATCCAGATAAGGCTGCACAATGTGTTTGATGTCATGAAAATCATAAGACATTGCCCTTTGAAAATTTGCACCAGCATTCTTTAATCCAAAAGGTAGTTTACAATAAGCAAATGTTCCCCAAGGACAAATGAACGTTTTTTTTGGTTGATCAGCAGGGAGTATGTTTATTTGATTATATCTGGAAAATCCATCCATAAATGAAAACATTTCATTTCCGACATTATCATCAATGATTTGGTCGATATAGGGAGTAGGATAATTGTCTTTTGGACACGCTTTATTAATATCCCTATAATCGACACATACTCGTATAGTCCCTTGTTACTTGGTAATGGGAACTATATTAGATACCCAATATGTTAATGGGATCGGATAAATAAATCCTGCTCGCAGTATTTTTTAAACTTTAGCTTTAATAGCAGCATCTTTTCACAGATGTATCAGACGTAATCGTTCTCTAATAGGCTTCGCATCTGGGTATCTCTTTATTTCATGAATGACAATATTTGGATCAATTCCTGGCATTTCTTCGTAGGACCAGGAAAATATGTCGCATAATTCTTGAAATAGAGCTTTATATGTATTAATTTCATCAATTGTACAAGAAGCACCTATATGAATGTTTTCAACAACTCTAGGTTTAACTGATATATCAATAGGAATAGTTGTAGAAATGTTTCCCAAATCAATCTCAGAATCTGAATTTGTAATCAATATTGGATTTTGTGGTTCCTTGACATAATCAATTGTAAAATTAGATGAAAAATAATTTTCAAATCTATCAAGTTCAGGTAAAAATGAAGATCTATGATGTAGATCATCCCGGGGTAATTCATCCATAGACAAAAATTCTTGAATACTTTCATCGGTATGAAACACTTGTTGAAAAGGATTGAAAATAGATGTCAAGGCTGAGCTTGATAGCGAAGAAGATTCTTCAGTGATCACATTCATTGGATCAGAATTAGTTGAAAGTGTGTTATAAAATGACTGTATTGTTGCATATGCCATCTCAAAAGGACTCAAAGGCATCTCGCCATTGCAAGAATCCATTTCTGACTCTAAAGGCACTATCCAAGGATCATCGAATGGAATAGTGCTTGATGAAATAATATTGATGTTAGCAATTGTATGCGGTACGTTGGGTGGAGACATAAAAATAGTTCCCATCAAAGCAAAGTCCTTCACTAAACCTACTCCAACATCTTCATAGGGGATAGTCGATTTTCCAACATGTTGCATACTATTTGTAGAAGCTGTGTCGGGCGAATAATATGACAACTGATCAATTTTCACAATATTTCCTTTATGTGGAAACATTATTAATCAAAAGACAGATGAAATGATAGCAATCATGGCATAAGACTAGCTTCAACCCAGAAGAAGGTTGTAATCCAGAGGGGCATCAACTACTTCCACATCTAGATTAACAGTTTTTCCTTCCACTTCTATAGGTAGATCCTGTAAAATTCCAAACGGATGGAATCCTCTTCCATCAAAAGCTTTAAGGATTGTCGAAGATTGGTTGAGTGTCAGATAACCAAGAGTTTTCCAATAGTTTAACAACATTATGCACGTGGATTCCCCCTCATCAATTACAGTACGAAAAATTTGCCTGTTTTTTACTAGTACCGGAATCTGAAAAGGCATCTGATGAGGGAGTCTCGGTGTAAAATTTTCTATATTGAATACCATGAGGTTAGAATCCTGAGGATCTATAGCTCTAATAGCTGATAAAAATAATTTCCTTTGTGCTGGACATGATTGTAGTACTTATAATTCTGGCATTGCTGAAGGGGAAATCGCCAAGTCTTCAACAATGTTGTAGTTCTAAGAAGCTCTCGCATGTGGATTGAAAGTTGATTTTCGAAGTACACCTTTAGCAGGCGGTTTTAATTACTAGACTAGGATTAGGTTTCTCAATATGAAGTGGATTAGAAGCCAAAGGAGATGTAGCTGGTGTTGAATTAGAATTTTCTACTTCTTTACCAGTAAAATTTTTTTTACTTCCATAGTCTTGCGATCTCGTCGCAACCATAACCACAGACATCAATAAAATATCTGCTGATGAGTGTGAAGATGTTGGCCGGATAAATCGTTCTTGCGGACAAGACCGATCTCCCTAGTGTCAGAAGACAATCTAGCAACAAACGAACAACTAAGTTTGTCTTTCTCTAGATATATTCGTTTTACAAATAAATGCTATGAAGGTGTCGATCCTACCTTAGATCCAAATGCTTATTTGCGGTCGTAGTGCTTCCATGCATCAATAATCCTTCGTCGTAACAAGGGCCCTTTTGTCACAAGAAAGTATCATCTTTCATTGATCTGCAATCACAAAAAAGAAAATATCAATAGCACCTGTATAACAAATAATCATAAAACATACCTATCATAGTGATCAAGGAATCTATGAAATAAACGATCAAACGACAACTTATTGAAATAAACAATCGAATGACAATTTATTGAGAAAAACAGAACTTGATTGTATTAATCTTAAAATATACAGAAGAACCTTACAACCTTAGCCTTGATGTTCGAAAGGTCTTCCCGGGGTCCGAAGCAGGAATCTCCTCTACTTTGATAAGCCTTGCACTCTTCCTTCAGGAGCACATAGAGGTATGTGATCTTTCCTCTCAAAAGCTCAGCAGAAAGAAGTCTAAATCTCAACAACACTTCAGCTCAATCACACATAAAGCTTCAAATCCAATTCTCAATCTTCAAAATCTCAATCTCCAATAGCTCAACTTCTTGAACTTCTTGACTTAACCCCAAAAGGCTACCCAATGCCTCCTTTTATAGAGCAGATGAGGAGGTTAGGATTCCACCATTAAAGGGATAGAACCCTCCTTCAAAGGGATAGACTCCTCACATCAAGGGATTAGTTCCTTGAGGTGTGGGATACATGCACCTTATCAAAGCGTACTCATCCCCAAAAAATCTCATCCAGAACCTTCCAGAATTGACCAAAATTCAACTTTTTCAGTTTAATTCCGCGCTTTTTTAACTTTACAGGGGTACCGCAGGTATTACACTGGAAAAGTGCGTTCTAGACCGCAATTTCTCTTCACATTACCTGCGTACCCTAGCTAAAAACGCAGGTAAGCTTCATATTAACTGCGTACCCAAGGTTTTTTGAGCTTTTTAGGGTTTTTTTCTCCAGTTTCAGGGCATGGAATGAGGAACAAAGGTTGTAAGACTTGCAGAGGAGGCATGTATGAGTGTTAATGAGCTCATACAGTCAGTAGAATGTCAAGGTGACATTTTTTAGTGTAACAGAAGAAGGTAATATCATTTTTCTATCTTGAGTAGGAAAAGGATCTTTCAAGACGGAAGGTGTGGGCGAACCTTTGATGAATTTAGAGACCTTAGACTGATGCAAGCACTCTTTAGTAAAGTGATCCTCATCATAGATAAGACAAGGATAACGTGGTTTTTGTTTATAATAAGATGGTTCAGTTTTTTCGGTTTTCTCTTTGGGAGATGAAGTCTGTTTGATTTTATTCTTACCTTTCTTCTTATTACTAGTTTTGGATTTAGCCATAGATGAATTTACAACATGAATGTCGATAGAAGTTTCAGGGGAAGAATCTCCTTTCGGTGAATCTAGTAAAGTTATGATAGGAGAAGTAGTTTTGGAAGACGTATTCTTACTATTATTTGTGTTAACTAAACCAATTACACCGTCTGCAGCATGAGACCCTAAAGGAGTTGCAGTTATTTGACCAGGACGTGGTAATTCACGAATTTTTTCGTATAATATACCAAACTGCGTATATACTAGGTCTAAGTACTGAGCTTGAGCAATGACCTGTTCTTCAATAATAACTCTGTTGGAAATGTTTTGAGGGGGTGAATCAGCAGTCCTTTCAATTAGAGCATTAGTTAATCTTCAATTATTATCAGTGTTTGTACAATGATAGAAACAAACAAGAGGAACAAAAAAGCACACAGTTTTTAAGGTGGAAACCCACTACGGGACAAAAACCACCTAATGCGTTTCTAATAATTCTTTAATATTCAACTCCAATTGAAAATGAAGCTCTAACTTCCTAGAATCTAGAAAAGCATTCTTCTCCAGCTCCCACTGGATGGATGCTCCAACGCCCAATATTCTTAATTATTCAACTGAACGGATGCCCCAACACCCAATGAGCTACAGCTCACCCTAGCACCACCCTACCACCCTATAGAAGAATAAAATAAGAATGGACTCCTGTACCAGGGAAAATGGTCCACTTTACAATGATATAGAATGATGTAGAAGAAAGAAGATATACTAGACATAACCCCAGCTTTGACACAACCACCTAATGATGATCCTGAACCTCCCAACTTCTTGCCTCTTAAACCCTTGGTAGATAGATACTAGTACAATTTTTACAATAATGTATTTACAATGACTTAGTACAATGATACCTTTACAATGATTGTATGCAGTGCTGCCCACATGAAGACTTAATATGATGAACTTCTTGCTGCTGTTATGCACCTTGGTTGCTGATCTTGTCATGCTACCTTCTGCTACACCTTGCTTTTCTTTGCTGCCATAGAAATTATGGTCCTTTGCAACCCTTGACAACACATGATCTAGCTTTTTCTTGCCTTCTAGGAGCTCGATATTGAATCCAGTGTATCTATGTTATTTCAGATCCTCAATATCTGATTTTTAGTCCTGTAGTATTCCTCTGAATCATATTTCCAATGCCATAGGTTTTACCTAATTTGGATTCTTCAAGAGAGAGCTATACCCAATCTCTCACAATGCCCTAATTATGGATTGTTTTAGCAAAGTGAACTTTTACGGCATGCCACATGTCACTGTTTCTTCATTTGGCTCTAAAATTGATAGAGAAGAGGGGCTTCAATAAATGAATGTGGGAGGAATTTTGAAGACTTAAAAAATATTAATTATGACTTTTCAATGACCCATGCCACAGCCCCATGGGGTTTAGCCCGCGCGGGGTACAAACTTCAAACATGAATATCTCTCAAATCGTGAAGAATTATATGGCTTGCCATATATCAAAAGAAACATCTCCACAAGTAGAAACCATAAAATTCATTATTGACCTATAATATATTAATTTGGTAGGTAAAAATTCCCATGCAATATTGGGTTGGCCCCACAGATGTTGTAGGTTTACATCAATGACAACCGTTGATCAACAATCTCCCCCTTTGGCATTGATGGCAACACAAGTACTCCCCTTGCGATCATAACACCTCTTCCTACAAAATTATCTCCCCCTTTGACATCAATGGCAAAGGGTAACTCCCCCTGACACACAACCATCCTGTGGACCTATAATCTAATGAGAAATTGGGAGAATCCCAAGCTTATCGCGAAGATATTCAAATTATTCACGAGGTAAATGTTTAGTGAAGATATCAACGATTTGTTCTTTTGTACCAATATAATCAAGTTTGATATTCTTTTCAGCGAATTGTTATCTAACAAAGTGATATTTGATCAGAATGTGTTTTCTTTTTTAATGCATGACAGGATTCTTGGAGATGCTAATGGCAACGGTGTTGTCACAGAATATGGGAATAGGCTCACTGAATTGTACTTGAATATCTTTCAAATTTTGTTTCATCCAAAGGACTCGAGTACAACATGATGTTGCTGCAATGTATTATGCTTCCGTTGTAGATAACGAGATTGAAGTTTGCTTTTTGCTCAACCAGGATACGAGACAACCACCTAGATAGAATGTTGCTCCACTAGTACTCTTACGACCACCAACACTTCCTACCCAATCTGCATCTGTAAAGGCTTGAATAATGAGATTGTTACCTTTGGGATACCACAAGCCATATTCTTTTGTGCCCTTTAGATATCAAAGAATTCTTTTGACGGCAATAATATGTGATTCTTTTGGTGCTGCTTGGAATTTTTCTATTTGTCCAACTGCTTGCATAAAATTTTCGAGAGGCTATTACATATTGAGAGATACCTATCATAGATGCATACTGACCTGCGATCCACATGCTTAGATGACTCGTCGTCGTCATGCTCAATTTGCAACTTGTTATCATCGGGTAAGGATGGGTTTGCAATCTTCCATTTGAATTTCTTGGTACATTTCCTTGATGTACACGGCTTGACATATAAATATTCCTTTCTCTTGCTAAGATATTTGAAAGCCATAAGAAGTATGTCAGCTCACCAAGTAAATACATCTCAAACTCACTTTGCATCTTTGTAGAAAAGTTCTTACTTGATCGATCCATCATTTCTACCAAATATTATATCATCTACATATACCTCAACGATTGTTAAATTATCTTTATCTATTTGTACATAAATATTGTTATCAATAGTACCTGCTTGAACCCTTGTTGACATAGATATCCATCAAGACAAGCATACCATGCTCTGGGAGCCTGCTTGAGACCATATAGAGCCTTCTTTAACCTGCAGACATAGTCTTCTTTTTGTGATAGTAGAAAACCTTCAAGTTGTTCGATGTAAACTTTTTCTTCTAATTCTCCATTCAGAAATGTTGACTTAACATCCATTTGGTAGACTTTGATTTTTCTTGAACATGCATAGGCGAGAAACATTTGGATGGCTTCCATTTTGGCAATTGGTGCAAATGTTTCATTGAAATCAATTCCTTCCACTTGTGCATAGCCTTTGCAAACTAATCTTGCTTTGTTTCTGGTAACTTGCCCATATTCATTCAATTTGGTCCTAAACACCCATTTAGTCCTAATGAAATTTTTATCTTTTGGTCATGGAACTAATTCCCAGGTGTTATTCTTCTCAATTTGATCCAATTCTTCATTCATAGCTGCTACCCAATGTTCATTCTGGCTGGCTTCCCCAAAAATACTAGGCTCAAAGGTTGCTAGAAAAGCAACGTGAGCTTGTTGTGATGAACGAAGTTGTCGACCTTCATTTATGTCACTAATGATTTGATTTGATGGATGGTTCTTTTAAATCCACTCTTTTTTTCTCCTTGGAGGGGCTTCTTGTTGTTGTTCTGGTATATCTTGATGATCATTGTTTACTTCTTCCTCGTTAATCGTTGCTTCTTGTCCTACAATTTTATCTGTCTTTTTCAGCCTCTATCTCAAGTTTCAAAGATTGTAGATCCTCATCATTACTCGCTAGAACACCATCTTCATCAAATGTAACATTTATGCTCTCCACTATCTGTTTTCATCTTAGATTATAGAATTTATAGGCTATTCTTTTGCGTGAGTAACCAACAAAGATACCTTCATCAAAACGTGATTCAAACTTACTCAAATTTTGATCTTCTCTTTTGATATAACATTTTCTTCCGAAGATTCTGAAATATTTTACATTAGCTAGTTTTCCTTTCCATAATTCATATGGAGTCTTGTTGCAATTATTTTTGAGAAGACTTCGGTTGATAATAGAAAGTGCCGTATCAATTACTTGAACTGAGAATTTTCATCCAATTTTGAGTCCTTTAACATTGTTCTACCCATTTCTTGTATGCTGTTCTTTTCTTTCAGCAACTCCATTTCTTTGAGTGTTAAATCTTGTTGAAAATTGCCTTTTTATTCCATTTTCATCACGAGTGTTACTAAAATAATTTGGAAGTGAATTCTCCACCATTATCGATCTTAAACACTTTATTTTCAAATCGAGTTTCATTTTCAACCAAATCCTTGTAGATCTTAAAAGCACTCAAATGCTTGGATTTTTCTTTAGGAAACTAATAGTTACTAATGGCTGTCATGCTCGTATAGTCATCTATCATTAACATGAAATATAATTCTTCATCTAAGCCTTTTGTTCTCACAGGACCACATAGATCAGTATGTATCAATTCCAATGGATGTGATGCAAAGTGTTATTTTGTCTTAAATTGGACCTTTGTCTCCTTGCCATGTCGACATGCCTCACATAGTGTGTTGGAAGGTTTTGATATTTTCGGCATTTCTCGTACTACTTCCTTTTTGCTTATCCTGACAAGATTGTCAAATTTTATGTGACCCATTCGTTTGTTCCATAACCAGCTTTCATCTTCTTTAGCTAGTAGACATGCTTTAGTTGCTTCATCCAGAACATATATGTCATTTGGAGCTCGACTTGCTATAGCCACAATTTCACCATACATGCCTTTCCTGATTTCATATTTTGTGGAGTTGAATAGTATTGTGTGTCCTTGATCACACATTTGTCCAACACTGAGAAAATTGTGATTCATGTTTTCAACCAATAGAACATTCTTGGCTAGAGCATATTTTCTTCCAAGAGTGACAGTACCTGATCCTATAATATTTGAAGATCCATCGTTTCCAAAGAACATGGTTCCATCCTTCTTCTCTTTCATAGATACAAATTTATTTCTATCTCCAGTCATATGCGTTGAGCAACAGCTTGTCAACATACCACATCTTTATTTTTGAGCCACACAAAGCGAGAAAGGTATCATTCTTCTTCTTCTTCCATGTTCGTTCGTGCAGCTGACCGAAGATTCCTCACGGAGGATTTTCAATTCTGCGAGTCTCTAGCCCTATGTGTCCAAATTTCTATCATTTCTAACATTCCATAGTATTTCTTAAATGTTCAAATCTATTAATGTTTCATTGAGCCTGGGAGGTTCATATTTGAAGAATCTCTTGGAATTGTATTGGTTCCTAGGGTATGTGCGACATTCTATAGCTTTATGACCAAATTTTCCACATGAATAACAATAGCCATGAAAAATATGTTGGTACCTGGATGAAAATATTCGTCGAGGAATCATCTTCCAAGGATGTTCTTGAGAATCTTGTCCAATGAAGTCTACATGTATGTAAGATCTCATAGGTTCATTGTATTTTGTTGTAGAAGGTCCCGCTTCTTCTTCTTTGTAACTGAGGCCAGTTATGTCGTTGTAAGATCGTTGATTGTTGATGAGTTATTCCAATGACCTTGAGCTGTTGGCATAGTTTTGGACAATTTTTCCCTTCTTCACTTCCTTACGCAGCGAGACTACTTCGGCTTCTAATGCTTCCCTTTCTTTGTTGCTTTCTTCCAACTTCTTTTGAAGTGACTCATCAATACATTTGTGTTCTTCAACCTCAATTTTGAGACCTTGAACTTGTTCTTCAAGAGTATTGGAACGGATCTTCTCAGCATTGAGCTCTTTTATAAGCTTGATTGCCTCCTCATAAAATTATTCTATGGTCAACCCTTCTTCTTCATTGTTTGATACTTCTTGATTATTGTGCTTGGCCATAAACAATACTTTCTCATTGGCTTCTTCTTTTCTGTCACTTTCTTCATCGGATGATGAGCTATCTTCTTTAGAGAGAAAGTTCCTTTTGGATCCTTTATTTTTTCCTTGCTTGTTGAAATTCTTAAAGCCTTTCTTTCCTTTTGAGTTGCCATCACTTTTGTTCGGAAATTTTGCTACGAAATGCCCAACCTCACCACAACCGAAGCATATCAATGGAATTTTACCTTTGAATTTTCCCTTACTAGGTTTTATTTTTCTCGTAAAGTAAGCATATTCTGCATCTGAAATACCTTCTCCATCATCTCCATTTTCTTCACACTTGCAGGTGCATGTCATTTCAATTGAAGGTTGTTTGTCCTTATTGGTTTTCTTAGATGCAATGAATGCAGTTTCTAGATTTGAAGTACCCTTTTCTTCATCAAGTCTCATTTCATATGATATGAGAACTCCATGTAATTCTTCCTTGCTGAGTTTGTCCAGATTTGCACTGTATTCTAAGACCGATACCTTTGGGTTGAATCTCCCTGGTAACGTTCTAAGAATCTTTCGTATAATAGTCTTCTCGTCAACTGGCTCTCCCAATCCTTCCCGAGTATTGGTTATTTCATCAACATATTGGAAGTATGCAGCAATGTTGCAATCTTCTTTCATTCTGAGTTGCTCAAATTTTGCTCTATAGATTTGAAGCTTTGCTTCTGTTGTAGTCACTACAACAGCACCCAAAATTTTGGGTATATTTAAAATTTTGGGTTCCCCCTCTACTTGCTTAGGCGTTAAAGTCTTTCACCCGACCTGCAGTCAGTGACATCCCGCCGACCTATCCCCAACCCCTCATGAGCTTTCTCACCATCATGATCAGATGTTGTTGCTGCAATCAAGCCATATGTGGGAGGGATCATCCAGTATACGCTCGAACACTCTTACCGCAGTTGCGCCATGAGATTTCCTTGCGTACATTTGAATGAAAACCTTTTTGTGTTTTGACAATTAAAGGCCCTCTCACCGTGGGTCATTAAGCATGTTGAATAAATGCGTATTTTAAGCTCGTTAATCTCATATGTTTACCTAGGGACACCATTCTCAAAACAAGTAACTATGATGTGATAATGTTCCATACAGGTCAATCCCACGGGTGATATACTCATAAATGTCATCACCACACCGATAAGAAGGATAAGAGTAGTATGAGCTGAAACATGAGAAGTGGAGGACATCTATCGCATGTACGTAGGTAATAAGACCGCGCCAGTCAAGGGAAATTGCAGTCACAATGGGACTTGGGAACACATTGCAGGCTTTAAGTTTGTTGGCTTACTTGAAAGATCAACGGAAATTCCCATGGCTCTTTTGGTGTTGTGTCCATTAAAGTTGCGATCTTGACTCAAGGTGACAATACCTCTGGATGTAGCAAACAGTTCAAGCTGCTAAGTTATATTGTGCATGCATTCATGCTTCAGCGTACAAAAGCTTTACTTGTCAAGAATGGAACTCTTACATTGCCACCACTATCTGGGGTTACAGTACTGGCTCTATTGGTCCCACTTCGAAAGAAAATTTATGTATCTGTAATGCATCAAGAGTGGCCCAGCTTCAAACAAGTCGTTCAGGCACTCAACATCAATCTTTACAAAATATTGTGGTACAACTTCGAAAGACATGTAGCCATGCTTACCTTTTCAATGGTGTGGAGCCAGAGCCATTTGAAGAAGGTGAACACTTAGTGTAGGCGAGTGGAAAGCTCATCATCTTGGACATTTTGCTTGAGAAACTGCACAGTCAAGGACATTGTGTCTTGATTTCTTCTCCAACGATGCAGACAATAGACATTCTTCAAGATTACTTAGAGCTGCGAAGGTATTCTTATGAGTGTCTTGATGGATCAGTAAGAGCAGAAGAGCGTTTTGCAGCTGTGCAAAGCTTTGGTGGCAAAGCATCAACACTGACAGAGTCAAGTGACTTCAGAAAGGCCAACAAGAATACTTGTGAAGCATTTGTATTTTAATATCTACTCGAGCTAGTGGTGCTGGTTGAATCTTGCAGGATCTGATATTGTCATTTTCTGTGAGCAGGATTGGAATCCACAAGTTGACAAGCAAGCATTACAGCGTGCTCATCGCGTTGGTCAGCTGCATCATGTTTTGGAAATAATCATTAAACACAGTTGAGGAGGTGATTATGCAAAGGGCCCACAGAAAATTGTAGCTTAGTCACGATAGTATTGGCCATGATGATGTCGATCCAGAGGCGCATAGATCTGACAGTATAGCAGGTGGTAATTTGAGGTCCATAATAATTTATGGCCTGCACAAATTTGATCCATCATGACAACCCAGAAGGAAGCTCTTGGTTATAAGTCTTTAGTTGTTCAAGGTACATCTGAGAGTCTGAGTGTTGTACCAAAGTCAGATAATGGCGAAGTACATTTTGTCTTTGAAGATTGTACAAATTCTATAAAAGGCTATCTTCTGAACCGACATAATTTTTTTGAAAACTTTGGCAAATTAGGGAAGGGAAGCAAATGTTGTTAGACCTAAGATGCATTATAAGTGGGCACATGTTCGATGGACCAAGGTTACGTTTTATTTTTAAGACAACGCGCAAACATATGGTTTAAAAGCCATATAAGAACATGGATTAGAACCATATGAAAACTCATTACAATTGAGCTCAAATATTTCTACGGTGGAGTTTTGACCTATGATAAAACATGTTGAGCGGATATATTAATCAAAACTTCTGTTTAAAGCATGGGGCAAAGTGTATGACAAACCTATATTAATACTCCATAATAAATATGGTGCGTTACGATTAGGCGCAAAGGTTTCGATGGTGAATTTTCACCATATGTTAAAAACTGGTGGAGTGGACATATATATGCGATGGTAAAAATTTACGTTCAACACATGGTCATGACAAACCTAGAGTGGCAGCCAAAATATTATGATAACTCTGGTGCGATAATAGTCAAAAGTCGTCCAAAGTCATGAATAGAAGGTTTAATAACGATATTGGTAATATTTGCAACTTCGGCATTTTAACTTGGTATCCTCTTTACTTAAGGCTGAGGTGGAGAAGATTCAACGTTCTTGTCAGCACTGATTACGATCATTACCAGTTGTTTACTGTTCTTCACCTGCTTTCTATCATGGGAGGTGTACATGCCTTTTCTATTCTCGATTAAAGTTGTGCATGGAGGGTAGTTTCCTCTTGTTGCCTCCAATACACTCACCATTACAACGATGACTTAAACCATGGGAAGCGCAGTTTCAGCGTGCATGAGGCAGTCCACGGTGTGATTCTTGGCTCTCTGCCACGTGTCAAAGGATGTTTTGATCCAGTTTGAAAAAAAACTCCACCCTTTTCCACCTCGGGGAAGAAAGTTTCCGATGCCAAGCGTTGCGACTTCTTCTCCACGCATGACACCACGTGGACTATGTCGTTAAATAGCGTTTTAATGGAGGCAGGCAGTGTTTGCTATCATCCAGCGTGAATGAGATAATAATAATGGCAACATAATCCTTCCCAGAATGCATGCGCATGGATTTAGTTGTGTCAGCTTTGTCATTGTCGTAGGATGCACCAGGAAAAAGCGTAACGCTGAATCGAACCAGCGCAGTAACAACTATGGAGCGTTATTTCCAGAATGACAGATCCCTCGATATAGTAGATGAGAAATATTTTGTTACAAGATAAAAGTTCCACCTTCAAAATTATATCAAAAATGCTGACTCGAGGAGGCTTGGCGTTCGGTGTTAAATCATTATATGGAAAAAGCCGCAAGTTAAAACGAATTTCGTTGACATGGCCGAAACATGTTTCATATCCGTGCTTCCAAAGAGGGCGTGAAATGACTAACTCAAATCTAAATGCGCATCCAGCAGATTGACATATTAGATTTTCGTTGGAATACTGGTTTTGTTGACATCGTGTAAATATAGCACGGCAATGATGTTTGTCTGCTCACAACTTGACTTACCACCGCGGAGACAGAAGTTGTTCGTTATTAATTTTGATGCATGGTTAAAATTATCGATCCATCGATGAATCACCGTTAGAAGGGCAAGGGATTTGTTGGATTGTGCTCCTTCCTGCAACTACAGCCAGATCGCGCGATCGAGCGACTCCTCCATACGTAAAAGCCATTCCCTTCGTTGAATGAAAGCAAGATTCAATGCAGGAGAAGACATTGCACCTAAGATGAACGATGATTGCATGATGAAGACAGCCATGCTTTAAGGTCGCAGCTCAACCCAGGTCGCTGGGACGCAAACCTGTGATGCTAGTGCAGAATGTGACTTGATGATATTTGCGACCCTGCGACCCTTTTCAGATTGCGACCCACGTAGAGATCAAGTCGCGTGACCCCTCTAGGTTGCTGAGTCACGATGCACGCTGCTGGACGGAAAATGCGACCATGCGATTGTGCAACCCCTCCAAGGTTGCAAGGTCGCAGAATGATATGTCCACTAGAGGCTGTGACCCATGAAAGCTCCGACCATGTGACCCCGCTTCAGAATGGCCTCTTTTCTAAAAGCATATATCACCTACAAAATAGGACTACATAGGGGTCCAAGCTAATCGTTAAAAGCCCTTGATGTTATTTGTCAATATGCTCCTTATGCATCTGCGTTTTATTTTACTGTATCTTTATTTTTTCTTCAACATGTATAAACATATTTATGTGGGCGAGGCTAATGGCTAATCTAATATGCTTACACGTAGGTAACATGAGGAGATCATGATGATGACCCAGACAAGGAAGTATTTGCTTACTCAGAAAATGTTGGTTCGTGTGGTGGGAGCTAAGACTATCTCAACCAGAGAAATGTAGAAGGGATAAAACCCCAGGTCGCTAGGTCACGGAGTCATGTTCAATGACAAACGCTCGACGACACGACCCACCGACCCAGCGACTGGGTCGCAGGTCACAAATTTACCAAGGTCGCAGGTCGCATACTTGTCGAGGTCGCAGGTTGCATATTTTCCTAGGTTGCAACTCCAAGGAGGTCGCAGGTCGCAAATCCAAGGAGGTCGCGAGGTCGCAAATCCAAGGAGGTCGCAGGTCGCAGATCTACTTCAGGTCGCAAGTTGCAGAATGGACTGGGTCACAAGGCAGCTCAACAGTCAAGAAGGCCAAAGGTCAAGGAAACTCAAAGGGCAAGTTTTTCCCTATAAATACTTCCTTCGGGAACTTGTAATTGATATTTTGTTTGGGACTCGAGCTGAGTATATTGTATTACCAGAGGATTATACATTTAAGCATTAATACAAGAATTTTGAAAAATCCCTTTGTGGCTCTGGTGTTGTCTTATGTATGAGCATTGTTGAGTATTATGTTTTCAGTTTCTGAACATCTTTAGATTAAGGGAACTGCATCTTCAATTCACATCACAGTTGCATAATAGTTTGCTGAGTATGTTAATGGTGGCTGAGTTTATTTCACTTTCTTAACGAACGCTGATGGCTTTGTTTATTGGCATTTGTGTTACTATTTGAAACTTTTAGGAAGTGAAAGGAATTCTTGCCATGAGGAATTGTTTCCTTTGTGGTCAGAACAGTTTACAAGTGTGACCCTAATGAAGTGTTGTTAACAACACTTCCTTTGGTCTTCATGCTTTATTATTTCCTCTTGCTACTCATAGTCTCGCATGTACATTTAATGCATCAATAATATGTCTTGTATCAGTTGATTAGGTGTGTATCCACTGTTTTATAGAGTTTAAGCGATACCCAAAGAAAGTAGAAATCAGTCGTAGCCGGACCCACACCCCGGATGGGATCCCTAGTCCAAACGGTTCAAGGTCTAATTGGGACCTTTTACCGGGGAGATCCCCTGTTGTTTGCTGGAAAATTTTTCCCGTCAACAGCTTCTTTGACATTTGAGTCACCTGCATATATATTCTCAAGTTTTTCCCATACATTTTTGGCGGTTTTACAACCAAACACCTTATGATAAGAAGATTCAATAAGTCCACTGATAATAATATTCTTTGCTTTTGCATCATTTACCAAATTATTCTTACCTTGTTCATCCGCGGTTGATGTAAATCCATTTTGAACAGTGTCCCATACTTCATAACCTTGCGCCAAGAGATAGACCTTCATTCTTCCTTTCCAAAGTGCATAATTATTTTCATTGAATAGAGGTACACCATTCTTGGTATGCTCCATGACCTCCTTCCAGCTGTTAAACTACTATTAAAGGAACCAAGCTCTGATACCAATTTTTGGAAATACTGAGAGGGGGGGGGGGGGTGAATCAGTATATTTTTCAATTAGAGCATTAGTTAATCTTCAATTATTATCAGTGTTTGTACAATTATAGCAGAAAACAAGAGGAACACAAATGCACACAGTTTTTAAGGTGGAAACCCACTCAGGGACAAAAACCACCTAATGCTTTTCTAATAATTCTTTAATATTCAACTCCAATTGAAAATAAAGCTCCAACTTCCTAGAATCTAGAAAAGCATTCTTCTCCAGCTCCCACTGGATGGACGCTCCAATGCCCGAGATTCTTCAGTAGTCAAATGAACGGATGCCCCAACACCCAATGAGCTACAACTCACCCTAGCACCACCCTACCACCCTATAGAAGAATAAAAGAAGAATGGACTCCTGTACCAGGGAAAATGGTCCACTTTATAATGATATAGAATGATGTAGAAGAAGAAGATATACTAGACCATAACCCCAACTTTGACACAACCACCTAATGATGATCCTAGACCTCCCAACACTGCCTCTTCAACCCTTGGCAGATAGATACTAGTACAATTTGTACAATAATGTATTTACAATGACTAGGTACAATGATACCTTTACAATGATTGTATGCAGTGCTGCCCACTTGAAGACTTCATATGATGAACTTCTTGCTGCTGTTATGCACCTTGGTTGCTGCTCTTGTCATGCTACCCTCTGTTGCACCTTGCTTTGCTTTGCTGCCGTAGAAAGTATAGTCCTTTGCAACCTTTGACAACACATGATCTAGCTTTTTCTTGCCTTCTAGGAGCTCGATATTGAATCTAGTGTATCTATGTTATTTCAGATCCTCAATATCTGATTTCGGTCCTTTAGTAGTCCTCTGAGTCATATTTACAATGCCACAGGTCTGACCCACTTTGGATTCTTCAAGAGAGAGTTATACCCAATTTCTCACAATGCCCTAATTATGGAATGTTTCAGCAGAGGGCACTTGTACGGCATGCCACATGTCACTGCTTCTTCATTTGGCTCTAAAATTGATAGATCAAAAACTAAATACTGTGCAATATTTTCCAATTTTTACAGAATTCCAATCCGATACTCAGAGAGAGAGTTATGACAATTTTACCAAGGTCACTTATTTGAGATGAATTTCAGGAGCCTGCAAAAACCCTTACTTCCACAGATCATATCTCCAAAAATATTGCGCAACTTGATCTGAAATTTTTACAAAATAAAAATTTCATCTTAAAAACTTTGTAGAAAAAAAGTTAGAGCGATGATTCCACAGCAGGCTTTTGTGGACTATGGCGAAATCCCTTGCATAAGGAGAAATAGGGATCAAAATTTATATAAATGCTTAGGTTGAGAGGGGCTTCAACAAGTGAATGTGGGAGGGATTTTGGGAGCTTAAAAAATATTAATTATGACTTTTCAATGACCTATGCCCCAACCCCATGGGGTTTTAGCCCACTAACTGAGGGACAAACTTCAAACATGAATATCTCTCAAACCGTGAAGAATTACATGGCGTGCCATATATCAACGGAAACATCTCGAGAAGTAGAAACCATCAAAAGAATTATTGACACAGAATATAATTTGGTAGGTCAAAATTCCCATGCAATATTAGGTTCCTTACTGGTCTTGTAGGTTGACATCAATGACAACCGTTGATCAACAAACCCTCCCTTAGCCACATCTTCAGTGATCTTTGGAAGCAATGATTTGATAAACCATTCTGCCAAAATCTGATCTGGAATAAAAAAATTTCACTAAGCGTCTTCTACATCTCCATTCATGTATGTGATCTAATATGTACGTAGACATATATTGTTTTAATGAATTCAAGATTTATATGCCATTTTCGTATCTGAATGGCAACTGAAAGTGTGTTAAGAAATCTGTTGGTAATGCATTGAAATTGTTGAATGAGCCACGTGGTAGTTCAATATACCATTTTGTAGCTAAAGCTATCAGTTTTCTCTCAAACAGTCGTAATCAAATAGAATCATTAATAAAAGAGTTGGTGTTGTGAAACCAGCTCCAAAAATAGAAGAAAAGAGATATCAACACCTTAGAAATAAGCCACTTCAAGGTGGCAACCTCCAATAGATTACATGAATGAACAATTCTTGGATGATACAAATTACAAAACCCCCTTTCTATATATAGGAGTCCATGGGGCCACAATGTAATCCTAGTGGGGCCACAATGTAATCCTAGCCGACCTAACAATAATAATTTAAGGGCACAATAATAACAATATGGGGGTTACAAGGGTGCAATAATAACAATAAGGGGGTTACACTAACAACAATAAGGGACTATACTAGTAATATAGGGACCTAACATGCCCCTCTCCTTCAAAAAAGTATTGTCCTCAACACTTGAGTAGCTCTGGGTGCTTCTGTATAAAATTCTCATCCTCCCATGTAGAATCTTCAGTGGGTAAGTTCTTCCACTTGATGAGATACTCTGAAATTGATCGATTTTGTAGTTGTCGAGTTCTTGTTTCCATGACCGCTTCAGGTTCCAATATGATTTTTCCTTCCTCATCAAGTTCTGGAAATATTGTTTGAACTGGAAGATTTTCACCTATAACCTTCTTTAAGCATGAAACATGGAAAAGTGGATGTACTCGCGAAGAAGCAGGAAGCTCCAATTTGTATGCCATAGTACCAATCTTTTGCAACACCTTGTAAGGACCATAGTACTTTGGCGATAATTTATTATCCTTCTTAGCTTGCTTTAGGGACATTTGTTTGTATGGTTGTAGCCGTAAAAATACCCAGTCTCCTACATCAAAACTTCTCTCGCTGCGATGTTGATCTGCCTGTTGTTTCATTCGATTTTGTGCCAAATTCAGGTTGTCCTTTAAGAGTTGGAGAACTTCTTGTTGATGCTCGATGTGATCTTCCACTGCTTGAACCTTCGAATTTCCTCTTAAAGATGATGTGATGGATGGTGGATGATATCCATAAAGTGCCATAAATGGGGTCATTTTTGCTGCAGTATGGAAGGAAGTGTTATACCACCATTCAGCAGGAGGTAACCACTTGACCCATTGTGTTTGTTTATCAGATACAAAACAACGAAGATATCCTTCCAAACATTTATTTACTATCTCAGTTTGACCATCAGATTGAGGATGATAAGATGAGCTATGAGCTAATTGAGTACCCAAACAAGAAAATAACTCCGTCCAAAAATTTCAGTAAAAATGGGATCTATGTCGCTCACAATAACCCTTGGGCTTCCATGTAGCTTTTGAATTCTGTCCATAAATGTAGTAGCAACTGTACTTGCTTTAAATGGATGAGATAATGCACAAAAGTGTGCATACTTGGTAAGTCTATCAATTACCACCATGATGACACTCTTTCCTTCGGACTTAGGTAAACCTGTGATAAAATACATTGAAATCTCCTCCAAATGTTGACTTGGAATGGGTAAAGGTTGTAGAAGACCCAGGGTCTTAATTGTCTCAACTTTATTCTGCTGGAAAACCAAACATTCCGCCACAAGCTTTTGAGTATCACATTTAACGCCATCCCAAAAAAATTCTTTCTTCACCCTGTGGTAAGTTTTTAAAAATCCCAAGTGTCCTCCTAAAGGAGAAGTGTGCAATTCCAAAAGAATCTTTTGGTTTAGTTGGGAATTCTTACAAAGATATAAGTGATATTTGTACCATAAGGAATATTTTTTCCAACTAAATGTATCATATGTACTAGGATCTTGCTATAAATTTTGAATGAGTGTCCACACTTCTTCGTCCTTCTTCCATTCATCTCTTGCTTCGGTTACCTATTTTGATTGGATAATAGAAATGGCACAAAGCAATGCTTCCACCTCTTCATTCTTTCTTGAGAGTGCATCTGCAACAACATTTAGCTTCCCTTTTTTGTAGATTATTTCAAAGTCATAACCCAACATCTTTGTGACCCATTTTTTCTACTCTTCCGAAGATAGTCTTTGTTCCAAAAAGTGTTTAATACTATCATGATCAGTTTTTACCTTGAATTGTCCTCCCATTAGGTAAGTTTGCCATTTATTTAGTGCATGCAGTATTGCTAATATTTCCTTCTCATAAATAGGTTTCTGTAAATACTTTCCTTTGATTGGACGACTTTCAAAAGCAATGGGTCTTCCTTCTTGCATTAAAAAAACACCAATTCCATTTCTTAAGGCATCACATTCCACAATAATGGTTTTTGTGAAGTCTGGTGTAGCTAAGACCGGTGTTAGGCACATTGCCTCTTTAAGATGTTCAAAGGCCTTAGTTGCTTTAGGAGTCCATGAAAATTCATCTTTCTTCAATAATGTTGTTAGAGGTGCTACTATTCTCCCATAATTCTTAACAAACTTGTGATAATACCCTATTAACCCGAGAAATCCTCGCAACTGCTTTATGGTTGTGGGACTTTCAATTCCTTAATGGCTTTAATTTTGTTAGGGTCTATCTTAACACCCTCGTGAGATACAATATGACCTAGATATTCCACCTATTGTACTCCAAAGAAACATTTGGATGTTTTTGCATATAATTGTTTCTCCTGTAATAGTTTGAGCACCTTGTCAACATGTTGAACATGATCCTTCCAAGACTTATTGTAGATTAGTATATCATCAAAAAATACTTGAACAAATTTTCTAGGGAAGGGTTTGAAAATGGAATAGATCAATCCTTGAAATGTAGAAGGTGCATTGGTAAGGCCAAAAGGCATGACCAAAAATACATAATGACCCTCATGAGTTCAAAATGTTGTTTTCGGAATATCTTCAGTCTTCATTCTAATTTGATGATATCCAGAACGAAGATCCAACTTGGTAAAACAATTTGCTCCATGTAATTCATCCAATAATTCATCAATCACAGGAATGGGAAATTTATCTTTAATGGTGAGCTTATTGAGCTCCCTATAATCTGGACACATGCGCCATGATCCATCCTTCTTGTGTACCAATACTACAGGAGGAGAGAAAGAACTTTGACTAGGTTGAATTATACTCGCCTCTAACATTTCTGCAATCATACGTTCAATTTCACTCTTTTGGACATAAGGATATCTATAAGGCTTGATGTTTGGAGGAACACTTCCTGGAATCAAATAAATAGCATGATCATGATCACGAATAGGTGGGAGTCCTTTGGGAGTTTCAAACACCTTGGAATGATTGTCCAAGACTTGTTGGAGATCTGCAGAAATAGATGATTTTGATGTTGGAACTTCTAGTGAGCATAATTGTGCAATTACGCCTCGTTGTTATTTCTTTAGAATATTTGTCATGAAATTAGAGCTTATTATATTTCCTAGCTTCCAATACCTTGTAATTCTACTTCCTTTCCTTCTGAAAAAAAATTCAAGAAAAGTTCTTGAAAATTAAAAGCTACCATCCCCAAAGATTGTAACCATTGTACTCCTAGTACAACATCAGCACCTCTCATAGGAATGGAAAGCATTGGACTAGTCAATACATATTCCCCCATGGTTAGCTTGATATTATGGCATTTTCCAGAGCAATTTATAGTTTCTCCATTTGCAACCATCACTTGACATTCTGGTGCTGGGTATAGGAAACAATTTAATTCCTTGGCTACCTTACAATGAATAAAATTATGGGTGCTACCTGAATCAATCAACACTATTACCTTTTTCTTCTTGATATGTCCTTCTACCTTGAGAGTTTGAGGAGTGGTAATTCCTACCAGTGCATTACACAATATGGTTAGATTCATTTCTTCCCCTTCTATGGCTAGTTCCTGGTGTATATCCTCTTCTTGTTCATTTTCTTCTTCCTCTTCACAATCTATGTAAAATAATTTCTTCTCAGCACACTTATGACCTTTAGTGTATTTGCTATCACAACTGTAGAAAAGCCATTTTGCTCTTTTTTCTTCCAATTGTTGTGGTGTCACCCTTGTAGGTTGTGGAAATCTAGGCGTAGCAACACTTCCTTCTTTATAGAATTGAGTGGTAGGCTTCCTTGTCGCCATAATTTTACATTCAACTTTTCTTGCCAACCTGAATGCCTTCTCCAATGAATTAGGTTCCAAAATGCGAACTTCATGTTGGATGTTATCCTTTAAAGTGCCTATGAAGAGATCAATCCTGTGTTCCTCTGGAATATCAGTTACCCTTATATTCAATTTTTGGAAGTCCTCAATGTGCTGCCCCACTAAACCCTTTTGTTTGAGATTTATCAATTGGCTAAAGAAAGTGTTTCTCTTTGTATCCTCATAATGTGCTATCATTTCCTCCATAAAAATTGACCAAGTGACAATTTTTTTATGGGAGCAAAGCCATCGATACCATACAAATGTATTTTGTTCTAAATGGAAAGTTGAAATACGTACCTTTTGGGTGTTTTGCACATTATTGAGATCAAAATATTGCTCCATCTGTAGTATCCATGTTACAGGATCCTTTCCATCAAACTTCCTCATATCCATTTTTGGAATATGGTGGTTCTTCCCTCCAATATTAGAGTTTATGAAATCACGATTAACATTTATTTTGTTCTCATCATGAGTTTCCTCTACTATCTTTTCACCATTAGGAAACATTTCTTGTATCAACTTTGTCAAACCTTAAATGTCTGCTTTTAGATCATTCTTCATGTTTTCCATCTTAGCTTCCATGTCATCAATCTTAGATTCCATGCCAGCTTCCACGCCATCCATCTTAGCTTCCATGCCATTTTTCAAACCATCAATCTTATATTCCACGCCTTTCTTCAAACCATCCATCTTAGTTTCCACGCCTTTCTTCAAAACTTCCATGTCATTTTTTGTTGCTATTTGTGAGAGCGAAATTTGTTGCACTTGCTCTTGTAATTTTGATATGTCATGTTGCCATTCTTCATCTTCATGAGTCATAGTAGAGCCTTCTAAAGGCTTAATGGGTGTTGAATTCTTTTTAGGGGCCATTTTAGAATTCAATATTGATATTTATTCTACAATATGCCCTTGGAATCAATTCAACTTGATCCTTCAAACAAGACTTCTGCAATTCGGGAAAAAAAATACACATCTTTTACTTGCTTTTGAGGAGCTCGATATTGAAATTGACTTATCTCTATACTTGCAGATCCTCAATATCTGAAATTCGGCCCTATAGTAGTCCTCTGAAGCTTCTTTCAAATGCCACAGGTCTGACTTGATTTTGATTCTGTTGGCAATATGATGCAGAGTGTTGTCCTTGATGGCAACCCACTTGATAAAGTTGATGGAAACTTGGTGAAATGAGATTGTTGGCTATATAATGCAATGTGTTGTCCTTGATGGCAACCTACTTGATGAAGATGTTCTTGATGGAAGCCTACTTGATGAGTTGCCTATGATAAGAAACCTATGTGTCAAAGATGTAAGAATGATGTATCGATCAGTTCAGATGTGACAGAGAAAAGAATTCCAGTAAGTACCAGAAAAATGATAAATATAATATGTCACAATGTATACGCTACTTTTGTGAAGGCAACCTGTGTATACATACAATGTCTACGCTACTTTTGTGAAGGGAACCCGCGTATACATTCAGGGTTAGCATATACGCAGTTTTTATGAGGCGAAGTTGCGTATATACGCGGAAGCGAACGCTCCAAGTCGCGTATGCCCTTTTGCGCTCTAAAATTATGATACCAAGGGGCATTACCATGGTATTGGCCCATTGTATTGAGCACTGGATTATCTAATTGATCCCGTCCAGGAATACCATCGGAGGTTGAGTGGTTTTGACTCATGGTATTGAAAAAGGCTAATCTATATAAGGAGAAGAAGATCATTGTGCAAAGTGTGCACGTGTCTGGGCTTTAATGAATACTTCACTCTAGAGTATATCTGCATGGTTAAATTCTGCTCTTAATTGATAGACCTGAATCTATGATGCATCTATGAACATAATGAAGGTTCAAGATCTCTAGATCTTGAAATGGTGAATCTCTTGGATGATCTGAAAATAAGTGATGAAGACCTAGCGCAAATCAGTTGAAGAAGTTGAAGAAATCTGGGTAAGTTCATAGATCTGATCTGTTGTGCAAAGTTTATCTTTTGGAGATCCATACGCAGGTTGGTTTCGTGAAAAGCGCGTGTATACGCGGCTCTGTTCAGGGAAAGGCGCGTATGTGCAGTTAGAATTTATTTGAAAAAATTACTGAAGTATACACGGGTTTGTCTTATGAAACACGCGTACATACGCGGGTCTGTTATACTAAAAGTGCGTATGGAATCTGAATTAATGGGGTCTCAAAGTTGAAAGTGTTTCTGAATGTCTATTCTGAGGTCTGGGTTAACTCTGATATTCTGGTTACAGTGGGTTCACTGTTCTATTTGTAGCATTGGGCAAAGTATGTTTGTTCAAGAGTGAAGGGTTGTGTTGGAGCTGTTGGATCCAGTTTGAAAATTGATGAAACGTGGTCTGCAGTGGATTTGAGGGTTTAAGCCTTCAGTCTGAAAGTAGAAGCTTTTTGCCAGCAGAGGCTGGTGCTAAGATCAGGGGGTTGTAGCTCCCTTCCAGGTGAGGCTGGTAAACGAGAGCAGGGGGTCGTAGCTCCCTTCCAGGAGAGGCTGGTAAACGAGCGCAGGTGGGTGCCTGCATGCTGGTAGGAGGCTGCGCCAGCACATATGTTGTGAGATGTTTTCTTTATAATAAAATATTGAAGGCTGAGCAATGGCAGCGGTGGTTTTCTCCCGACTTGGGTTTCCACCTAAAATCCTGGTGTTCATGTGTGATTCTTATGTGTGATGGTTTATTCTGTTCTTACTGCACATGCTTACTGTTTATTGAACATCTGATGAATGAATGATGGAATGATATATGTGAAGAATTAATGGCATAATTAGATCTCTGTGTATACGCGAGTTTCATAAAGTGTATCCGCGTATATACGCGAGTATGTACCAGGAAAGTAGCGTATGGGTTTTAGAAGTAAGAAAAAGTGGAAAGTTTTGAGTATGCCCTAAATACTGATTCACCCCTCCCTCTCAGTATTTTTCCCAACAATTGGTATCAGAGCAGGTCCTTCTGCAGAAGCTTGATCGCTTGAAGGAGATCCGTCGTAATGGGAAGTCATGAAGGAGTAATGTCTATAAAGCCACCTCTATTCAATGGAAGCAATCTGATATTCTGGAAGGTACGAACAAAAGCATATCTACAAAGTCTTGGTGCAGATGTATGGGCAATCGTGGAAGAAGGTTATCAATACCCGGCAAGTATTCCTACTGATGCAGCAGAAAGGAAGAAGTATGAAATCAATGCCAAAGCGGTGAATGTCTTATTAGGAAGCATGTCTGAACCAGAATTTGCTAAGGTGATGCAGCTAAATTCAACAAAAGAAATATGGGACAAAATCATTCTGAGCTATGAAGGAGATACAAAGGTAAAAAGTGCAAAACTTCAAACTCTCAGAATTGAATATGAAAATTTAAGGATGCATAGTGATGAAAGTATTGCCAGTTTCTTTCTTCATCTAGATGATATTGTAAATCAAATGAGAAATTTGGGTGAAACCATAACTGATACTACTTTGGTGGAAAAAGTCTTAAGATCCTTGACTTCAAAATTTGACTCTAAAGTTTCAGCTATTGAATAAAGGCAAGATCTGCAAACTCTTACTATTGTTCAATTACATGGTATTCTGACTGCTTTTGAAATGAGACAAGGAGGTCCTTCTCAAATCAAAGAAGCTGCTTTTAAGGAATCTGCAAAAGGAAAAGAAAAGGAAGTTTTCAAAGAATCCAGCTATATATCTGTAGAAGAAGCGAATTTTGTGAGAAAACTCCAACTAGGTACTGGAAGATTCAAAGGTAAGCTTCCCTTCAAATGTTTTGATTGTGGAAGAGTTGGTCACTATGCTGCTAAATGTCCTTATAGAGAAAAACATGGTAAAGGGAAACAATTTGAAAAGAGGAAGAGTTATTATGCAAATGAAGATAATGATGAAGTATCCAGTGAAGATGAAGAATATTCTGACCAAGTTCTACAAGTGCTCATGGCAAAGAAGCAAAAGAAGAAGGTTACTCAAGGAAAGGAGATACCTCAGAAATCATGTATAGTAGAAATTGAAGAAGAAGAAACAGGTATTGATCACTGTTCTTGTATTTTACTCTCTTGTGCATGCAAAGGTAAAGATAGTGAAAGTAACAGTATGGATCTAGAAGAAGTTGTCAAGATTAAAGTTGAAGATCAGCAAAAATCATCTAAGGAGAGTGAATCTATAGACAAGTATCAAAGGTTTCATGCTTATGCATCCAATCGAATGAAAAGACTAGAAGCAGAAATCAACGATCTAAATGCAGATCTCGAAATATCAAAAAGGAAGAATGAAGGTCTTGAAGCTGGAATCATCTCTCTACAAGTAGATCTTGAAGCATCAAGTAAGAAGAATGAGGAACCTCTACAATCATTTGAAAAGAAAGGTCTTGAAGCAGAAATCATCTCCCTCAAAGAAGACCTGGATGCATCAAATAAGAAGAATGCAGGACTTGAAGCAGAAAACATATCTCTGAAAGAAAATCTTGAAGCATCGAAGAAGAAGAATGAAGAACTCTTACAAACTTTTGGAGAGCAAGAAAATGGGCTGAAAGAAGAGATTCTAAATTTGAATAACCAAGTAGAAGACGGAAGAAGGAAATAAGAAAGCGTGAAGAAGCAATGCCAAGCCTTGGAGGTGGAGGTAAACATTCTCAAAGGTAAATTAGAAGAAAAGGTTAAACTTTTGACGTTTCAAGATAGTACTAAGATTTTGGACAATATTCTGAGTAATCAAAGGTCTCCCTCTATTAAACTTGGTCTTGGTTTTCATGAAACTGTCAAAGGAGAATCTAGTTCACAAGGAAATGCTAATGATTCAAAGGAAGTCAATGCAAAATTTGAAGTGTTGAAAGAAACAAAAATTCAACCAACAATCATGAATTCTCAAAGGAAATCATTCAATAATGTGGAATGCTTTAAATGTCATAATTATGGGCATGTTGCAGCAAATTGTAGAAGCAGATCATTTCAGTCACTATCAAACAGATTCTATTCAGAAAGGTACTCTGGTAGCTTCAAGGGATATTGTTTTTCATGCAACAAGTATGGTCACAAAGCAGTTGATTGCAATAGGAGGAAGAACAGAGAAACACACTATGATCCTTATGCTTACTTCTCTGGTCACATGAGATGTTATGCTTGTAATAAGTATGGTCATGTGGAAAAGGAATGCAGGATGAACAGATATGAGAAATTGGATAACTTCCAACACACAAATAGAAAGTTCAAACAAATCTAGAAAAAGATGGAGGACCGATCAGAAACGTAGGGAATATTGACCCTACTGCAGTCATCCGCTTCTGAAGCTTACTTCTCTGAATGACTGCAGAAGTAATGTGAGATACATTATGGGGATGTATCATCATAGGGGGAGCAATGTATGATGATTCTCATGGTTGATTTGATTATTCTGGTTATATGTATTTCTGACAGAGCATCTGATATGAAGAAGACAGGTACAGGAAATACAAGTTCAAGGAAAGATGAAGGAATGTGAAAATTTCTATGCTTCACTTTCCATACGTGGGTTAGATGAACAAAAGTTGCGTATACACGCGAGTTTCAGCAGACACAGTCACGTATGCATTGATGATAAGAGAATTTATATGATAGCTGAAGATCTGGAGCAGAGGTTCAGGGGGAGCATCAATCTGACTGCTAATGATTGTACTGTTAGCATTATTCTGGTTATACTCATGCTAATGAAATGATACATGGTTTCTTATGTTGAAGATTATGGATGAGTCCTATTTGCTTCTTGATGAAGAGTATCTGTTGGATGAGATGGAAGTCTTATGATTCAAAGATATGGACAGATCATGCAGAGTTTGTTGCTGATGACTTGCTGTTGAAGGTGTTCAGGTTGCACAAGCTAAGGAGGAGCCTTAGTCATATGGAAAGGATGTTTGGATGCACATTTTCAGGGGGAGCATTAGCCTTGCTGAGTATAATGCATTGTTGGCATTATGATGGTTCTGATATATGATCTCTCTTGAGGTCTTTCTGGTATTGATCATGAAAAATCATGTTTGTAATTTGATGAAAAGGTCATGTTGAGACCCATAATGTAAAATTGTAATATTCAGTCATGTAAGGACTTGTCAAAATTTGTAAACCCACTTGGTTGGGTAGCTGAGTCACATTTGTAAACCCACTTGGTTGGGTAGTTGAGTTGAGATGTGTAAACCCACTTGGTTGGGTATTTGAGTCTCATATGTAAATCCACTTGGATGGATCTTTGATGTATGTATGAGTCTTTGGTGATAGGAAGGTCATAGAGTCATGTACTTCATTGAAAAATATGTTTGAAGATTCAGCATGAGCTCAGGGGGAGCTTGGTCACTTCAGTGTACATCAGATCTACAGAACGCTTCCTTCTACATGAGGTGAAAAACTTTGTGTTGGTTTTGATCCGCCCTTTGCCCTTGATGTCAAAGGGGGAGAGTGACATGGTGTTTGAATAAAGGAAAAGAATGGTGTCAAATAATGGGAAAGTGACATGGTGTCATTGTATTCTTAATGTATCTATCTGTTGTGGTGATCAAACACCATCGTGGTTGCCATCAAGTCCAAAGGGGGAGATTGTTGGCAATATGATGCAGAGTGTTGTCCTTGATGGCAACCCACTTGATAAAGTTGATGGCAACTTGGTGAAATGAGATTGTTGGCTATATGATGCAATGTGTTGTCCTTGATGGCAACCTACTTGATGAATATGTTCTTGATGGAAGCCTACTTGATGAGTTGCCTATGATAAGCAACCTATGTGTCAAAGATGTAAGAATGATGTATCTACAGATCAGTTAAGATGTGACAGAGAAAAGAATTCCAGTAAGTACCAGAAAAATGATAAATATAATATGTCACAATGTATACGCTACTTTTGTGAAGGCAACCCGCGTATACATACAATGTATACGCTACTTTTGTGAAGGGAACCCGCGTATACATTCAGGGTTAGCATATACGCAGTTTTTATGAGGCGAAGTTACGTATACACGCGGAAACGAATGCTCCAAGTCGCATATGCCCTTTTGCGCTCTAAAATTATGATACCAAGGGGCATTACCATGGTATTGGCCCATTGCATTGAGCGCTAGATTATCTAATTGATCCCGTCCAGGAATACCATCGGAGGTTGAGTGGTTTTGACTCATGGTATTGAAAAAGGCTAATCTATATAAGGAGAAGAAGATCATTGTGCAAAGTGGGCAAGATGTCTGGGTTTGAATGAATACTTCTTTCTGAAGTATATCTGTATGGAATGAGTAATAGTTTAATGATAGATCTGAATCTGTGATGCAACTATGAAGAAATGATGAAGAAGGCTATCTAGATCTGAAATGTATCTTCTAGATCTGTTTATGAAATGTCTAGATCTGAAATGAGGCGAACATCTGTCTAACGTGAAGGGTTAAATATGAATTGAATATATGATCTGAAGAAGAATGCTGCTCTATAATGTCTGAAGATCTATACGCTGGTTTGGAATAGCGGAAGCGCGTATATACGCGGATTTGATAAAGAGAAAGCGCGTATGTGTTGTGAAGTTAGTTCTGAAGTTTGTGCAGATGTATACGCGGGTTTATGTGAATGGAAGCGCGTATATACGCGATATCAGTGAAAGGAAAGCGCGTATGAAAAGCTAGGGTTTGCTGAAGTCTGAAGTATAAAATGTCTGATCTGTTCTGCTGTGTTACTGCTATCTGTTGATGATAAATTCTTCTGATCTGGGTTGTCTGAATTGTTAATTTTGAGCTTAAATGTGTGGAGTGGGTCCAGTTTGAAAATATGATGAAACGTGACCTGCAAGTTGTGCTCTATTGAAGTTGTTGGATCCAGTGTGAAAATTGATGAAACGTGGTCCATGGTGGTGCTGAGGGTTGTAGCCTTCAGTCAGGGGGTTGTAGCTCCCTTCCAGGTGAGGCTGGTAAACGAGAGCAGGGGGTCGTAGCTCCCTTCCAGGAGAGGTTGGTAAACGAGCGCAGGTGGGTGCCTGCATGCTGGTAGGAGTCTGCACCAGCACATATGTTGTAAGATGTTTTCTCTATAATAAAATATTGAAGGCTGAGCAACTGCAGCGGTGGTTTTCTCCCGACTTGGGTTTCCACCTAAAAATCCTGGTGTTCATGTGTGATGCTTTATGTGATGATTTATTCTGTTCTTACTGCACATGTTTACTGCTTATTGAATATCTGATGAATAAATGAAGGAATGATTTAAGTGAAGAATTAATGACATAAATAGATATCTGTGTATACGCGAGTTTCGTAAAGGGTATCCGCGCATATACGCAAGTCTGGTTCAGGAAAGTAGCGTATGCGTTTTAGAAGCAAGAAAAAGTGAAAAGTTTGAATATGCAGTAAATACTGATTCACCCCCCCCCGCCCCCCTCTCAGTATTTTTCCCAACACAATGTCATCAGTTGGAAATTTTATCTTCAAAAGGGAGCCACGAAGAGTCACCAGAAGAACAAGGACTAGTTCAGACACACAAAAAAGTATTCCAGGATCTACCCATAAAAGTGCCTCTAGATAGGAAAATAACCATCCAATAGAATTCAAAACAGGATCCGACCCTGTCGATATTAGATCTTTTCACTATCCAGATCAACAAAAGATTGAACTCGAGAATATGCTCCATGATCTTTTTAAAATGTGGGAAGCAAGAGCCCACCGCTCAAGAAACCCAGGCGTTCGTCAACATTGTCCATCGTTATGTATGCTTTGAGGACAAAGAATCTTTAAGAGAGGGGCAATGTTATGTATATTTTATTAATTATTAGTTAGATATAGTTATCTTAGGTTTTATTAAGTGAAAGGGCATGATCAAAGATCGTGCCTCTTCACCAAGGGACACCATGAGGCTATATTTAAAGCCTCGGTGATTCCCCATTGTAATCATATCTCATATCTCATATTTTATCAATAATAATATATACTTATTCAAGTTTACCAGAGTTTTTACACTCCACTCACTTCACAATCCATAAAAGTTAGGGAGGACAAATGGTGAGATGTTTTTCATTGTTGTATGAGTTTCCTCATCAACTATAGGGAATCCAAACAAGTTGTCTCCTTCCCTTTTTCTTCCATTATTACCTTCACCATTTTTGTCTCCATTGTTTCCTCCTCCTCTACCTCTACCTCTACCTCCAAATCCATCTATTATTTCCTCTGCCATGATAGTTTCTTTAGAGTCCTCAAAGTCCTCTAGTTCTTCTATCAAGGGAGGATGAGAGGGAGTCTTTTCCTTTTCTTCTTCAGGTGATTCGACTTCTTTGATTACAATATACTCTCCTGTAGAAGTAAAGAAAGGATCCTTTTCTAAATGAGATTTAGTAGGTGGTATAGGAGAATCCTCTAATTCAGCTGCTCCTTGAATTCCAAGAATCTTAAGGCTAGGGGTAGATGGTGGTGAATCTTGTCTATGCCTTGAAGAAGATGGAGTTGTGAAAATCGAACTCTTGGCTTTAGCTATAAACCTTCCCCTAGAATCTCTTGCTCTATGCATGTCATTTTTATTATTTTTTAAGTTGGGCTAATAATTCTCTTTCTGATCTTCCAGGTCACACTAGGTGCAAGAAGAGAGCATACTTAAAAAATTATCGAACCAATAACTCTCTTTTCTGATCCTCCAGATCACACTAGGTGCAAGAGGAGAGCATACTTCAAGAAGTTATCAAGTTTTCCCTTCTTTTTATTGTTTTTTTTTTTAAGAAATTGGCTACCTAGTTACACTTCCCCGGCAACGGCGCCAAAATGTTTGGTAAATTTAGTGTGTCCTAAATTGCTACATTAATTTGTCAATCCGGGATTCGTAAGCTGACGATGTGTGGCACACTATATGTGCAAGATAACCTATCTCTTACTTTTTGTCGTTTTTGGTTTTTTTCCTTTTTATCTTGGTTGGTTTCCTAATGTGAGATGGAAATTCTAAAAGACAAGTATTGTTATGATTGTTCAAGGAAATGATGTCCTTTATAATGATTTTACCAAACTTCAAACTTCAAAATGATTTTGAAACATACAATTACAAAATTAGTTCCTAAAAGGAAATGAAAATGTGCCACTATTCTAGTTAAAAAAACAGTGAACTATTGATCATGAAAACCATTACCCTTGCTGCTGTCTAAACACAAAAGAAACTGTACTCAAAGAAAATATTGCAAGTAAAATAAAACTAAAATCAAATTACATCAACTCATATTCTGACCCCTCACCATTAGTCTCGCTATGGCTTTCGGAGGTAATCATAAACAACTTGAGCAATCTGATATGTAATTTGCAGAAAAATAAACTAATATCAAATTACACACTCATACTTCAATCCCTCACCATTAGTCTCGCTATGGCTTTCGGAGGTAGCTGAAAATGACATGAGCAATTTAATATCTATCTTGCAGAAAAGTAAACTAATATCAAACTATACACTCATACTTCAATCCCTCACCATTAGTCTTGCTATGGCTTTCGGAGTTAAATGAAAATGACATGAACAATTTAATATCTAACTTGCAGAAAAGTAAACTAATATCAAACTACACACTCATACTTCAATCCCTCACCATTAGTCTCGCTATGGCTTTCGGAGGTAACTGAAAATGACATGAGCAATTTAATATCTAATCTAACTACTAAAGCAAATGCGCAAGACTGAAATAAACAAAACAGTGCTGGAATTAAACAAAAACTAAGAAAAAGAAATCAGCAGAAGGACAATATTGATTCCATGTCATTAGTCATTATAAAATGATGTGAAAATGCCCGGGCTGCCTATTGTAATCTGGAACAAAACACTGATCAGTTAACAACAATATAAAACACAAAAGATTATGGACAGAAGTAAAATATAAAATGTAAAGCATGAAAGATTATGGACAAAGATGAAACGTAAATACCATGAAAGATGTAATGTATATACACGTGAATGACTATGGCACAATGAACGTAAAGAAATGAAGCATGAAACTATACAGTAATACACAAAACCTCAGCGTGTGCAGGGGCCCTCTGCACAAACCTCGGGAAGCAGCTTTCAAATACAAATTACGCTTATGAACAGAGTCTTCTCATATATTAAAATGCGGTCATAACAGAGAAATAATGTCACAGCACAATGGCGACGAAATTACATTACAGAGCTAACTATTATGCGTATGAGAACACATTATTTATAACAGAGGGTGACATAAATAATTCCCTAAAGTTTGCGCTGATAGAAGACATGTGAACCACCACGTCCAGAGATCTAGCATTATGGTTGCCGTGAGGATTAAATCTATGGAGAGTGGCTGTTGGATTCGGCTTATGGAGCCGTTTACAGGTGTTGATGTGTCTCCCGTGATTTAGAAACGGCCACGCAAATCTCCACGTGATGAGAAACAGAGTTCTGTCACCGTGGGACTCTTCGGTTGACCACCACTTGGCCACCTTTGACCACAGCCTTCTTAGGTGAATTCGACTGAGCCAATAGGACACGATCCATGTCCATGTCATTTCTAATTTGCCCATGTGGCTCGATTTTCCTGAAGACACCTGCAATATATACTTTAACAAAATGGCTGCGGAAAGTTGCAGCAGCTGCGGAAAGTGACAAGATTCCGCAGCTAAATGAGAAAAAATCTAATTCAAACAGCAGACACAAAACATAGTTAAAAACCATTTTAAATGCTCTTTTACAATTACTATGTAATGATATTGATGACTTAGAAGGTCCAGGTGAATGAAAAAGGTCTAGAAAGGTGTATAGGAAAGATGCAGATTTGAGACTCAACATGGTGCCACTGTGATTTTACAGAGCCAAAACGCACAGCACAGAGCCTGCTCGATGGCCACAGAAAAATAAAATGGGTGTTGTAGTTGTGGATGTGACGGGCTTGTGGTCTTAGCAGTGGAAATTTCGACACATAAAGGGGAAATGAAAGGTGGCGAGAGGTGCGTAGGCACCGTGGGACGTGGGCACACATGGGGAGGGCATATTTTTCCATGGGCATAATTTTTAGTGGGTAGTGACAGTTTTTTCAGGAGGAGGAACAAATGTAGGCCTGCTAGGAGCAAGATGGAGTTTAAAGAGAACGAATGTTGGGAATAGAGTTGGCTCTAATACCATGTTAGGCTAGGAGGTAACTCCACCAAAAATACTGAATGAATTGATTAAGGATGCCTATGAATATATACATGGAGGTGAGATTCTTGGGATTCATTTCCTAGTGTCTCTTCAACTTCCTTATTTCCTATTTACATTAATGTAAGGTTTCACCCAATCCATTAGGATTATGTGTCAACAGATATAACACCTCCCAAAGTGGTACTATTACTTTTTATGGACTACCTACATATGGGGACTTCAACATGCCTTACGCTATTGAAAAAATCCCACACAATGGACCATGCCCATTACATTTAGGTCCTAACATGCTCCCTCATGATCTCATGTATCATTACATGTTCATAGTGCTTCATGCAATCCTTAAAATCATAGCTATGTATATCCACATTGTATGTTGCATAGAACCCATATGATGTCCCTCCACAAGCCAAGCCTTATTTCCTATTTATTGGTCCCTTCATAAGGAATATGAAACCACAAAACCTTTGCAATAGGTCAATGTTAATTTTGTCCAATCTTCACCCACTCAACGAACTCAAGCATTTGAACACTTGAGCATGGTAAACCTTTCAAATCCAAAGAATAGATGAAATATAAAAGGAAATAACAAAATGAAAAACCCACCACAAGGACCAAGGGGATATGTCGCATGTTACCATTCAAAATCTCTTCTAGATGGAAATTACCAAACACAACCAAATATTATATTCTAAGGAAAGTCCCAACCACAACCAAAGATCCTATAGGAAACTACAAATAAATCCATCAATTATCACCTTGATGGCCTTACCCTACACTTCAAAATAAGGGATCCTAATCTAGGAGGGTATCCATAAGGTCAATATAGCTAAATAATGTAGAAGTGAGAGGTGAATTAGTTTATATTGATTATGAATTATTAACCAAAAAATCAAATTTTCCTTAAGTTGTGAAAATTAAAATATTCAAAGTATTTTCTTGATTAAAAATAGTCTAGCATAGTCTTTTAATTTCAATTACCATTAACCATCAACTTGTGTTGGAGTGCTTGAATGATTGAACAACTCAAATGGAAAAGTGAATGATGAATCGCCACAACAAGTGCTCAATTGAACCATATTTAATGAATAATTAAAAACCATGAAATGATATTCCTAATAATCAAATCACACAGTGAATAGGAGGTATAATTATTGTTCCTAATGCATTCGACATGGACATAGTACTTACTTTCCAATTCATATGGATACATAGTTTAGAACTTCATTTATTTCATTACTATCACAATTCACACAAATAAGGGACCCAAAATCTCTACCAACCCTAGCATGATCTTTACCCTATTCTCACGAGTGATCTTGACAAGCCAAAAAAGTTGAGAGTGAAATACCTATCTTAAAACATTTACATATGTGGTGCGGTTCGTCATTTGCAGAAATTTACAACATGTAGAAATTAATTAAATGGAGTAAGAAACCTAAATTTTCATACATTTTTTCTTCATCAAATTTCTTTTTGATTTTTTTTTGGAAAAATACTTTCAAGCTCCCTAGTCTCAAATATTGTTGTTTCACCACTTGAAGCACACTTATGAAGGACCTAAGAGTATTATTTATCCCATGTATACTCTTTATCCTATGCCCATAAATTGATCATGGTGAATGAAAAATGATGACAAATCTACAATAACTTCTTTATCATGCCAATAAATGGAAAATCTACAATAACTTCTTTATCATGCCATGAATATCCATGACAATATGTAGTTACATAAAAATGAACCATATAGTAGCTTTCTTTATAGTGAAATGTCTTCCATGCTACAATATCCCCTACCACAATGCAAGGTTTTTTTTCATGCCAAAACAACCTCCAACATATGCGTGGTCTTATTTATCTTGCTTGTAAATTTACACAACATGATCTATCATTTCTATAATATTTCAATGCTCAACCTGTTTCCAAAACTTGAAGGCATTAGTCACTAACATCAATTTTTGAGTTCTAGATCCACAACATGCAAGTAGATCAACCACTATATATGATATATTCACCAAATTCATCCTTGAACTCAACAAATTAAAAAATTTAAGCACAAAATTTTTCCCATTTATGAATATATCATCCTTTCTTAGCTCAATAATTCATCCCAAATGCTTTCTCCATGTCTTGCATTATAACACTCTCATGATAGAGTCCAAGTTAGGCTATTTTTGACACGATATTAAAAATGAGCATAGAGAAACACAATAAACAAACAGTAAGCACAAATGAACACCAATGAATTATCCTATAAACCATCAACTAAGAAAACTAACATCAAATATATATCTTATATTATTATCCTTGGCCAATATGGGCAAACCAACCAAATAAAAAACAACTTTGAGGCATATTACATTCAAAATCACTAAGCTAAATAGCCTTCATCACTTCAAATGCAACAGGAAAGTACCATGGGGTCATAAATTGTGTACAATAAACCTATTAATGACAAAATAATTATTGTTTAACAAAGTTGAGGTTAACTTAGCACATGTTTTATTATGGAGGTGGAAATTTTCCAATTTTTTTTTCCAAAGGATACTTATCAATAGAAGTGTGCACAACTCTATTATAAATTGTTGTATGGAATCCAAAATCACATCCCAAGTCCTTGGACGATTTTGGTTAGTGACCTCTCAAAAGCTAAACCAATATCATATTTTCAATTTATGTATGCCCATGAGCCTATGGATGAAAGGTAGTGAATCTCTTTAATTCAGTATCCAATTTCTCCCATAATGAAGTCCAAAACACATAAAAGAATATAGTATCTATCAGAAATAAGGGTTCCTTTGAATCCAAACTTGCATCCAAACCCTATTAAAAAATAATCTTACAATTTATTATCCTTTTTTGGTCTTCTAACAAGCCATAAAAATGGACATTGTGTTGAACTTGTCTACTACCTGTTGAGCCCTAAAGATGTCCTTTCCTTTCACCAAATTTCACTTCATTCCATTTTTCCTTTATTAGTTATAGGCTTAAAAGATAAATAGGAATGATTAAAGTCACTTTAAGAATGCATGCAATGACTGAATTATTATACTTTTGTGGTTTTGTTGTCGTAGTGATTTTTGATCAAACTTAGCTACAGACTGCAGCCATTCTGTAGCTAGTCACATATTCCGCAACCATCTTTATGTTCACACAGGTTACTGGTGTCATTTGAGGGAAAAACACATATTTTTAAATTCCAGAACACTCCTACATCATTCCTTTCCCTCTACGAAGGTTGAGCAAAAATCTGCAAGTGGTTATGCACGTGGAGAAAACCAAAACTAAGAAGTAGACTTCTACAAGGATAAGGACTCTGCAGGTGTCTTCAGCAAAATACGAGTCCTCAACAGGAGTTCTAGTTCAATTTTGATTGTAAAAGACACCTATGCCTATTTCTCCTCAATGACAGTTATGTATTTGATTATAGAATAACTCGGTGAACTGAGAAACAGTTAGTTAGTTGATGTTTTGTTGTTAGTTCTCAATGACTGTGATACTCTGTTTCTGAGCGTTTTTCCTTTAATGAAAGAAGTACAACTTTAATGCATGATATGAAGCAATTTTAAGGAGTTAAGGATTCATGTACCAATCTGATGGTAGAGGGCCCCTACTGTCCGAAAGGCTTTGTGCATATTTTATAAATAAGTGACCTTTAGCTCTGTTTCGTTCTTAATCTAGGCAATTTTTTTCTGAGCATCATGTTTTATGTTTACTTACATCGAATATTACAGTCAATCCTGTTCTCATGAACTGTTCCAATATATCACTAACACGTGAATGAGATAGAGTTGTAGTACTTCGGAGGTTAATTGCATTTTAGTTCAGTTCTATTCATTGTATATTAAGTTTTATTAGTTAATTGCATTCTAGTCCTGTTAATTAGACTTAAAATACCCTCATTATTTTACAAGCTGCTCTTGTTCTTAATCTCTTCTAACACATCATTATCATATGGACAAGAATTAGTTATATCATTTTGAGTTCTTGACTATTCTGCAATTTCTCATAATTTTACAAATAGCCTTTTTCCAAATTTATTCCAAGAGATCTCTAACCCTTGAATGAG
>CM076571.1:371360748-371559386 GCA_034641835.2 Pinus albicaulis | reverse complement strand
TGACATTTATTTCATGAACTATTTTAGATGTAACTCCTCGGATTAGTAATGAGATTGAAGAACTATACCTCTATGTTGATGATGACACGAACATTTCCTTGACTCTGTGCAAATTCCAAAAAGGCAGACAGGTTCATGTATTTCCCCACATTAGCTTCTGCAGGATTCCTTAAAAGATAATAGCCACCTGTAATAAAGGGGCTGTAGATGTTTGCTGCACAGTCCAAGAAATTCATATCACAGTATTGCATCAGTTGCCCTCTGAAATCGCAACAAAATGAATAATGCATACCGTGCAAGATTTTAACTCCATGAGCCTGTTATATTTTAACAGAGCTAAAGTTCTCAATTATTATTGATAAAAAGAGGGAGAAGTTAACAATGTACTATCATTTGAGGAAGGATTCAAATGATTACACTTTTGAAACTTTGGAAATTAGCAATTGAGCGAGGAAGAGATTTTCTATTATTTTGACTGATTCAGCCAGCACGGATCAGACTTACGTGTCAAGCTTTGAATTTCATTCCATGTGAGATCAAACGTGAAGATGCCTTGCTGGTTATTTGGGGTATCTAGCACCATTTTGTTGATGTCTGGTACTTTTGTTAAGCGAGATGGATTAAACACTGAATTTGATACGATATTTGTTCCTATCATAAGGTCTGGTGATTCCCTACAAATAAAAACACCATCTTTTGTTATTTGAACAGAGCAATCAATGTAGTCAGCTCCATCTCTTATGGCAGCCTGATAGGCAATATCCGTACAACCTGGGTAGTCACCGCTAGCTCCATTGTGAGAGATTATTAATGGTTTTCCTGGAACCACCAGTTGAAGCACAGTTGATGTTAGCAGTCCATGTACAGTACTCCAGATTTTCAATATTTACAGCAGAAACTATATCAGAGAGCTAGTAGAAGCAGGTTAAAAATGACCAACATGCAAGCAGGATATGAAGTGAACTGTGCACCTGCTTTGGAGGATGTACTGACATTGTTCTGAGCATAGCAAGCTGTATTGTCATTAATCGACAGAAATCCAGTTAGTTTGTAGTTCTAAGAATCTTGATAAACAAAAACATATATTCAGAAAGAGATATCTACTTATTACTATAAAAGCGTTCTGGCCTTAAAAAAACATAAGAAGAATTATAGACCTGCATGGGTAAGGGATTGTACAAATTGGTAGAGGTAAAGTAGTAAGAAAGCCATACCTATAGCCTCTGATGCTGTTACAGAGAAATCGGTTAGGATGCCACTAACTGTGAAATTCTTGTTGTCCACAAACTGAAGATATTTCCTTATTGGATCATAGCTATAATTGTAGCTCATGCCATATTCATCATTGGCAAAATTAGCAGCAAATATTTCCAGCCCTGCAGAGTGTGCATCTTGTACAATACTTGTAGGTGCTTGTAAATATAAGTTTGTACCGACAGGCCAAATGTAGTCTTTTGGAACCATGATTCCAGCAGCAAATGTCTTCACAAATGTTAATTTTTTTAAAAGGGAACCATATGTTGCATTCGTTGATGGGTCCACATCTTCTTTGCCAAGAAGCATCAGTTTTGTCTTGGTTTTTCTAAATTGTGGTGCAATGGCTTGTAAAAACCCAACTTCGATGGAAGAAAAGTAGTTCAAAGTCATTGATTTTGATAAAGATATCACTGATGATGACATGCTTAAGTTATGCTTTTCAAAAAACATGGAGTACTGCCACATATAAAGAAAAAATAAGTACCCAAGATGCTGAAAAGAAACAAAACAGAGCAAGAGAGAAATCGTTCAAAACAACACCCACAGAAGAATCTTGGTAGTTTTCTAGAAAAAAAATCACTAAAAGTCACACAACTGCGAAATGGAACAAATAGATATGGACATTAGAAAGATATACCTGTACATTCAACCAAATTGCACCCGGTTGATATTGAGTTATGTTTTCTGGTCGAAGCAATGGATTGATATTGTCAAATGCAAAGGAGCAGGATTGGAATGACTGAATTGCTGCAAAAAATGGAAGCATGAAATTCTTGTAATTATTCAAATTCATCAAAATCAAGAAATTCCACTGTGAAAGTATAGATTCCCCTGTTTAAATCTCCATCAGCTATAATATCTATTTGAGTTGGCTATCAAATGTCACACTACGCATTTTCTGTTATTATAAGAGGACCTCGGAGAGCCAGTTAATGTAAACCTGTACCATGGCATTACTGCATGCAAGTAGTAGGCTCTTTAACTGGTTCTGGTAAACACTTATGCATCTAGGTGATTTGCAGACCCATCATTTATAAGAAAGGTAGTCCTTAGGTCTTTCATTTCTATAGGTTGACAGAAAGACAAAAGGAATATATAAAGAGCCAGGTCGGACAAGCTACTCGGATTGGGAAATATGTAATAGGTTCTATCATACTTTTGGTACAGAACGAAAAGTATGCAAAAGAAACAGTTGGCAGCCATAAAAATTTATATTGGTCTTAAAACAAAATCATAACCTGCTCTATCCTTTCACTTCACCTTGAATATTGTTGAGGAGGAAATCAGCAGTGTAGTCAATAGAAAAGTATCCAGATACACTTTTGCCATTGACAACATAAGTCTTTTGCTGACGGGGGTAAAGCGACATAATGTTTGTACTGTTATCCAATCTTAAATCTGACCGGCATATGCCTACCCCATCTTTTGATAACTGCAAGTCACAGAACATTACAGCATCATAGAAGCTATTATTAATTGCGAAAAGATAAGCAGGTCTAGTTTGGTCGGGAAAAATTCCTGACATTCCACCACGAGCTATGACAAGGGGTGGTTCACCTGCACATGTAAATGCAAAAAATGAAAAACAGTCACAATCTTAGATTAGTTCTTCCTGGCGCCAGGAATGTCAAACAAGTGTCATCCTCAGTAGCAATACTAGAAGCTTCAACACTGGACTCCAGACCAGTTATCTCACAAAAATAACAGCAAGGCATATGAAAACATCATGAATAAAAAGAAGCCCGGCTTCACATCTGCTTCAAGTTAAATCTCTCGGTGCACCTTATCTCGTTAAACATTGAAAAATCATTTTGAGGCATCGCAGACACTGAGTACAGAGTGAGCTTAAAATATCAATTAGTTGCCATATCCAGACATTATTTTTGATCTAATTGTTGCACTTCTTGTGTATATTGGAGTGAATATTTGCAAGAAACTGAGATAAAATTCCATGTCTCTTCTGGATTTCTTAAGCAGTGAGGATAATGGCCAGTTGAATACTTTTCCCAGAAACAGCCATTTGTAATTCTTTGTAGCAGTTTTTGGAAAGAAAATCTTTATCTCTTGAAATCCATAGTCCAAGTAAAGGAAGGAAAATAAATTGAACATGATGTCCTAATTTGCAATAGCAACAAAAAAATCCAAATGCTATGAATCATAGTATTGTGGTTCCAGGGCAAAAATAAGAATCAAGTTGTAGTGATTATAGCAGTGAGATTCACAGACAAATTAAGTTTCAATTTGGCGAAGTAGATTATTGGTTTCTGATATTGTTATGTGCTGGTTGTATATTCAGTAACATAATAATTCAAGCTACAGGATTAAGTAAATGCATATATTTCTAATCTGTAACATATAGAAGTGAACTTGAATGCTTCAAGTTGAGTAAAGGCATAAATTTCTGAGGAATGACATAACAAATATTTATACCATGAATCCGAGCCACGTTATGCTACTCGGTGAAGTGCCAATAATTGGGAAATAATTTAAATGTGTATTGTAAAGTAAAATCACTGGACTCCAGAACTACTTATCTCAAATTTTCAAAAAATAGTCACAAAATACATAAAAATAATATGAGCGAGTGTAGATAAATCAAATCTTAAAGTCATGGTATAAGTCACCGTATGGTATTGTTGGTAATGTTTTTTAGAAATTTTGACTATTTCCATTTTTTGAGGATGAACTTTATTAGTTGGTTAGAAATGTTGACCAAAATTTTAATGATATGATTAATCTGAAAGACATTTATCGACATTTTGGGTATTTTTTTAGAAGTTCATGGACCCAATTAATTATATGAGGGGCAGAGAATGCATAGGAAATATTATTATGTTCATGCCCATGATCTATTAAGACAAAATAGAGATAAGGGATTGAACTTTGAGGAATTTGTCACTTTGGTAATGTTATCCCAAACTTGGGAGACAACTATGAGTAATTAACCAAAATCACCATTGATTACTCCTTTGTTCGATCTAATATTTCTGGAATCTCAAGGGGACATTTCTAATATTCACAAATCATCAATTATTTAGAAAATAATGTGGTTAGTATGAATATTTAGCATATAAAATAGTAATCAGTGAGATATGTGCAAACGGCCAAGGACATGAGAAAACTTATAATTAGATAATATGAGAGAATTCTAGTTCACAATAATTAAACATGATAGAATGAAAGAAGATTAAAATGTGTTTTTTAGTGAGAGTGAGATAGTTAAACATGACAGAATGAAAGAAGATGAAGAGTGAGATAGTTAAACATGATAGAACGAAAGAAGATGAAAATGTGCTTTTGAGTGATTGATAGTTAAACATGATAGAACGAAAGAAGATGAAAATGTGCTTTTGAGTGATTGATACAGTACAATTTGGCCATGCACATCACTGCACAAAATAAGAACCATTATATTTGAAGAGCTTTGAACCATTATATTAATTAAAAGATTGTCTGCATCATAAAGACAAAATACAAAATTAGCTACAATATAATGCTCTGCAAAGAGTGTAGGCAGCAAGGAGAGAGAAAGAAGAGATGAAGAATAAGGATAGTTGCTGATTGGAAAACTCTCTTTGAATTATGCCACCTCCCTTTGCTTTTATAACTTTTTAATTCTTGAAAAGGGATGGCTTGCTCATGCAAATTATAAAAGTTGTTAGGTGGCTATTGTTTGTAAACTAAACTATTGTAATAAATCAATAACAATTATAAATATAATTGGAACTCTCATTAAGATGAGGTTGACTTTCTCCATAAATAATTATCTATTAATAATTCATTTGATATTGATTTAACTCGAAAGAAAAAAAATTGCATCCTTAAATAAAATTTTCAAGATTAGTCATCCTATTCCAATATTACATTCTCCTCACTCACGTGAATCAAGAAAGTTCATAAACAAAAAATAATCAATTTCTACTTTTATGGAATTAGTAGAAAAAAAAAATTAAGGTGTTGGCTTCCAAAAATATTTGTGATTTGTTCATTGAAAATAGAATTGAAGGATGCAAAACCAATTTTAGCTAATTTCCAAATATACTCAGGAAATATACCTAAGGTTTTCCTAATGAGAAAAAGTTGGAATGACTACCATGTGGCACTCTAAAAAGCTTCCACTTGCTTAGTCCACACTTGTTCTAGCGTTCACACTAGAATTAGGATTTTGGCATCTCTCACTACTCAAAACATCATTACTAAATATCGGCATGCCAATAGTAGTAGTTTGACTCCTTAAAGATAATGAGAAATGAAAAACATTGTTAGGAGATTACCATCAAATATAGTAGTTTGACTCCTTAAAGATAAGGAGAAATGAAAACATTGTTAGGAGATTACCATCAAATATAGCAGTTTGACTCCCTAAAGATAAGGAGAAATGAAAAACATTGTTAGGAGATTACCATCAAATATAGCACACTTAAAACTAGGCACTACTAAAAATGTCATCTCACGTGTCAATGAAATCAGTCTTATTAACTACTAAAAGTAGCATGTCACTCAAAAAAATCTCATTAGCATCGTGAGCTCACAAGGATCCCAAATATGTAATCAAATTTGACACGAGGACCTCCAAAATTTCTACTGAAAAACAAGAAAACTATTAAAAATAATAACTTTCCCCAAAATTAATGAATATCCCTTGTAGAAATTACATTATTGGATTCAATCCGATCATGCAATGTACTAAAACAAGATATTGAGTCATTCTACAATATTTGCGGAATATAAACCACGATCGCTAAATCACATGCAAGTAAGAGAAAAAAGCAAATCAATCGCACAACACAAGATTTTCCTAGGGAAATCAACTCAAAACCCCTCCATCTTTATTGTATAATCAACCAAGGAATCATGAAACAATACAATGCATGTGTGCTCACCACAACCTCATACACTCTACCAATTGTCTCACATTGATCTAGGCAAAATTGGACCAATACATAGCCAATTTCCTGTCCACCTTCAGCCTGCCTTGCTCACGCAATCCCTAGGAAAAATAATTCCTATTAAATAGGAATTCCAACCTTCCTTGACTGTGCAATCCATCATGGGCTTCATGTGGCTTTATAACTGCACCTAGGAAGTTCGTTAAAAATACAACTGATAATTTACTTGCCTTTAACCTTTGTCTCAACTGGGTCGTCATCAGAATTGACATTCATGCAGCTATTAATAGTGAATCATCAGTTACTTGGTAGATCACTACTTGTGAATTAAATATATTTTAATTCACTTGATCTTCCAATAGCTCATCAATTAGTTAGAACTAGTTAAATTGATTTTAACTCAATTAATTTGAGTTAACTGATTGCACTCACACCACACTAGTGCTATAACTACAACTAGACCCTATAAATAATAGAATCACTCTACATGCCTACTATTTGACCCTCAACTTGAAATTCTTGAGCTAACTAAGTCTATCACACTTAGTTAACTATTACAAGTTTTTATGAGATAAGATTACAATTTAGTTTCCAATTTATTTAAAAATTGGTCACCCACATTAGCACTAATGTGTCATTGAATTCCTCACTCATGTGTGATTTGGAATCCCACACTAGTATGTGGTGCATTTTATTGTTGAAGTTCAACACTCCCTCTCAACAAGAAAGGGATTATCTGTTACCCCGATCCTGCCTCTGTGGTATTCAAATTTTCTCTTCGCAAGCACCTTCGTCAAGATATATGCATCCTGATCTTCCATGGGAATGTACCACAACAACATAATGTGCCTCTGAACACAATCTCTGAGATGGTGGTACCATATGTCAATATGCTTGGAGTTGTCATGGAATATTGGATTAACTAAGAGCTTATGCAACTCTAGTTATCACAATGTATCACCGTCAGATCCATCTGATGACCAAACAAACCAATAAGTATCTTCCACATCTAGATGGCCTCACATGTAGCCTGACTAGCTGCCATGTACTCAACCTCGACTGAACTGAGTGAAACTGATCTCTGCTTCTTGTTGTACCAAGAAATTGTTGTTGATCCTATGCTGAAGATGCCCCCTGATGTGCTCTTCTTGTCTAATGGACTACCTTCCCAATCTGCATCGGTGAAGCCTTGAAGCTTCGCTACCTCTGTCTGTTTGTAGCATAATCCATACTATGTAGTGCCCCTAAGATATCTCAACACATGCTTCCTCGCCTTCCAAAAGAGCTTGATAGGCTTAACCATAGCTTGACTAAGTTGTTTAACTGCGTAGCATATGTCTGGTCTTGTGTTCATCAAATATATAAGTGAACCCACAAGCTTCCTATAAATAGTAGCATCCACTACCTCACCTGAAGTAGCATCCTCCTTCCTCCAGTGTCCTGCAAGAGGAGTCTCCATGGGTTTGCTTCCCTCCATGTGGAACTCCCTCAGAATCTCCTTGGCATACTTGCCCTGAGATACAAATAGCTCCCCATCTCTTTGCCATATTTCCAAGCCAAGGAAATAGTGCAAGAGCCCCATGTCCTTCATCTCAAACTCTCTTGCAAGATCCTCTTTGCAAGAAGTTATGAGTTGCTCATCACCTATCAGTATAAGATCATCAACATAAAGTACAATAATCAAAATCTTACCATCAACCACAATATGATATAGGTTCGCATCCTCTTCACTCTTTGTGAATCCCAATCTGGTGAAATAGTTGTTGATCCTGGTGTACCAAGCACGAGGTTCTTTCTTCAGCCCATACAATGATCTCTTGAGTCTGCACACATGAAACTCCTTGTCAAAGGTCTCAAAAACTTCTAGTTGCTCAATGTACACTTCTTCCTCAATAACTCCATTGAGAAAGTTTGTATTTACATCCGTCTGATGTATCTTCCACCCCATCTGTGCTGAGAGTGAAAGGATGGATCTAATCGATGAGTACCTTGCAACCGGTGCAAAATACTCCTCATATTCCATCCCCTCTACTTGTGAGAATCCTCAGGCCAAAAATCTAGCATTGTATTTCTCCACGCTCCCATATGCTGCTTGATTCACCTTGTATATCCACCTAGATCCAACCACTGACTTCCCCACTGGTCTTGGGACCACTTCTCATGCAATGTTTCTGATAATGGAGTCATACTACTCAACCATGGCATCAACCCATGTTGGGTGTTGCACTACTTCCTCAAAAGAGGATGGTTCTATCACAATACACTTGCTCATAAGAGCCATGTATCCAGTATACCTGTCTGGGGACCTTCTCTGCCTGCATTGTGATGTAGGTTCACCTACATGCTTTGTCACATATAGCATGAATTTGTCGGCCTCTCTGTTGTGCTTCCTACCATTTATGGTGGATGGCTCTGCATGAGTGGTTTTTGCCACTCCATGATCCTCTGCTTGTAGCTTCTCTACATCCTTAGGTTAATCCTTTGGAACTAAGAGTTGCTCATTTGCATGCAATTGAAGCTCCCTCTCAAGGGACAATCACATGTCTTTCTCCTCATCAAATTTAACATCTCTCCTGACAACTGTCATCATGTTAGTCGACAAATACACTCGATCGTTCTGGGGATTATCATTGTACCCCACAAATATCCCAACCTCTGTTGTTGGTTCTAGCTTCTTCTGGCATATTTGGTCACATGGAAATAGACAGATGAGCCAAAAATTTTAAAATATCAAACATCTTGTTTCTTACCTGAAAAATCCTCCTCTGTTGTACTCATACCAAGTATCCGATGAGGACTATGGTTTTGCACAAATACCACTGTGTTGCATGCCTCTGCCCATAGATGCAATGGTAGGACCTGATCATGTAACATAGCTCGTGATGCTCCCACAATTGTTCTATGCTTTCTTTCTACAACCACATTATGTTGTGGGTTATGAGGTGTAATCAATTCTCTCTGAATTCCTTCTTTGGCACATAAGTTATTGAATTCATTAGAGATATACTCACCACCATTGTCACTCCTTAGAGCCTTCACCTTCTTCCCTATATCTTTCTCTACCAGTGCTTTGAACTCACAAAATTTTGAGAACGTTTGATCTTTCTTCTGCAGAAAGAAGATCCAACACATTCTAGAAAAGTCATCAACAAAAATCGCATAATTCCTATGCTTTGATATGGAAGGTGTAGAGAATGGTCCACACACATCTGAGTGAACTCTCTCAAGGATTTCCGTTGCTTGGTTCTCCTTCTAATGCATGCAATGAGAGAGAAGTCCAACTCAAACTACGAGGTCAAAGCTTCACCTGCTCCAGCTCCCGGAGCCTTCTTGTCGTTCTTCTTCTTTTGTGGACAATTTGTGGCATAGTGTACATGATCATGATAATGAAAACATTTCACCTTTGACATGTCACGTTTCTTGCCTTATTTTCCTTACCATCCAAGGCACAATTTTCCTCATCATCAGTCTTGGATGAGGATCCATCCCTGGTATTCCGCCAAAACTCTTCTTGTACCAAATCTGACCATAGTCGCTCCCAATATGGTAACTTCTCCCTCCCATTCACAGAGTCCTGGTAACTATGCCAGCTCTTGGGAGGGCCTAGAAGTGCTAGGCTGACCAAGTCATCATCAACTACAATAATCCCAACACTTCCAACCTCATCTCGACATTGAGTGAACTTGGTCAAGTATTTATGTGTTGTGTCGCCCTTCTCCATTTTGATTTTCCTGAGCTTGTCCTTGAGTGCCAATTTTCTGTGGTCATTGCTACTTTGAAACAGATCTGTCAAGGCTTTCCACATAGCATATGGAGTTTCCTTTCCATGGAGACTCGAGACAATATGATCTCAAACTCCCTCTAATAAGATCCTCCTCACCTTTGCTGCCTTCTTATGCCATGCATCAAGAAGTTGGGCATCTGCTGCTGCGGGCTTGGGAATATCATTATCTATGAATTCCTTCAACCCATTGTCCTCCAACACTACCTCCATCCTGCGCTTCCATGCAATATAATTCGAACTTCCCTTGAGTGCATATTCGAGTCTCAAGCCATTCAAAGAAATCTTGATCTGCTTCTAGCTCCAAAGAAAGTATCTGGAAATTTGAATACTGTTCAACACAAACTCAATTTCTTCTCCACTATGGTGATTCCTGGCGCTCCGATACAATGTAGAAATTACACCAATGGATTCAATCCGATCATGCAATCTACTAAAACAATATACTCAATCCTTCTACAATATTTGCGGAATATAAATCACGATTGCTCAATCACATACAAGTAAGAGAAAGAAGTAAATCAATCACACAACACAAGATTTTCCTGGGGAAAGAAACTGCTCAAAACCCCTCCATCTTTATTGTATAATCAACCAAGGAATCATGAAACAATAAAATGCATGTGTGCTCACCACAACCTCATACACTCTACCAATTATCTCACATTGATCTAGGAAAAATTGGACCAATACATAGCCAATTTCCCGCGCACCCTCAGCTTGCCTTGCTCACACAATCCCTAGGGAAAATAGTCCCTATTAAATAGGAATTCCAACCTTCCTTGACTACGCAATCCATCATGGGCTTCCTTTGTCTTTATAACTGCACTTGGGCAGTTCGCTAAAAATAAAACTGATAGTTTACTTGCCTTTAACCTTTCTCTCAACTGGGTCGTCATCAAAATTGACATGCATGCAGCTATTAATAGTGAATCATCAGTTACTTGGTAGATCACTACTTGTGAATTAAATATATTTTAATTCACTTGATCTTCCAATAACTCATCAATCAATTAGAACTAAGTAAACTGATTTTAACTTAATTAATTTGAGTTAACTGATTGTACTCACACCACACTAGTGCTACAACTGCAACTGGACCCTATAAATAATAGAATCACTCTACATGCCTACTATTTTACCCTCAACTCAAAATTCTTGAGCTAACTAAGTCTATCACACTTAGTTAACTATTACAAGTTGCTATGAGATAATATTACAATTTATTTTCCAATTTATTTAAAAATTGGTCGCCCACATTAGCACTAATGTGTCACCGAATTCCTCACTCATGTGTGACCTGGAATCCCACACTAGTATGTGGTGCATTTTCTTGTTGAATTTCAACATCCCTTTGAAATGCCTTTCCCTTTGAAATAAACTTTGATCAATGAAATGGATGTTGATCATTGTGAAATAATGGTAATATTAAGAAAAGACGACATCCACTTTTATCATAAATTTTTTATCATTCCCATTAATTTTACCTTTTCTATTATTTACTTAAATTTAAACATTATCGTATATTGTTTCAAGATGGTTGAGTGTGGTTCCAATCTCTTAAAGCTTCACATAGAGAAAGTAGAAGCTCATATCCCATTCAAAATTCAATAAACTTAATAGTTCTCTAGATTTTAGGGTTTACATGGTTTTAGTGTTTCCATTATATTCTATTTAGTATAAGGATATGGGATTGGCATTAGTCAAGAACACCATATTGTGGGATTTTTCATTGTTTATTAATATATGAAAGTTAATATAGACTTGGATCTCCTTCTAAAATGTGATTTATGAGTTTCATTCTTATTTTCTTTCAAGATAGTGTGTTATAAAGTAGGTATTGAAGTATAAGTTGCATTACAACAATAATGCATGTATTATCCTTGAAGGTGTGTTATAACACAATTTTTGTGTATTGGGGTTGTGTTATGGCCAGTAAGTCCAATTTCGTGAATTATGCGTGCACTTAGGTTAATTCCATGGGAATTTATTGGTATTTGGTGGATATAGTCGACTTGAGTTAATATTCATTCTAGAAGGAGATCAAGTCAAAGATGACGAGGATTAATGATTTGTATTGATTACATATTTCATCATTGATAAAATGTCAGAGTGTGAAGTAGAAGGAGTTAGACAAAATGAGAGAGTATGCTACAAAAATGAAAAGATAGTGTGCAGATCAGAGATTAGATTTGGAGCATATGTCATAGGATGATGGAGCTATTGTGCATGTATATGTTTAACACATTTGTGTTGCAGATTGGATTGATGTTAGTTGTTGCTAATATGGAGAACATAGAATCGTTGTAGTTGCTAGAGTTGTAGATCCAAGTCCATATTGTTGATTTTTTGTGTTGCAATGGTTTTATTGGAGAGTTTATTTTTGTAGCATCATTGTATGTGTTTTGTATGACAACTAGAGTATGTTAGTGATGGTTGAATTGGTGTTGGGATTGTTATTGTTTGTTGCTACTGGGTTTTTGAGTTTTGATGAGAAAATTGATTGAGTGAGTTGATTGTATTGCATAGATGTATATTTTAGTGATTCAGTGTGTTATAGAGTGTGTATGCAAATTGTTTATTGCATTGCAGATTATATTCTTGATTGAACATAAGTGTTATTGTGAGTCTAGTTTGAAAATGGATGAAATGTGGCTCACAAGTTTTTTTATGTAGAGATCGTGGATCTAGTATGAAAATTACGAAACGTGGTCCACAATATAGCTTGAAGGTTGGGGCCTTCAGTGAGAAAATGGTGGATTGTATATTCAGGGTTTAGTGATGTCCTTTAGGTAGTGGCATGAGTGTTAGTTTATGTATCATCAGAGGTGTTCTAGCCATGAAATTTGGTGGAGAGGCTAGAATACATAAGATCTCCAAGACCCAGAAATCGTTCCTATAAATTCCACCTTGAGATGGATTAATTAGATTATTAACCAGTTTTTAAATATTTCCTAAGTCTAAACTTAGGGAATATGGTTAATTAATACGAATTAATTAATTCAAGGTGTGAATCATCTAGAAACTCACACAGATCTATTCCAAGATGATCTTATACATCGATTAAGTTTTAATCTTGTTCGTTGGTGCTCCAATAGTGGATTATAAGAGGAAGTCAATGGGAACTTGGAGAAGACACACCATAACACCAGAAGTTCGATTTCCTGTGCAGATCGATTTCCAGAGTAACATCAACCAATTATCAGAGAGTTAGATATTGAAGCAATGAGTGAGGCATAGGGACAGTGATCCGGAGGAAGCTTTCCAGATCCGGAGAATTATTCCTAGTGAGGCGCACAACGCACTATGTAGTTGCTTCAGAAACGTAGTTCGATTTAGCTAAGGAAAAAAATGTTCTCAGTTCCAGCGGTCAGACAGAGGGTCTAGAATGTCGGAGAATAAATTTCTTCAGTAGAGGTAGGCAGAATGACTTCATCAGAGGAAAATTTGAGCCACATGTGTGGGATACACCGCATAGGAAACACATAAAGTTTCACGCCGGGGTTTGGACGACCAGTGTTCTGAAGGGAGGTTGTGTCAGGGTTGCTTGTGGAGAAAGGGTAATTCCCTTAGAATAATTTTGCCCATATTTTCTTGTTGTGGATTTCCAGTTTCAGGAATCTAGATTGTACTCAGATTTTCACTGTTGCATGATAATAAAAAACCTCACTGTTGCACTGGTTTTCCCAAGTTGATTTTTCCTGGGGACATTTGTCCAAAAATAACGGTGTTAATTTATGTGTGTGTGCTAGTATTTTCTCAGTTTCTAGTGCTATTATTTCCATGGTTTATTTTTGAAAATCACAGCGTGAATTATTTGGTATTTTCTGTAGCAAAATGTAATAATTTGTTAAATAAAATTAACAATTATGAAAATAATTTCCAGTTTCTATGATAGATTAATTTTTCACGTATCAGAGCGTACGTGATCATCTGGGAAGCTCAAAAGCGAAGAGGAAAATTTCGCTACTCAGAAGAAGAAACATACCGAAATTTTCAAAGGCAACACAGTCCATTGACAGGCAGGTCAAGTTGTTGGATAGGAGTTCAATTTTTAGTTGTAGGGTGGTAGAAAAGTCGATTTTCCCATATTAGTGATTCCAACAGTAAGAGGGATTAGCTTCAACTCATATTTCGCTAAGCAGATTCCTTGGTTGGACGCAAAGTTTTCTGCAACAATAGAACCAACATCAGGTGGAAGAGAAAAGTACACCCACTGAGGGAAATTTCTCTCATAGGGTTTCTAGTCAAGAAATATGAATTTTCCGAGTTACAGATTGGCAGTAGCAGCTAGAAGAACAATGCATTCCAAGAGAGAGTACGAGTAGAAGAGAAAAAATAGAGCAGAGAAAGAGGGAGTTTCCAGATTAGATTCAAAATGGCCACTGCAAGGCTTAGAGATCATGATAGGTTGGATGGGTCATCCAACTACGTCATCTTCAAGGCTAGGATGTCCTTCGTTCTAGATGAATATGGCTTGAAATCCTACATTGATAATGTAGTGGGATTTCGTCAAGATGCGGATCAGCTAAAGTAATATAGGAAGGAGATGGCGCGGGCAAAGTGGTTGATCCTGGATGGAGTCTGGGACCATATAGTCTCACACATAGCTAGCATAGATACTACTAAACAGATGTGGGGTTATCTCTCCACATTATACCAGGGTACTTTCGAGTAACAGGAGATGATCCTATAGGAGCAGTTGAGATGCATCAGGATGGAGAATGGGGAAGGCATAGATCCCTTCCTCACCAGGATTTAAGAGGTTTGAGACCAGCTTACAGTTGTTTCGGTAGTGCCTCAACGCATGAATCTAGTGTGATTGGAACTCAACAGTGTCTCTGAGGATTAGTAGGTATTTGTCCAGAGTATATTCAACAGAGATACCTTGCCAAGGTGGGACATGATGTGGACCGATTTGCAGTAGGAGGATTTGAGACAAGCTCTATTAAAGAGCTCCATTAGTGGTAGCAATAGCAGCGGATCGAAGGTGGTGAAGGAGGAGGAGAATGTGGCCCTTGCATCAAAGGTTCCCAATCAGGGACAGGGGTAGAAGAAGATGAAGAAGAAGAATAAGAACCTATCTAAGGTCAAGTGCTTCAGTTGTGGCAAGTTTGGCCACTAAAGTACCCATTTTCCTATTAGGAAGAAGGACAAGCAAGAGAAGTAGGACCAGGAGGAAAGACATGCCAAGATAGATAGGTTGTCCTCTAGGTTGGAGGAAGTCTTCGTGATGATTTACCATATATCTCTAGGAGTGAGGTGGGATGACTTGGATTTGTAGCCCCAGAGAGATACATATTAGAAAGGGTCATTGAGGAGTCCACCTCATGGATCATTACCTGGCTATGGGGTCCACAATATTCAGTAGCAGGATGGATCAGTGGCATTATATTCATTCAAATACCAGAGTGACAGTTGCAGAGACTAGTAGAAGTCAGATGTTGGGGAGTGTAGTGTATAGTCGGCAGGAGTGCTAGGGGCACATTGCAAATTCAACATCAACACAGATTCTTCAGTGACATTGTAGAGGCTAGTAGTAGTCAGAGAATCGGGAGACAAATGCATCATACATATCATAGATGATTCAGTATTTTGGATGTTTTTCAGTTGCAGTAGCAGCAACAATAAATTTGTAGTGCAGATGCAGTGTTGGCAACAATACAACAGGGTTAGAAGAAGGACAGATGTAGCGTCAGAGTTGCGCAGTGGTTTTTGGTAAGTGGAAGGCAGTCACAATAGCCATACATCAGTAGCGTGATAGGAGGTGATACAGAGACAGAGTGTTGTGGAAGGATGTGCAACACTAGAGAGAACACAGTCCTTGTTAATAGGGAGTGTTAGTTTCTGTAACATCGGATGTGTTCTAGCCACGAAATTTGGTGGAGAGGCTAGAATACATGAGATATCCAAGACCCAAAAATATTTTCTGGAAATTCCACCTAGAGATGGCTTAGTTATATTATTAACCATTTTTTAAATATTTCCTAAGTCTAAACTTAGGAACATGGTTAATTAATCAGAATTAATTAATTCAAGGTGTGAATCATCTAGAAACTCACACAGATCGATTCCAAGATGATCCTAGCCATCAATTAAGTTTTAATCTTGGTCGTTGGTGCTCCAACAATGGATTATAAGAGGAATTCGATTTGGAGAAGACACACCAGAACACTAGAAGTTCGATTTCCTTAGCAGATCGATTTCCAGAGTAGCAGCAGTCAACTATTGGAGAGCCAAAGATCGAAGCACCGAGTGAGGGGTATGGATAGTGATCTAGAGGAAGTTTCCAGATCCAGAGAGGCAACAACTTGAAGGAAAAATTATTCCTAGTGAGGCAACACAGAAGACTGTGGAATTTCTTTAGAAATGTAGTTTCATTTATCTGAGGAAAAAATAATTCTTAGCTCCATAGGTCGGAAAAACGGTCCAGAGTGCCGAAGAGCTAATATCTTCAGTAGGGCCAAGAATAATGACTTCATCATAGGCAGATTCAAGCCACACGTGTGGAGAAAATGCAGAGGCAGCGCAAAAAGGCTAACACTGGGGTTTGGACGACCAATTTTCTGAAGGGAGGTTGTGTCGGGGTTGTTTGTGGAGAAAGGGTAATTCCCTTAGAATATTTTTTCCCAAATTTTCTTGATGTGGATTTCTATTTTCAGGCATCTGAATTGGACTCATATTTTTACTGTTGCATAATAATAAAAACCTTCATTGTTGCATCGGTTTTCCCAAGTTGGGTTTTTCAGTGAAATTTGTCCAAAAATAATGGTTTCAATTTATGTGTGTGTGCTAGTATTTTATCAGTTTCTAATGCTATTATTTCGGCAGTTTATTTGTGAAAATCACAGTGTGAATTATTTGGTATTTGTCGTCGCAAATTTCAAATAAGTTGTTAAATAAAATTAATGATTAGGAAAATAATTTCGAGTTGTTGTGATAGATGAAAATTTCATGCTCATAACTTTGGAGTGGTGGCTTCCATCCAGTGGTGGCTAAGCGATATTTATTGGGAGTGGTGGCTTCCAGTAGGTGGTGGCTTCCAATAGGTGGTTGTTATGTTTGATTTACGATTGCGGAAAAAAGTATCTCCCCTAGGTTGGATGGCCAACATAGAACAACAGAGAAACAAGGAACCCAATGATTTCCTTAAAGTAAATAGATGATGGAATGAAACCTACTAGGAATCGGTCGCACGCTTTATCCATTCTTTAGCTTGAATTCTCCAATTCTAGCTCTGATTTCCAAAATTAGAACCTACACGGTCAGATAACACAATCCAAGAAACTACGAGATCTATGCAGTATCCTCTAAGTACTCTATTCAATAGATAAACATGGTATTGAAATAAGTTAAATAACGACATCACATATAGGAAAACATAGAACTCTTTTCATTAATATAAATGGAAGGAGATTACAACCACAAATAGGTGTTGATCTTGTAGAAGAACTCCTCCAAGTTGTTAACTTGTCCTTTCATTGTCACAATATGTACCTCCAATCACCATAAATGCATGGAATGTTAACCTCTCACCTCAACAATATAATGGTAGAATCACTCTCCAAAAGCCAACCCCTTGCATATGCAAGGTAGTAAATATATAGATGAGTGGGGTAAGTTGGGAGTTCTTATCCAATTACCAATATAAGGTTTTAGATCCACATTTTATGGGAGAATGGGTTCAAAGGATAAGGGATGGAAACTCCAAAGAAGGATGAGATAGGATCTGAAAGTTTAATCAGAGGTAAATGGTTGTAACAAATTCTGGAAGCTTCTAGAAATTCTCTCTTTTTCCTGAATGTCTAAAACCAATGCAGGTGCAAAGGGGAGAAACTCGTAGGTGATAAAATCTGGCCATAATGGGGCCACAGTAGGTGAATGATGTCTAGAGGAAGTCCAGGGAGCATTGGTACTAAAACTAGCTCAGTTGAGGTGGTTTCAGGAAGAAATTCTGAGAAATGAAGGAGGTTCACTTATGGCTTTGTGCAATGATGTTGACAAGGGGGAATACGATGTTGATTGATCCCATTAGGAGGCCTAATGACTGGATGTGAAAAAATGGCATATAACATATTTCCCCCTAAAGCGAAAATTCAGAAATGAGGACTGATGACTGAAGTGATTTACCTTGTGACAAGTTAGGATTAAGAACAACCGACGAGCTAAATTTGTTACTATACAATTATATCATGAAATATATTTGCTGAGGGAGGAATAACCATACTCAACACATAAGCAAACATAACGTGTAATGATAAAAAAGATCGTCTACGGATGCAACTGGTGGACCCATTACTGAATGACTGTCAAGATGATCATATCTGCTATACATTGTGATCTATGTGTAACCCCTGCAATCGCAGCCCGGATGGATGAAACTAGATCTGGGGTCTTCTATCTCGTTCACACAACTAACCAATGCATGAGTCTAACCATGTGAATCAATGAGCTAACGTCGAACATTGTAGACACCGTCTAATTACCGGCCGATGATGTAAGACGTTAACAAGCGCAAGAGAAACCATCGATGTTGTTAATGGCTCTCAAGGTACTATAGTACAATCCGTACGATGCGAGTAAATGCGTTGATGTTGAACACCACATAGAGTATTTCAATCAGAGGCCAATGACGTAAACCTATCACCGAGAGCGAGGAAAATTGCCATTGATGCATACAAGCACCAAGGTACCAAAGGGGTGTTTCTAAGTCAACTTCCTAGATCATGTGTTGATGTCGATAGGAAGCGACCCGTCGTAGGTTTATAGAGCCAAAGAAAGAGATAAAATTATACTCCCTAGTCAAAATAACATGTTTAAAGCATGATAAAACACCATTAATAGTCGTCGACCTGCTCGAAACACCACAAAAAGGATTAAACAATATACTTGTTTCATAGTAAAAATGAAGAACATCTAGGTCATAACATTAAATTTGAATAAAATAATGCAAGAAATGACCATAAATACTCAAAAGACTTCATTTTTACCATTTCACATTTACCTTCAATAGTGAGAGTTTTGGAACACTTTTTACCTCGATCTTCTGCAACTGATTACGGCCAATCTAGTGGATCATTTTGAGTACCGTCGCTTCCATGTAAGAGATAAAATCCTTATCTTTCTTTTGAAGGTCCATTTTTGTGATTTCATGGCAATGTTTTGATTTTTTGAGGGCCCCGAGGTTCCAAAAACTTTCCCCAGGACCCATGCACCCCCATATGTCACGATTTTTGTTGCACCTAGGCAGATTATCAACACTCTGGTTTGTACTACTGGGTGCGTTGGGTGAAAAATAATAAATGGTTTATCAATTTTACCTCAATTTTTTTTAGATTTTTGCATGAAAGAGAGCCTAATGAATCCTTTGTTGATTTTTTAGGTGTTCATTAGTACAAAATGGAATTCATTTGGTGAGAAAGAGTACATAAAGGGTAATATTTGACAACAACAAATGATCCTGGCACTATCCAAGCACTTAAAAATTGTGGATTGTTGAAATTATTTTGGCTACCTAGAATGAGGCAATAGATGGAGTTAATGAAATATCTCGTTCATTCATGGGATGTTCAGGTACATGCATTCAGGTTTGGGGAACATCTGCTTGAGATAAAGGTAGAGGATATCTACTTTCTGACATGTTTATCAAAGAGGGGTGCCCCCATATCTCTCCTAAGAAGGAGGAGTGGTGGGGAGACCATGAAATACTATATGCACAACTATTGTAGACCTCGAGCCCAACCTACTAAGGATGGAAAAATAAATATCAAAGATGTGACCCAGATACCTTTGAGAACGATCCTATATATCATTGCAATATTGGAAGGTAGCTCAACACTCCATGTAGCGAGTCGATCGTAAATATAGTATGGGATATAATGTCTAGAGCCAACAATGTTCAATTGGAGTGAGGGTGTCTTGGTCAATTTGAAGGAAAATCTGACTAAAGAGAAAGAGGGAAAGTTAAATAACTTCAGTTATGGTTCGATCTTAGTCTCTTTTGCTTTAGAGCGAGTGCCACTACTTCGACCTCAACAGGTTATACTTGAGCCTATCAACCTGAGGGTACCACGAATGAGGAGGTGGATAGATCATATGGCCTGACATGTTGGTCTGCTGATGATCAGTTTCTTACCAACCTTCTTTGGATGGTTGCACTGACATTTCATCATGATCGATGATTATCCTTATGTAGGGATGGATTTCCACAATGATCCCGTGTTCATTCTCCCTGAGGGTGAGAAATGAGATTCTTTAGGTACAAATATTTCAACCATTAAGTTTTTTAAAGTTTTACAAAAAAAAAAATTATGTTTTTGATGTTTTCGAGACTAAAATTTTTGATGTTTCATGCAAATTTTGGACTAGTTTGACTATTGGGTGCTTCATATATCCATTGTGTAGGATGAAAACCACATGAGGAGGAATTAGTACTAATACAGGCCATTGCGGTAGGATGGGATGTGCTACGTGATCTTGAGGTAGACAAGATCCTATCACAAGTGGAGCGCCACATGGAGGGATTGACCCACGGGATTGATGAGACCGTAATCGATTAGGTTCCCATGCGACTTCAACAACACACTATCGGAGTGCCTAGCCATATTGGTCGATTACTATTCAAGATGGCTCATGTAGTGTCTTTTTATCATGAGAACCATTGATTAGTCTACTTAGATATTTGCATGTAGTTTTTCATATGGGCGATGTAGCCATATGTGTCTCGGGGCACAAGTTTTTGTAAAACCAAACTTTATATATATACATGTTTTTTGTGTTTCCTAGTTCTTATTATGATTTCAATATGATGTGATGTGAATTGAAATTTTTTTACATTTGTTGCAAATTTCTATCTAAAACATGATTAGCTAGGGAATCTGTTAATGTGTTTATATTTCTAGAAATATGTTCATATTGTATGAAATCAAAATGTCTTTCTAGAAGGCGCACTCTCAAAACCATGCGAAAGATGGAGGGACTTCTAACTAAATAAACATTCACAAGTTGTAGTACTACGAGTTGTAGTACTGAAATAGCATCAGATAATAGCTCAACCACTGCACTATACTCAACGATGTTGTTAGTCGAGTGACCAATACAAATCCCTTGCATACTCACCAGCTCGCCATTTGGAGCAAATATAGTCAAACGCGATAGAAGATAGGTTTCGAGTACTATGAATAGCACCATCAGCATAACCATCGTATGGTTCGAGAGATGTCGACATCTACAAACCAAACGTAAATGGGATAAAAAAAAAACCGTGGGAAAGTCTGAAAATAAACATTGCAAACACAATCAAACACACCTATAGAAAATACGTACAAAGTGTACTACGCATTAGATCAAGCATAGTATTTTTTGAGGTACAACCCATTTCTAGGCTACACCAGTGGAACTCTATCGAAATATACTAACTCATAGGCCCTTTTGCAGGGAATTGCTTGACAATGTATGGACCCAATCACATGGGTTGGAACTTTCCTAGAACTAACTTATCAACCTCCTGGTCATATAAGAGATCCAGTTCTCCTTTTGAGAAGACTAGAGGCTTGAAAATTTTGTTGGATTACGCCTTGACATGTCTTTTATGAACTTCATTGGCTAAAGAAGAATCACATCGAGTTTCATCCAAACGAGTCAAATGTAAAAGACGCTCCTCCTCTACGGAAGTGGCAGGAATAAGTTTGACAAGTAATTTGAATGATGAAATTTCACACTCAATCGGGAGGATTTTTTCCAAACCATAGACCAACTGAAAGGGTGTGAATCTGATAGCAGTCCTAACTGAGGTCCAGTATGCCCATAAGGAAGCGTAAAGAAGCAGGTGCAAGTGACCCCTACCATACATTGAAGCATAGTTTTAAGAACTTTGTTGACTGCCTCAACTTGTCCATTAGCATGTGGATAGTAGGGAGTGGAATTTTCATGCAAAAGTCCTAAATTAGCAGCTAGTTCAGTCATCATATGATTCTGGAAATGCTTTCTGTGATCCGTAACTATCGCTTGTGGTACACCAATGTTGAGTAACCAGCTCCAAAAATAGAAGAAAAGAGATATCAATGCCTTAGAAATAAGCCACTTCGAGGGGGAAACCTCCAATACATTACATAAATGAAAAATTCTTGGATGATACAATTTACAAAACCTCATTTCTATATATAGGAGTCCATGTGGCCATAATTTAATCCTAGTGGGCCACAATAATAACAAAATGGGGGTTACAAGGGTACAATAATAACAATAAGGGGGTTACACTCATAACAATAAGGGACTATACTAGTAATATAGGGACCTAACATGCCCCTCTCCTTAAAAAAAGTGTTGTCCTCAACGCTTGAGTAGCTCTGGGTGCTTCTGTATAAACTTCTCCATGTCGAATCTTCAAGTAAGTTCTTCCACGTAAGTTCTTCCAATTTTGATGAGATACTCAAATTGATCGGACTCCGTAGCTATCGAAGTCTGCTTCGTGGACCGCTCAAAAGTTCCAATGCGATTTTTCCTTCCTCGTCAAGTTCGGGAAATATTGTTTGAACTCGGAAGATTTTCACCTATAACCTTCTTTAAGCATGAAACATGAAAACTCGGATGCACTCAATACGAAGAAGTAGTAAGCTCCAATTTAGGCTATGTACCAATCTTTGGCAACACCTCAGAAGTGACCATAGTACTTTGGAGATAATTTATTATCCTTCTTAGCTTGCTTGAGGGACATTTGTTTGTATGGTTGTAGCCGTAAAAATACCCAATCTCCTACAACAAAACTTCTCGCTTACGATGTTTGATCTACAAAGTTTACTTATCTGACAGCTACAATTTTAAGACTTTAAGAGTTGGAGAACTTCTTGCTGATGCTCGATGTGATCTTCCACTGTTTGAACCTTCGAATTTTCCCTTAAAGATGATGTGATGGATGGTGGATGATATCCATAAAGTGCCATAAATGGGGTCATTTTTGCTGCAGTATGGAAGGAAGTGTTATACCACCATTCACCGAGAGGTAACCACTTGACCCATTGTGTTTGTTTATCAGATACAAAACAACGAAGATATCCTTCCAAAAATTTATTTACTATCTTAGTTTGACCATCATATTGAGGATGATAAGATGAGCTATGAGCTAATTGAGTACCCAAACAAGAAAATAACTCCGTCCAAAAATTTCCAGTAAAAATGGGATCTCTGTCGCTCACAATAACCCTTGGGTTTGCATGTAGCTTTTGAATTGTGTCCATAAATGTAGTAGCAACTGTACTTGCTTTAAATGGATGAGATAATGCACAAAAGTGTGTATACTTGGTAAGTCTATCAACTACCACCATGATGACACTCTTTCCTTCGGACTTAGGTAAACCTGTGATAAAATCCATTGAAATCTCCTCCCAACGTTGACTTGGAATGGATAAAGTTTGTAGAAGTCCCGGGGTCTTAATTGTTTCCACTTTATTCTGCTGGCAAACCAAACATTCCGCCACAAACTTTTGAATATCAGATTTAAGGCCATCCCAAAAAAATTCTTTCTTCACCCTGTGGTAAGTTTTTAAAAATCCTGAGTGTCCTCCTAAAGTAGAAGTGTGCAATTCCAGAAGAATCTTTTGTTTTAGTTGGGAATTCTTACAAAGATATAAGCGATCTTTGTACCATAAGGAATCATTTTTCCAACTAAATGTATCGGATGTACTAGGATCTTGCTGCAACTTTTGAATGAGTGTCCATACATCTTTTTCCTTCTTCCATTCATCTCTTGCTTCGGTTATCCAATCTGGTTGGATAATAGAAATGGCACAAAGCAATGCTTCCACCTCTTCATTCTTCTTGAGAGTGCATCTGCAACAACATTAAGCTTTCCTTTTTTGTAGATTATTTCAAAGTCATAACCCAACATCTTTGTGACCCATTTTTGCTGCTCTTCTGAAGATAGTCTCTGTTCCAAAAAGTGTTTAAGACTATCATGATCAGTTTTTACCTTGAAGTGTCTTCCCATTAGGTAAGTTCGCCATTTCTTTAGTGCATGAAATATTGCTAACATTTCCTTCTCATAAATAGGTTTCTGTAAATACTTTCCTTTGATTGGACGACTTTCAAAAGCAATGGGTCTTCCTTCCCGCATTAAAACTGCACCAATTCCATTTCCTGAGGCATCACATTCCACAATAAAGGTTTTTGTGAAGTCTGGCGTAGCTAAGACGGGTGATAGGCACATTGCCTCTTTAAGATGTTCAAAGGCCTTAGTTGCTTCAGGAGTCCATGAAAATGCATCTTTCTTCAATAATGTTGTTAGAGGTGCTGCTATTCTCCCATAATTTTTAACAAACTTGCGATAATACCCTGTTAACCCGAGAAATCCTCGCAACTTCTTTATGGTTGTGGGGACTTTCCATTCCTTAATGGCTTTAATTTTGTTAGGTCTACTTTAACACCCTCGTGAGATACAATATGACCCAGATATTCCACCTCTTGTACTCCAAAGAAACATTTGGATTTTTTTGCATATAATTGTTTCTCCCGCAATAGTTTGAGCACCCTGTCAACATGTTCAACATGATCCTTCCAGGACCTGCTGTAGATTAGTATATCATCAAAAAATACTAGCACAAATTTTCTAAGGAAGGGTTTGAAAATGGAATTCATCAACCCTTGAAATGTAGAAGGTGCATTGGTAAGGCCAAAAGGCATGACCAAAAATTCATAATGACCCTCATGAGTTCGAAATGCCGTTTTTGGAATATCTTCAGTCTTCATTCTAATTTGATGATATCCTGAACGAAGATCCAACTTGGTAAAATAAATTGCTCCATGTAATTCATCCAATAAATCATCAATCACAGGAATGGGAAATTTATCTTTAATGGTGAGCTTATTGAGCTCCCTATAATCCAGACACATTCGCCATGATCCATCCTTCTTGTGTACCAATACTACAGAAGCGGAGAAAGAACTTTGACTAGGTTGAATTATACCCGCCTCTAACATTTCTGCAATCATACGTTCAATTTCGCTCTTTTGGACGTAAGGATATCTATAAGGCCTGATTTTTGGAGGAACACTTCCTGGAATCAAATGAATAGCATGATCATGATCGCGAATAGGTGGGATTCCTTTGGGAGTTTCAAACACCTTGGAATGATTGTCCAAGACTTCTTGGAGATCTGCAGAAATAGATGATTTTGATGTTGGAACTTCTAGTGAGCATAATTGTGCAATTATGCCTCGTTGTTCTTTCTTTAGAAGCTTTGTCATAAAATTAGAGCTTATTATCTTTCCCGGCTTCCCTGCAATACCCCGTAATTCAACTTCCTTTCCTTCTGAAAAAAATTTCAAGAAACGTTCTTGAAAATTAAAAGCTACCGTCCCCAAAGATTGTAACCATTGTACTCCTAGTACAACATCAGCACCTCCCATAGGAATGGAAAGCATTGGACTAGTCAATACATATTCCCCCATGGTTAGCTCGATATTATGGCATTTCCCAGAGCAATTTATAGTTCCTCCATTTGCAACCATCACTTGACATTCTGGTGCTGGGTATAGGAAACAATTTAATTCCTTGGCTACCTTACAATGAATAAAATTATGGGTGCTACCTGAATCAATCAACACTATTACCTTTTTCTTCTTGATTTGTCCTTCTATATTGAGAGTTTGAGGAGTGGTGATTCCTGCCAGTGCATTACACGATATGGTCGGATTCATTTCTTCCTCTTCTAGGGTTGGTCCCTGGTGTATATCCTCTTCTTGTTCATTTTCTTCTTCCTCTTCACAATCTATGTAAAATAATTTCTTCTTAGCACACTTATGACCTTTAGTGTATTTCCTATCACAACTATAGCAAAGCCCTTTTGCTCTTTTTTCTTCCAATTGTTGTGGTGTCAACCTTGTAGGTTGTGGAAATCTAGGCGTAGCAACACTTCCTTCTTTATATAATTGAGTGGTAGGCTTCCTTATCGCCATTATTTTACATTCAACTTTTCTTGCCAACCTGAATGCCTTCTCCAATGAATCCAGTTCCAAAACACGAACTTCATGTTGGATGTTATCCTTTAAAGTGCCTATGAAGAGATCGATCCTGTGTTCCTCTAGAATATCATTTACCCTTATATTCAATTTTTGGAAGTCCTCAATGTGCTGCCCCACTAAACCCTTTTGTTTGAGATTTATCAATTGGCTAAAGAAGGTGTTGCTCTTTGTATTTTCATAATGTGCTATCATTTCTTCCGTAAAAATTGACCAAGTGACAATTTTTTTACGGGAGCAAAGCCATCGATACCATACAAATGTATTTTGTTCTAAATGTAAAGTTGCAATGCGTACCTTTTGTGTGTTTTGCACATTATGGAGATCAAAATATTGCTCCATCCGTAGTATCCATGTTACAGGATCATTTCCATCAAACTTCCTCATATCCATTTTTGGAATATGGTGGTTCTTCCCGCCAACATTAGAGTTTATGAAATCACGATTAACATTTATTTTGTTCTCATCATGAGGTTCTTCTACTATCTTTTCACCATTAGGAAACATTTGTTGTATCAACTTTGTCAAACCTTCGATGTCTGCTTTGAGATCATTCTTCATGTTTTCCATGTTGTCTTTCATGTCATCCATCTTAGCTTCCATGCCAGCTTCCATGCCATCCATCTTAGCTTCCACGCCATCCATCTTAGCTTCCATGCATTTCTTCAAACCGTCCATCTTCACTTCCATGCCTTTCTTCAAAACTTCCATTTCATTTTTTGTTGCTCTTTGCGAGAGTGAAATTTGTTGCACTTGCCCTTGTAATTTTGATAGATCATGTTGTAATTCTTCATCTTCATGAGTCATAGTAGAGCCTTCTGAAGGCTTAATGGGTGTTGAATTATTTTTACGGGGCATATTTTTAGAACCCAATACTACTATATATTCTACAATATTCCCTTGGATTCAATTCAAATTGATTCTTCAAAGAAGACTTATGCAATTTGGAAAGAAAAAAAATATACACACCTTTTTCTTGCTTTTGAGGAGCTCGATATTGAAATTGGATTATCTCTATGATTGTAGCACTTCAATATTTGAATTTTGGTATCAACGTAGCCTTCTGAATTATCTTTTGAATGCCACAGGTTTGACCTGATAGGATTCTCCAAGACAAAGTTGTGTCCAATCTCCCACAATGACCTAATTCTGGACTTGTTTAGTAGAGTGAACTTGTATGACTTTCCACGTGTCACTGTTTCATCCTTTGTCTCTGAAATTTATAGCCAATAAACTATAGTCCATGTACTTGCGACCAATTTTTACGGCAGTCCAATCCGATGCCCAGAGAGAGAGTTATTGAACTTTCCCCACGATCACCTCTTTGAGATGAAAGTTAGGAGCCTGAAAAAGCACTACCTTCCACAAATCATATCTCCAAAACTTTTGCGAACCAAGCTCTAAATTTTTTTGACAAATTTCCATAGGATTTCAACTTCGCACCATATGAATTTTAGATTCTAAACCTTCATAGAAAAAATTTTATAGCGAAAATTCCATGATGACCTGTTTAGGAGCCTGAAAAAAGACCTAACTTCCACAGATGATATCTCCGAAAATATTGCGAACCAAGCTCTAAAATTTTTAGACAATCTTCCTCAGGATTTTGGCTTCACACCCTAAAAATTTTAGCTTCTTAAACTTTGTAGAAAAAACGTTATAGCTAAAATGCCATGATGACCTGTTTGGAGCAGCGAAACCCTAGAATCCAAACCTCTGATACCAAATGTTGAGTAACCAGCTCCAAAAATAGAAGAAAAGAGATATCAACGCCTTAGAAATAAGCCACTTTGATGGGGAAACCTCCAATAAATTACATAAATGAACAATTCTTGGATGATACAATTTACAAAACCTCCTTTCTATATATAGGAGTCCATGTGGCCATAATGTAATCCTAGTGGGCCACAATAATAACAAAATGGGGGTTACAAGGGTACAATAATAACAATAAGGGGGTTACACTAATAACAATAAGGGACTATACTAGTAATATAGGGACCTAACAACCAAACCTAGCAATAACATGGTTGAATAAAAAGTATGCATTTGTTTCGCAAGTGTTTTTAAATGTAGGAATCGCCTCGTCCCACTTATTAAAGTAGTGAAAAATGACAATAATATAACCAAGCCCCCTAGCCGAGTGAGGGTTACATGTCAGAAATTCAATGCTCCATTTTGCAAAAGGAAAAACAATGACGATGAGATACAAAGGAGCATGCATATTGTGATCATATATCTGGCACGTATGACACTTCTGGATGGCGACGATGTAGTCACACAATATAGTGGGGCAAAAGTAGGTAGTATCTTCTGCATGGTAGCATAACCATATATTTTTCTTCCACATGCCCCCAAATGGCATTTTTTAAGGACTTTCTTGGCTTCCTCAAGGGTGTGGCACTTTCATAAGATCATATCAATACCACGACGGTAAAGGGTGTCACCAATAATGATGTAATTTCAGAATTAGTATTGTATACGTCGCTACTCGGAGTGAGAGGTATTAGGCCAGAAATTTTGGGTCTGGATATAGATCATAAAATCTCCATACCACGGGTCAGATGATGAAGTCAAAAACAATGACTCGTCGGTGATAGAATATTTATATTTAGATTCAAAATCCGGGGAAGGAAGTTCACAAATAATATCGACAAAGACTAGGGATTTCTTCGACTTGGATTTGATGAGCTCTAGGTCAAAATATTGTAGAATAAAAATCCATTTAGAGTACTTTCCCCCCAACAATTGGCATGACAGTGTATATTTCATAGGGTTGTAACCCGAAACAACCGTAGTTTTCCTAAGCAAAATGTAATGGTGAAAAATTTGGACGACTTGAACGGTCGCCAAAGCAAAATTTTCTACATGAGTATATATGATTTCAGTATAATTGAGGTTCTAAATAGATAATAAAAGATATTCAGTCTCGATATCTTCTTCTTGGACCAATACAATTGTTATAGTAGAAATGGAAGCAACTAGGTACAAGAAATAGTCGTGCTGATAATCAAGGGGGTATAAAAGATATGCCTGAACCAATACATCTTTTAGGGCATCAAATGATTTCTGAGCAGCGTCTTCCCAATGGAAGGGTACCCATTTCTTCAGTAAGCGAGTGAATGCTTTGGTTAGGTCAGCGTAATTGGGGATGAACCTCCGTAGGAATTTAGCTTTCCCTTGGAATCTTTAGAATTGAATGAGAGAAGAAGGTGCAGGAAAGTCAACGATTTCTTGCACTTTCAGGGGATCAATATGAATTCCTTGGTTTGAAATGAAAAAACCTAGGAGATGACCATAACCAACACAAAACACACATTTATGTGGGTTAATTCAAATGTTATAGTGTTAGCAATGGAGAAAAATAGCTCGAAGATGCATTGGGTGATGAACCCGATGTTTAGAATGAGCAGGTGTATCATACAAATGCAATTGTACGATGTGTTTAATATCATGAAGATTGTAATCCATTGCACGTTGGAATGTTGAACCCACTTTCTTCAAGCCAAATGGGAGCTTTAGATAAGAAAAAGCACCCCAGGGACAAATAAATGCAGCCTTGGGTTGGTCTGACAAGAGAATGTTGATTTGATTATAGCCCAAGACTGTCCATGAATGAATATATCTTGCAGTCTGCGTAGTTAGAAAAACTATGGTCGATTAACAGGGTCAGATAGTTGTCCTTCGGACAAGCATGATACACATCATCGTAATCGACACATAATCGGATCGTGCTCTGTTTATTCATGACATGGACAACATTCGATACCCTATCAGTTAAGGGAACGGGGTATATGAAACTAGCCCAAAGAATATTTTCAACTTCAACCTTAATCCCCGTAGGCTTCTTGGGATGGAATGGATGGAGGTGTTTCCAGATGGGTTTGGAATTAGGATACATCGTAATCTCATGTACTAATATGTTTGGGTCGATGCATGGAATTTCCTCATAAGTCCAGGAAAAGACATCCCAAAACTCATGAAAAAAGGCTCTATAAATATCGATCTCAGATGAAGAACAAGATGGTCAAATGTACAGATTTTCAACAATACCTAGTTTGATATAAATATCGAGAGGTATCATCTACTTGATATTATAAAGGTTCTTTTCAGATTCTATCTCATGAATAGAGATGAAATTCATAAAAGGTTTGAAAAAATTGGGAAAATATGCATCACTAAGATTATCCTCAATGAAATGTGGTAAGGAGGAATGATGGTGATGTTTATCCCATGAATTTTCATCAGGCATCATGATATCCATGATGCTTTCATCGGTAGAGAATACATGAGAAAAAGGGTCAGAAGGCGTGCCATAATTCAATGATCGATCTACCTAATTGATCGAAGAGAAGGTATAAGTCGTGCAAGCCAAGTAAATGGCTTCTTAATCTAGCTCAATAGGGCTTAGCAACATTCGATCACCAAAACCTTGGATGTTGGTTTCATCAGGGACAATCCATGGATTAGTCGAGAGAGTAGATGATGATATCATGTTGATATAAGAAACCAAAAAAGATTTGTCAGGAAGGGTAGGAGGAGGGAGAAAAAATGCTCCCATAAGCGATGAATCCTTAAATAACCCAACCCAGACATGCTGATAGGATTGTAGGGATTCCCCCAGAAGAGGGAAACTTCCTGTAACATGAGAATCAGAGGTGAAAAAGGTGATTTGATCTATGGATAAAATCTTGCTTTTATGAGGAAAGGTGATCATACGGAAATAGGTTGAAATGACAACACCATAGCTTAAACGTACGTACGTCCCAGTAGAATATTGTAATCGATAGGTTCGTCAATAAATTATACTTCTATAGAGAAAAAACCCCCCCCTAGTTCTACCTGAAGGGAATTCAAAATCCCACAAGGTTTGTATGTTCTTCCATAAAAATATTTCAATGTGGTGCCTAATTGACTCAGTTGAGGCAAACCAATCGCCTTCCAACAATACATGGACATAATGTAGGTTGAGGCCTTATCATCCACAATAGAATGATGAATGTTCTTACCACATACGACGACCTGGATTATAAAAGCTAATTGAGCTAGAAGTCGAATGGTATAGTTTTCATTATAGAAAACTACTAGCTTTGAACCTGACGGATCCACACATTCGATAGCTAACAACAAGGCCTTATTTTGGCTAGGGAAGTTTTGCAACAACTCAAGATTTGACATACTTGATGGAGACTAAGCCAAGTCTTCAAATACGTTATAATTTTGGGCAACTCTTGAACGAGGGTTGATAATAGACTTATGAATAATGCCCTTCGGAGGTTTGATAGTCAATTCCGTAGGAACCGGAGGTGGTCTAGAATAAAATGAAGGTGATGTCGAGCTGGCAAGTTGATCATTAGCTTGGTCATTCATTGGATTCATAATATTTTAGTCCTTATTCTGAGTGGCCACCATAACATCGGGTCTCAGCTTTGAGGATGAAAGTATCAAAACCATGTTAGAGGAAGAATTTTCCGCGGAAACCATATGGGTCTCTATTGGACCGTTAATATGTTATTATTATTATCACTTTTTAACACCTATTTCATCCATTTCTACTCTTCTTTATCATGTCATTTATCATAATTTATCATATAATTCCATTTTATAATTATTTATGCTCTTATAGATAAATATTATTTCTTCTCCTTTATTTTTAATAAATTGATGATTATGCATGATTTTACCAATTATGGTTTATTGATAATTTTTTTGTAACATCACTCACCATTTTAGCCTCCAAGATATTTTCCAGATTGCAGAGTTGATCTCCAGCTCATCATTAAATATGCCAACTCAAAAATTCATTGGAATAAGAAGTGACAGTTTTGCATTGGACGTATTGTGAAAATGGAGAAGAATCTAGAAAGTCCAAAACATGGGTTTTGTCCAGAACAAACCGAATTAACTTTTGTAAAGAAAAATTTGCCCAAATTCGGCCTGTATTGAGAGAAACAAAAGGTTCTCTGAGGACGATTTTCCCAGATTCGCTGTTGTGGCCGTTTTCCAAATTCTTCCAGTTGCAATACCAAATTCGACCTGTTCCTATTAAATGATTGATGGAAATATATTTTCTTGCTGATCAAGTTGTTGGGAACAATCCAATTTTGTTATGAGGGATCACATTTACTATTTACTTTCTCCTCTTTCTGATTATAAAAGGAGAGCATGTATTGCCATTATTCAGATTTTCCTGTTGTATTTTCACTTTGCTCATCGACTCTCGTTGGTTAAAACAGAGTGTGATTGCTTATAAAATCTGTTACATATGATTAATATATAATCCGGTTGTTGTTCCATTATTTGATACTAGAGTTTTTCGGCAGTGCTTCACTAGCGGCAAAGGGCCCGACCCTGGTGGATCCACTTGCTATTTGTACCATTACTTTACAATTCCAGTCGTGTGATGGTTTGCTTTAATTTTTATTTCCCTTAATCGCATTGCTTTACTGTTCCCTGTTTTATAATTTACTGTTTCAATATTTTATGAAATCGTTTTATTGCATAAGTTGTGATTAAACCGCGTTGCCGTTCCTTTCCAACATAATAAGATTATTTATTCCTCTTTAACTTGTATTTTTATGCTTCTCAGATACAAAGCTTCGTTGTTCAGAATTTGCTTTTCATTTCCATTAAATAGCTTTGCTGTTCATTTATGATCACCAGCTTTACTGTTTATTCCTTTCCTGTAAGTATTTAGTTTGCTTTAGAATGTTTTTGCAGAGAGCGTGTTTATTCTATTTCCATTAGCAGCATTATTGATTCAACTCAGTTATCATTTCCAATTAGTTGTTTATTGTAGAGTACAAGGTCAACAACTGTAAAGGACATTGGCTATTACTGTCTAAGTTCTCAGATTGAGGATCTTGTTTATGTTTGATTTCATTTACATCAGTTGACAGAGGAATGAGTTATTGCTACTGTATCCTCGACTGATAATTGTTGTTACTTTTATGAATGAATGATTTAGTTTTAGAGCATTAAGTTTCCTTTAGTTGCAAGTGGGATCTATTAAAAGAATCAGTTTATTCTTGTATTTGAAAGATCTATACTACATTTTAAGAAACATTACTCTCTGGGATTATAGTGTGCACATATTGTGTACACTCTTGAAATAAGAGGACTTTCCTGGGTTGATAATTAATGTGGGATAAATAGGAGTTTTAAAAGGCACCTTTTAGCACCCAACATTTTGGCGTCGTTGCCAGGGAGAGTGTGCCATTTCAAAGAGAGTGATGTATGTTTGATATTTGTTGCTGGGAAAGAATTGGGTATTAAAAACAGAAGGTAAGAACCTGCGTAACGAGCAAGTAAAGTGCTTGCTCCCCCGCTCGCTTTCCAGCAGAATTGCTAGGAATTGAAGGTAGAAATGAACGTTTGTATTTTAGAGGTAGAAATTTTGAAAAAAATCTTGTAATTCCACTTGAGTGGTGATGTAAGCACCACCCATTTCACTAACCAATTGACAGGAACATTGGAAGGAGGATCCTCAAAGAAACACATGAATAACATCTTCTATTATGGTAAGAAATGGCTCACATTGCAACTTTTGAATTCCCTATCAAAGATCTAGGAGGAGTGACACAAATGCACATAATTCCCCCATCGTCTCTACCAAATTTTCATGGTTTGAAAAATGAAGATCCAGATACATTCTTATTTGAGTTTGAAATACTTTGTAGAGGATATGATTATTGTACTAATAATCAAAGATTGAAAGTGTTTCCTCTTACTCTAAAAGGAGTAGCTCTCTGATGGTTCATGAGCCTAGGTGGGAACTGCATCCAAATATGGGAGGACATGAAAAACATATTCTTGAAGAAGTACCAAGACTACTGCAAATCCAATGAAGATATTTTCGGTATGATACAAAGGGAAGATGAAAGCTTGGAGGACTATGTAGAGCGATTTCAATATAACCTTCAAAAATCAAAGCATAAGCATTTGGAAAAAGAGATCTTGAAAACACTCCTTCTTAAAGGAATCAAAGATGAATTTTTAGAACTCTTAAATCTGATAGGAAAAGGTGATGTTTTTCAATTATCATATGATGATGTTTGTGAATTGTGCATAAGGTATTCAAGAGGAATTTCCAAGGCTGGTAAGAATTTCAGAGAATTTTCTTCTTTCTTTTCCAAATTTACTACAAGAACAAGAGACATCAGAGCTGAAATCAATGTTTTATTTGAAAATTTTAAATATTATTTTATTAGCTCTCTAAATTCAAAATTGGATGTTTTACAGGTTCAGAAAAATCAAGAAATTGAAGAAGTATTTTTCCCTCATTTCCAAAAGGAGCATCCCATAGATAGTTGTTCTTCCTTATCTAGGATGGAAGTAGCATATCAAAGAGATGAGAAGCTACAACAAGGTCAAAACCATGGAAATCATGGCGTATAGGTATGGTTCAAAACACTTCCTCTCCATTCTCTTACTTGTATAATCCATTATGGAATACTCATATGTTAGGGCAGCCATGTCAATCTCAATATAACCACCACAAATCTTGTCTACAAGTTTGGCATGGTTCATATTATGATTGCATGACTACTCTCCCTCATCTTGTAGCACAAACACATCTTCCAGCTCTTCCACAACATCTTGCTTGCCCATCAAAATCATCCATTCAACCCAATCAACTACGTCATCAAAATGCTCCATTCCCTACACAATTTCCTGGTCAACTCATTCCACACCCTCACCATAATAAAACAGTACAACATGCTTACAATGTTGAACTGAAAAATTTACTCACCCTTCCCACCCATTCTATTTCACATGCACCATTGGAGAAAACTTATACTGAGATTCAGAATGTCTCAAATCCAAAAATTGTAGAGGTTATGAAAGAAAATGAGGTTTCTTCTAGCCTGCATCAACAAGTTATTTTAAACACTCAAGAAATTCATGATATGACGGCTATGGGAAATCAATAAAGTAAGAGATACATTAAATATTGGTTTCACTCCATTTTTTTACAGCATCACTCCATACTTCAACAATTTTTGGCACCATATTTTCAAGGGAAGTTGGCTTCTCATACCCTACTATTTATTAACATGCATTTTTCAAATTTGGGTATGTACATACTGGAGGCCTTATTTTGAAAATGGCTCCACTGGAAGTACTCTTATATGTAAGAATATTCAATTTTCAAAGAAGAGTATGTTAGTGTAGAAAATAAATAAATAAAGACATAAATAAATATTTTTTTATTATTATGTTAAAAAAAAATGTTACAACACGCGGTGAATATCAACATCAGTGATCAATATTCTAATTTATTTGTGTATGTAGATGTATTATATTGAAAATAACAGTTCTACAAACACTCATATTCATTTTTATCACTAACATGGAAAAATTGTTTGAATATCATATTTTTTTGGCTTGCAGGCTTGATGAAATTTCTGAAAACAGAGTTGGGACAGTCATGTTTTGAGGGACCAAAAGTGAATATTTTTAAAACCTGTTTCTATCCTAAGTAGCCCTTGATGTCTAATTTCCAACCCAATTTGAATCACTCCATTTGGATTTCAAACAAAAAACTTATAACCAAAACATTGACAGGGTGTCTAGTAGGCAGCTCAGGAACAGAGTTGGGACAGTCAATTTTTGGAGGCCTAAATGAATATATTATTAAAAAAATTTTCTATGGTATATTCCTCTATGAGTATAGTTTAAAACGAAATTTTAACCACTTCATTTTGATATCGTGTGAGGAATTTATGACCAAAATACTAACTGCTTATCATAAATCAGCACTCTTGAAACTTTGTTTTCTCGGCTGTTCACTAGCGTATTTGACCCATCAATTCTTCTTGTATTCAAAACATGTTTATATTGGAGAAAAATAAATGAATCTACTTTCATTTCCAATTTGAATCAGCTTAATCCGTCAACAAATGAAAAATTTATGCTTGAAATATCAACTGTTGGTTTGAGCTGGAAAATCGAAAATGACTCTATTATGCAGGTCGTTCTAAGTAAAATTGACATATTATAGCATTGAATTTTTAAAACATGTTTCTATTGGAGATAAAAATTTGAATTATCTCTCATATGAATTTATAATCACTCAATTTGGACGAAAAACAAATAAGTTGTGATTAAAAGACTACATGTTAGCATGATTGGCCACTGCTCTCTAGCACGTGCAAAAACAAAAAAATTGTTATTTTCTCCGTGGATTTGTTATACAGAGTAAATAATTGTTGTTTTTTTTGCATAATTATTGGATTAGGGGAGCCCTATCACCTCTCTTTCTCCATTATTTAATGTTTTATTGCAGGTAGACACTCGTTTTTTTGCAGGTCCTAGGAGAATAAAGAAGATCAATTTATGAACGAGCGATTCTTGAAAGAAATTTTAATGAAACAAGGGAATTTCATCCAATTCATTACCCAACGGATTCATAACATAAACATTCAACAATTTATTTCCATTTGAAGATTCATGTCATGTCACTGCTGCCAAAACATTTTTCAAAGAGATCATTTTTTTTTCTTGCTTTAGGAAATACATCATAACTGTTGTAACTTAATAAAGTATTGTTTATTTTTTTATTTCTTTTATGTTTTTGTGTTTCAGGTGTTGCTCCCTTCAAATTGTAGTTTCCGATCCATTGGAAATTTAACAATGAGGACCCCACAATACAAATTCTTGCTGCAGAAGGAAACTCTTCGACAACACCAGTCCACTATGTTAGGGTCCCGTGATTTGGCTGATTGGCAAGCCAAATGACAATGTAACATCAAACCAGTCTTTGGAGCCCAAGGACCTAGCCTTCCTGGACTTAGAGAGGGCTTTCTCTATATGTGTAAGGGATATCTGTGTGTTCGCCTATTGTGTTCTGATTTTAGGCTAGTTATGAAGTATGTTTTTTGGTTTTGGTTTTTTAAGTTGTGAGGGATGAAACTGATCAAAGATATAAGATAGGTAAAAAGATGTTAGATCAACGGGGCTATGGGGTCGAAAAGGTCAAGAAAGCTATCAGACGGTGATACAAGGTTGTTGAAGGGCCGATTTGATTCAAGGTAGAAAGGATCTTTGGGCAAAATGGAATAAATGGACATCAAGTTTGTGAACAAAAAAGGATTTCAAGCATAAGTAGTTTAATAGCAGACATCAACATGGTAGGGAAAACCATTAATCATGCAAAATGTAACTATAAGCTAATCAATACATAGAAATAAACATTCAAGCCATGCATAGAGATACATAACTCTCTAACTTCGGGAAATGGCTATCAGACTTTGGGGAATACACTTAAGACAGACAAACAACTCAAATCACTATGCCGGAACGCCTAAACACAGTACTTCAAGTTATTGGGCACTTTGATAACAAGATTTCATAGTCTTAGACAAAGGGCAAGATCGGAACGAGACCTCCTTAGTTCAACAAATGAGAGTTTAATCAGTCAAAGAGATAATTTCATGGATGGAGCTATGGCTAGGCATAGGTAAGCAGGGCGTACCGTAAATCATACTTAGCATGCGTAGAACTATGAATGAAATAAGCAACAATATCCTTAAGTTATTAAAGAGAAATCAAGAATTCTTTAATGTGACTAAGGAAGAAGAAAACATGGAAGCTATGAAGAAACAAGAAATTTGAGGTGCCTCCAAGGGCATGTCTCAAATTTTTTCTCTACTGATCTATAGCAAGCAAGAAACATATATTCATGAATGAAAACTAGAAGACAAAACAAAGAAAGAGACACTATACCATTCTACCAAGTCATGGAATCCAACAACAATCCTCTTTCATCATCCAAGAACATCCAAGAGACTATCCAAAAACATGAGACAAGTATTTCTTCCAAAGCTTATATGACCATATATTGCTTCTATCATCAAGTTCAACCTTGTTTACAATGAAAGCCTTTGGAATAAATAGGCCAAAGTGAGGAAAACCTCATGGTTCAACTTGCTATCCCATTGGCCTAATCAAAATATCTAGATTTGTCCTTGAGGCTTTGCAAAGCCCAAAGCACAAAATATCTAAAAAATGCTAAAAAAAGAAAAATAATTGACTTTAAATCATTTTTCATGTGCAAAAATAGCTAAACGCACATTAGGAAAAAGCAGTTTTTAGAGGTTCAAATTTTACAAAAATACTCAAAAATTATATCAGCAAAAGGTCCCTTGACTTGCCGACAACATTTGGTAGCCTTCCCAATGTCGAAATGAGGCTCATGATAGCTCGTTGGAAATATCTGAGTGTCTAATTTCTGGAACAATTGAAATTTTCCCAATCTGATGCCTGGAAGTCTTCCAAAGCTAGGTCTGTGTGTAAAAAACCAGAAAATAAGGCTTGCTGATAGACCGAGCAGAGTGTGCAAAAAGCGAGCATTTTTCGCCATTTCGGGGGAGAAAATGATCTTCAAATGTCCTGAAAATCACTGAGTGTGTGCTCCTGAACTTATGGCATCCAATGATACCATCCTCCTCCTTTGACGATTCACCAGACTGAAATGGCGAAGCCCATGAGTTTTGGCCAAAAACCCAAAAATGACAAAAAACCAAAATATGTCGAAAATTACCCAAGATTGGTGAGCAGGACCCTCAAGGGTTTTTAGAAACATTTCTAGAAGCTCAGGCCAGAATTCCAAGCCTAAAGGTGTCTTTCTCCTTTTTTCTCACTAGGCGCTTCCCTTTAACCTCCTTGAGCTTGTTTTGAGCAGCCTTTAACTTGCGCCGGGCAAACTGATTTAAATTTTTGTAATGCCTTGTCATTCTCCTTTGAAGGTCTAAATCCCTGTTTTCCCTCTCCAATTTCTTTTCCAAATGGTCATTTACTCTCTCAAGCTATGCCTCAGAGGCATCTTGTTCTAGATGCGCTTCTACAACACCAAACTGCCTCAAAAGTTCTTGAAATGTCTTCTTCAAACAAAACTCTGCCTTTTCTATCAATCACTGTTTGATCAAGGTAAAATTGGTTTCAAATGCTGTGTGAGATGCCTTCTTTGCTATTAGGCCCCTGCTCCTTCAAAACCCTGTTCTTTTCTTTGTATGCCAGTCAACAAACAATTTCAAGAATAAGCACACAGTCAACTTAAAAATACATGCACAGTCAAATGATTTTCTGAGCTTGGATAAAGTCACAGAGCTTTTGGTGTTTTTGATGTGAGCACAAAAAGACCTGTAGGAGTCAAACAACAAAACTCCTCTTAACCAAAACACTGCCCTTGTAATCATTGTTCTTCACACAGAGTCAAACAAGAACAACCTCCAAATGCAATGGTAGCTCCACTTACTAAAGTCAGCTTCATAGAACAAAGGAGGCGACAGTAGTTATTTTCCCTTTTTACCCCCCAAAGGTGTCTTTTGAATCAAAAACACTTATATAGTGATCTTCTCTCATGAAAATAAACCCACTGTTTTATTTTTCCAAATCCTGTGTTCCTCCCTTTGGACACTGTTTTGCACCTTTCAATACTGTTTGGAGGGCAGTTTACATGGTCTTTTGATAGCAATAAAAATCCACCAGTTTCACTATATCAGGGTTTGGGCAAACAAAACCATGGCAATTCCGAGTCTCAAACATAAAACATGGCTCCTTATGTTCACTTCTTTCTCACACCGATTTGCCAAAAACATCTTTGAATTGTAGTGGCAGCTCCCCTTACTAAAATTTGTTTATAGACACATTGGCAGCCCTGACTCTGTCTTTCACCATAAGGGGGACTTCTGAAATAAAAGAGCATTTATATAATGATTACTGCTGTTGGAGCCAGGCCCACTATTTTTTTCTTTAAACCCTATGTTTCTCCTTTCAAACAGTGCCTTCACCCTTTAACTTGGATTGAGGGTAGTTTAGATGGTCTTTTGATAGCAATAAAAATCACAACATTATTACTGTTTCACCTTTAGCAAACACAACCACGACCAATTTTTATAATAAGCACACAGTCAAAGTGATTTTTTTGGATTTGTGGTAAGGTCACCCAGCTTTGGTGTTTTAGAGGACATAGGACATCCTTGTTTTTTAGAGAAAGGCAAAGCAAACACCTTCTTAATTCAAAACACTGCTCTTTCTTCTTTGTATGGCACTCAATAAGTAGATTTAAGAACCCTCACACAATCAACAAAAAACATATACACAGTAAAAGGTCACTATGTTATAGGGGGAGTCATCAAACTCCTTGTGTTAGTGTGAGCACAACAACTCTGTAGGAATCTAACAGCATAAACTCCTCACAATCACCACACTCCTTGTATTCACTGCTCTTCACACAAGGTTTGACAATACCTCCAAATGCAAAAGGTAACTTCACTCACTGACTCTGCTTTATGGAATGAAAGGTCAAACACTGTCTTTGCCCTTTTTAACACACAGAGGAAACCTATGAAATGACAAAAGAAAACCTTACACCATGATTACTTCTGTTTGATAACAGGCCCACTGTCTCATTTGTTTAAATACTAGGTTTTCTGCCTTTAAATAGTGCCTTCCATTTAATAACGTTTTCACCATATACTGAGCTGACCAAAGTTTACTTTGCCCTATCACAGTTTAGGGTACCTTCAATAATTTGACAAAATTCTACTGCTGGATATAACCTGGCTATCTGGTTTTTCTTTTAGCACTGTATTGAGGGGAGTATCCAGGCCTTTAGGCATTAATTCAAACACAATGCTACTGTTATGTCGATCTTGGGTAGTTAATACCACAGCGAAATTTTGGGTTTTGAACAGAAAAAACCAACCCTCCTTTCCACTGTAAAAAAAATCATTGAACTACTCACAAATTTCTTTGCCACCCCTACCAAGACCTTCACCCTTTCATCAACATTTAGTCCTTTGAAAAACACAACTTTCAACATCTTTTTAGAAATTCAAAAATACCAAGGATGCACCTAGAATACCTCGAAACTTCGATGGCAATCTTTGCTTGACTAGTTGAGCAGCTCTAGAAAGAGTTTTTGAAGGTTTTTCATGATTTTTTGACTGATGCTACAGGCGCGCCACGCGCTGCTACAGGCGCACTGCCCATCAATACATTCCTTTGGAAATTTTCTGCCTGAACGCGCCGCGCAACTTTTCAAACACATCGCGCAACTTTTCATCCCATTTTGGAGGCCTTCCCGGTGTCAGAATTGGGCGCGAGATGGCTTGTGGGAAAGATGTGGAAGTCTACTTTCTAGAAAAACTTGAATTTTTTCATTTGGCATCCATTTGGTTGTTCAAAAATTCATTTTCCCAACACTGGTCAAAATTGGTGAATCCTGGTGCAGAAATGCATAGTGTTGTTTGTAAGCCACTTTTGGATGCATTCCCAGTGTCAGAATTGGGCCCGAGATGGCTCGTTGAAAAGATATGGAAGTATAATTTTAAAATATGCTTGTGTTGTTTCATTTGGTATCCATTTTGGTGTTCAAAAAATGACTTTTCCATCACTGGTAAAAAATGGTGAATGCTGGTGCAGCAAAACATAACGTTGATTGCAGGCTATTTTTGGATGCCTTCCTGTTGTCAGAATTTGGTCCGAGATAGCTCGTCGGAAAGATATGGAAGTATAATTTCCAGAAAAATTTTAATTTTTTCATTTGGAGTCCATTTTTTTGTTCAAAATATGACTTTCCCATCACTGGTAAAAATGATGAATCCTGGTGCAGAAATTCTCCCGTGACATTTGTATTTTTCCTATTTCTCACAAACCATGATACCTGTGTAGAAAATTAAGGAGGTTTTTCTTATTAAACCTATGAGGGACAAAAAAATCTCTCACTTTTGTAAATTTCATCTCCATTTGGTCAGAAACAGATTTTGAAACAAAATGCCCGGGCGCTCCTTAACCCTAATTTTACTGTGGCAGAGGTATCATGATTCAACAGCCATGCAAATTTTACTATCCCTTTGTATTTGATGAGATGAGATATTTGAGCCTCTCTTTGACTGTGGGTAAACTGTAAGTGAAAATCCTATTTACAAAAGGCCTTCAATCCCAAAAACATTAACTTATCTTCAGATTGACAAAATGATCCAGTTTTCAGTTTTAAGGAGATAAAACAGGGATGATGTTCTAGATTTGAAAATTGAACAAGGGAGAGCTGCCCTTTAGTTATTCTGTGGAGGAGGTCTGCAAGAAGCCTGAATTCTCATTTATTTCACCTCTTTTTGGAGAGCAGCCTCTTTAGAGCCTTTGCCACATGCTATGATTTTCTTTTTATCTTCAAACCATGATGAGCTCCTTTACTTTGCTTATGAAGGATGCCTTCTTTGGCAGATGCCTGTTTTCCTTTTGAACATGATGTCAGAGGTTTTTTTGAGACCAAGACCCCCTTTGACTCTTTTGACTATCTGCTTTCACAGTCTTTCTTCAATGATGATGAACCTGTCATCTTATAGGTTTTGCCTTGTAATTCAAAAGATAATGAAACTCTTGCAGACCATTTTAAAAACCCATTGCTTTACCTCTGCCCTTTAATCATCATTTTCATGCAAAAATCACTTGGTTGTTGTCTCACTGTACCTAAAAAAGGTACTCTAGTCAGTGCAGATTCTAAAAATCAAATTTTGTCCATTTTCCCTCTGCTTATAGATGAAGGAGGCACTTTTAACCCTATGCTTATAGATGAAGGAGGTTTTTCAGTCTTCAAACCATTTGCTTATAGATGAAGGAGGTTTTTCAGTCATGTCATATCATCAGCCTCTTAACAGTGTTGTTTTTCTTTCACTGTCCTTTCAAGCTTTGAATGAGGTCGCAAGAGCTTGATGAAAAAATCTTTGCTCTGTAGCTACATCCCAGGCTCAAGATCACATTGAGAAGCAGTTGTCTTCTCATGTGGAGCCAAAAAATGTCTTCTAAGATGCTGGTATGTTTCTGTCCTTGAAAGATCCATAAAACACTGTAAAAACACCTAAAATCAGCTTGACTTATGGTCTATGTATTGCTGAGACTTAAGGGTGTATTAGTGGCACGACCTAGGGCTGTAACCAACTTTATTTGCAGAATGGGAAGGTCTGTTATGACTGGTCAATAGCAGATGGAGGTTCTTTGGCTCTTGGATAGTTTACCAAGGGAGAAATGCCTTAAAGCACCACTTCCTAACTTAGGGGAGACTGTTTGAATAGATTTGGATTGTCTCTTTAGAGCTGATGGGCAGACTAGTATGGCTGAGGCTAGGTAGGATTTGATAATGGGGTTTCATCTCGTCATGGGCGGACTGAAAGGTAAGAGGGAAAAAAGTTTTATGGGTGTTTTCCAGCTGGCAAATTTAACAAATTTTTAGATCAGCTGCTAGAAAACTTGGCTGTTACAACTAGTCATCACCAACAAGTGAAAAATTACTGATGACTAACAGTGGCTCCATTTGGGGAGGGCAGCTCCTTTTCAGGAGGTGTCCAGAATTTCATATCTTTGGCTTATGAAGACCAGTGCCTTACCCATTGGAACAAATTTCACTCTTTCTTCATGCTACTTCTGAAAAGAGACAGCATAATTAGCATCAATGATATTTCTACCTACCCCACTATCTTTCCTAACATTTTTTCTTGTTTTGGGTGCATTTGGAATAGCTACCCTTTTGCCAACATATTTTTTCTCTTCTTTTGTAAAATGAACCTATCTAACTCTACACTTATATCTGCCAGGAGTTCAGATTAAACTGATGAACTCCTTCATTACTCTACCTAAACTAGATCAACTGTCAAGATTAAGCTGTTTGACAAGATTTTGTTCTCTAATCTAAAACATGAAATTTAAAATAATCAAATCAGGGTTAGACATTCTGATTTGTCATGTATTTGACACATGAAAGGATAAACTGCACGCAAATATTATTTTGTAAAAATGAAATCTAGAAAAAACGGGGCTAAGATGTGTAATGTGTTTTTCATCCTCTCTTCTCTCTTTGGTTCTGTTTTAGGCACGTGGAACCAGTATCTTTTCCTAATCTACTCTCTTTGATAAGTCAATCTTACACAATGTTGACCATATTTTTCACTCACTAACTTATCAGCAAATAAATTTAAACATGCTCAGCTATGATTAGGCTAGATAGCTGAACAAGACATTTGATTACTAGTAGCGACATTTAGACTTGTGCGCTTTCTGAAAGACTATTTTTTGGAACATGGGGCCTTTTTCTATTTTTCAACCGCCCTCTTTTCTATTCTTCTATTGTTTTTTGTATTTTCTGCTTTTTCACCTTTTCTTCAAACAAACTAAAACTGAAAGATGCTCACAAGGCTGAGCTTATTTTTCACAGCTATCTATCTATCCTAGTCTAAACTATACACAACATACATTCATTTGGTGAACTCTTCTTTCCAATATAGCCAGTTAAGTAGATGATTGCATGGTTGATCTTGGTTTAGTTCTTTCATGATGCAGAAGTAATGAAAAGGCCACTCCCATTTGGCTTGTTTTCGGACAGTAGTGCGTAAGTTTTTTCTCATTCTTGGTAGAAACTTGTTTATGACAGAACCTACTACTCCTTCAGATTTCTCAAGGAAAACAACAAATGGATCTTGGAATAATACCTGATCTAGAGATTTTTAGATATAGGCTTTGTTCAAGACTACTCTTTCTTCGACTTGGCTATATTTGGGACTCTCCTGGTAAAGCAACTCTTCCCCTTGCTCATGATCACTTGAACTGTCAGGCTCATCATATATTGCAGTGTAGTTTTCTTTCCAAGCTAATGTGTTCTGATTAAGTGGACTGAAAACTGTGTGAAGGTCATCAGGTTGATGAGAAAGGATACACTTTGACAGTAAATTATCTTGAAAGGATAGTTTGACAACTCTTATGTGTTTATCAACGTCTATTTCTTCATATGCAATTTGTAACTCAATGGAACTTGGTGGCTGCAAATCTGGAGTTAAGGAAGATTCCATGTCAAAAATGATTTCCTCAACCATTTTAGGAAAAGGCTTCTCATTTACAACTTGCTTGATAATTTCATCATCATCCTCAACCTCATCATCAAAGCTGAAAGACTGTTGATTTCCAATTATGTGAATGTTATCTCTGATGGACTGAAGTGAAGTAGAGCAAAGAGTCTGAGACTCTTCACTTACTTCTAAACTCTCAAGGCTCTCCTCATCAGTGTCATAGATGACCTGTATTGGCTGCTCACTTTTCTCAAGTTTATGAAACTGAGCTTCCTCCCAAAAATCAAAAACTGAGTATTCTGCAAAGTTAGCTTTTGTTTGGAAATCATAATCATCAACATATTGATCAAACCTTGGAGATTCATTAATATAAGTAATGTCACCAGACATGCATATTGGACTATCAGATTGATTTTCTTCAAATTGATTTAAAAATCTATTTTTTGACTTATGATATGCAAGATTAACAGGAGAAAGATCAGAAAAGTTTTGGTTATATGAAGTTTCAGAGGCTGTCTACATGTTTATAAGTTGATCTATTTCCTCTTCAGTTAAAAAGGGAGGCATTTTCATTTCTCTACAATAATCCTCTTTCTCTTGGGAAATATGATTTGAAAGATGAATGTCTTTTTGGGCTTCACCTATGAGAGATGATGAATCATCACTTATGCCCTTAGAGAGATCTTGTGGGTTCTCTTTCATTTCTTGCTTGTTTTCATCTTCAACCAATTCTTTGTGATGTTGAGGATAGTTAGCATGTAATTCATGAGTTTTTTCTGATAGATTTTCAGGAGGCCAATTTTCTTTTATGAACTCAAATGACTCCCAGCATAAAGGTAGAGATCCTACAGGTTTTGATTTATCTTCTATCTCAAATTTGAATTCCTCTTCGATCAACTCTTCTTGATTTAGGTGAGAGTTAACTTGAGCAGGGTTTTCCTGAATAACTACTGAGAGATCTTTAGGATGCAAATTTTCTTTCAAAGTCTGGAATGATTTAAAGCATAAGGGTAGAGAACCTAAAGGTTTTGATTCTTCTTCCATTTCAGAATCTGTGATTTCAAAATGGCTAATAGTCTCTTTAGAGCATTCCTCTATGTTTTTATTTGCAACTTTCCCATTAGGCACATTTTGTTTATAACTCTTGTCTTGTAATAGTCGAGTGTGTTCATCCTGAGGAAGAAGTGTAGGTTGGTTTGAATAAGCAGTGTTAACTTTGTGTTTTTCTCTTTTCCTATCAAGTAGATGCTCTAGTTTTCCAAACATACATACCAATTTTTCCAACTTTTCCTCTGAAGATATTAGTCTCTCTTGATTTGCTTTGTCTTTCTCTATTATTCTTAGTTGTGCCTCCCTACTTAGTATGTTGAATTCTACATCAACTGCTATCCTTTGCATTTCTTCTAGGGTCAGAGGATCTTTATTTCTTATCCGAACAACCATCTCTGGGTCAAAATAATCTGGGTAGTGCAAGAGAGCACATCCGAGGGGTGGCTTTAAGTTGGCAGGCATTGCATGGTATACTTTATTGAACCTGGATGAAACGTTTTGTCTTGTCTCCCCTAGTTTTATTTTTAACTGATTGTATTCCTTTATGATGAGAACTTTATTACCCATGACCACCCACCTATCTAGGAAGATTTGAGCGAACTGATGAAAATTGGTAATGCTTGCAGCGGAAGGTCTTTAAACCAACTCTTAATTTTTCCTTGTAATGATAAGGAAAACATTCTAATACACACATCATCTTCTTCTATTTCATAAAGGTAAAGTAAATCCTCAAGATTTTGGACGTGCTCTTCAACGGTGACTTTGGAGCTTTCTCCATCAAATCTGGGTAATTTATTTTGAAGATTTGCAGGGAGGGCTCGGAAGATGGGAGGTAAAACCAGAGGCTTGTATATTTCTGGGACCTTTGTGGATATAGGTAGTGTAAAAGAGATTCGTGATTGTTTGAGGTTTCAGCTAGAGTGGGAAAGGTAGCATGAGGCTCATATTTTGCTAGGTTTTCCATAGGTGAATCTAGGGTAAGCACAGGTGTATAAGCCTGCTCATGGCCTGAAATTTGAGGCTTCATTTTTCGAGGTTTGAGATACTTCCAATGATCAATGTAGATCTCATCTGTGTATTATTGATTAGGCTCAAAGTAGGATAGAACATAGTTATAGATAAAGACAATAATTTCTTGAATCCAAATAAGGCCTGAGTGCTTTTTCTTTCTAGGATGACCGGTCATGTTTTAGGTTCTTCCTCCAGTGGAGTCTTTAGGTCTATTGAGAGTTGTGGAGTCGCCAGGTGGAATTTGGTTATTTTTGTAAAGTTGTAGCTATGGTCCACCACCAGTAACTAGGGAAAAAGCCAATCTGGGAATGTTTTGGGGTTTTTTGAGTTTTTATGTAGTCCTAAGGTTTGTAAGAGTGTCCTACAGCTGAGTCATCATTTTTCTAGGATGGTGAGACAACCAGATTCTACTCTTCTAAGTTTGACTGAGATTTTGAGAGTTCCTAAGGGATACCTAGGATGTTTGACTCAAAGTCCCACCGTGAATGCCATTATGTTAGGGTCCCGTGATTTGGCTGATTGGCAAGCCAAATGATAATGTAACATCAAACCAGTCTTTGGAGCCCAAGGACCTAGCCTTCCTGGACTCAGAGAGGGATCTCTCTATATGTGTAAGAGATATCTATGTGTTCGCTTATTGTGTTCTGATTTTAGGCTAGTTATGAAGTAGGTTTTTTGGTTTTGGTTTTTTAAGTTGTGAGGGATGAAACTGATCAAAGATATAAGATAGGTAAAAAGATGTCAGATCAACGGGGCTATGGGGTCGAAAAGGTAAAGAAAGCTATCAGACGGTGATACGAGGTTGTTGAAGGGCCGATTTGATTCAAGTTAGAAAGTATCTTTGGGCAAAATGGAATAAATGGACATCAAGTTTGTGAACAACAAAGGATTTCAAGCATAACTAGTTTAATAGAAGACATCAACATGGTAGGGAAAACCATTAATTATGCAAAATGTAACTATAAGCTAATCAATACATAGAAATAAACATTCAAGCCATGCATAGAGATATATAACTCTCTAACTTTGGGAAATGGCTATCAGACTTTGGGGAATACACTTAAGACATACAAACAACTCAAATCACTATGCCGGAACACCTAAACATAGTACTTCAAGTTATTGGGAACTTTGATAACAAGATTTCATAGTCTTAGACAAAGGGCAAGATCGGAACGAGACCTCCTTGGTTCAACAAATGAGAGTCTAATCAGTCAAAGAGATAATTTCATGGATGGAGCTATGGCTAGACATAGGTAAGAAGGGCGTACCATAAATCATACTTAGCATGCATAGAACTATGAATGAAACAAGCAACAATATCCTTTAGTTATTAAAGAGCAATCAAGAATTCTTTAATGTGACTAAGGAAGAAGAAAACATGGAAGCTATGAAGAAACAAGAAATTTGAGGTGCCTCCAAGGCCATGTCTCAAATGTTTTCTCTACTGATCTATAGCAAGCAAGAAACATGTATTCATGAATGAAAACTAGAAGACAAAACAAAGAAAGAGACACTATACCATTCTACCAAGTCATGGATTCCAACAACAATCCTCTTTCATCATCCAAGAACATCCAAGAGACTATCCAAAAGCATGAGACAAGTATTTCTTCCAAAGCTTATATGACCATATATTGCTTCTATCATCAAGTTCAGCCTTGTTTACAATGAAAGCCTTTGGAATAAATAGGCCAAAGTTAGGAAAACCTCATGGTTCAACTTGCTATCCCATTGGCCTAATCAAAATATCTAGATTTGTCCTTGAGGCTTGGCAAAGCCCAAGGCACAAAATATCTCATAAAATATCTAAAAAATGATAAAAAAGGAAAAAAAATTGACTTTACATCATTTTTCATGTGCAAAAATAGCTAAACGCACATTAGGAAAAAGTAGTTTTTAAAGGTTCAAATTTTACAAAAATACTCAAAAATTATATCAGCAAAAGGTCCCCTGACTTTCCGACAACATTTGGCAGCCTTCCCGATGTCAAAACGAGGCTCACTCATTGGAAAGATCTGAGTGTCTACTTTTTGGAAAAAATAAAATTTTCCCAATCTGATGCCTGGAAGTCCTCCAAAGCTATGCCTATGTGTAAAAAACCAGAAAATAAGGCTTGCTGATAGACTCGGCAGAGTGTGCAAAAAGCGAGAATTTTTCGCCATTTCGGGGGAGAAAATGATCTTCAAATGTCCTGAAAATCACTGAGTGTGTGCTCCTGAACTTATGGCATCCAATGATACCATCCTCCTCCTTTGACGATTCCCCAGACTGAAATGGCTAAGCCCATGAGTTTTGGCCAAAAACCCAAAAATGACAAAAAATCAAAATATGTCGAAAATCACCCAAGATTGGTGAGAAGGACCCTCAAGGGTTTTGAGAAACATTTCCTGAAGCTCGAGCCAGAATTCCAAGCCTAAATGTGTCTTTCTCCTTTTTTCTCACTGGGCGCTTCCCTTTAACCTCCTTGAGCTTGTATTGAGCAGCCTTTAACGTGCGCCAGGCAAACTGATTTAACTTTTTGTAATGCCTTGTCATTCTCCTTTGAAGGTCTAAATCCCTAATTTCCCTCTCCAATTTCTTCTCCAAATGGTCATTTACTCTCTCAAGCTATGCCTCGGAGGCATCTTGTTCTAGATGCGCTTCTACAACACCAAACTGCCTCAAAAGTTCTTGAAATGTCTTCTTCAAACAAAACTCTGCCTTTTCTGTCAATCACTGTTTGATCAAGGTAAAATTGGTTTCAAATGCTGTGTGAGACACCTTCTTTGCTATTAGGTCCCTGCTCCTTCAAAACCCTGTTCTTTTCTTTGTATGTCAGTCAACAAACAGTTTCAAGAATAAGCACATAGTCAACTTAAAAATACATGCACAGTAAAATGATTTTCTGAGTTTGGATAAAGTCACAGAGCTTTTGGTGTTTTTGATGTGAGCACAAAAAGACCTGTAGGAGTCAAACAACAAAACTCCTCTTAACCAAAACACTGCCCTTGTAATCACTGTTCTTCACACAGAGTCAAACAAGAACAACCTCCAAATGCAATGGTAGCTCCACTTACTAAAGTCAGCTTTATAGAACAAAGGAGGTGACAGTAGTTATTTGCCCTTTTTACCCCCCAAAGGTGTCTTTTGAATCAAAAACACTTATATAGTGATCTCCTCTCATGAAAATAAACCCACTGTTTTGTTTTTCCAAATCCTGTGTTCCTCCCCTTGGACACTGTTTTTCACCTTTCAATATTGTTTGGAGGGCAGTTTACATGGTCTTTTGATAGCAATAAAAATCCACCAGTTTCACTATATCAGGGTTTGGGCAAACAAAACCATGGCAATTTCGAGTCTTAAACATAAAACACAACTCCTTATGTTCACTGCTTTCTCACACCGATTTTCCAAAAACATCTTTAAATTGTAGTGGCAGCTCCCCTTACTAAAATCTGTTTATAGATACATTGGCAGCCCTGACTCTGTCTTTCACCATAAGGGGGACTTCTGAAATAAAAGAGAATTTATATAATGATTACTGCTGTTGGAGCCAAGCCCACTGTTTTTCTCTTTAAACCCTGTGTTTCTCCTTTCAAACAGTGCCTTCACCCTTTAACTTGGATTGAGGGTAGTTTAGATGGTCTTTTGATAGCAATAAAAATCACAACATTATTATTGTTTCACCTTTAGCAAACACAACCACAACCAATTTTTATAATAAGCACACAGTCAAAGTGATTTTTTTGGATTTGTGGTAAGTTCACCCAGCTTTGGTGTTTTGGAGGACACAGGACAGCCTTGTTTTTTAGAGAAAGGCAAAGAAAACACCTTCTTAATTCAAAACACTGCTCTTTCTTCTTTGTATGGCACTCAATAAGTAGATTTAAGAACCCTCACACAGTCAACAAAAATCATATACACATTCAAAGGTCACTGTGCTATAGGGGGAGTCATCAAACTCCTTGTGTTAGTGTGAGCACAACAGCCCTGTAGGAATCTAACAGCAGAAACTCCTCACAATCACCACACTCCTTGTATTCACTGCTCTTCACACAAGGTTTGACAATACCTCCAAATGCAAAAGGTTACTTCACTCACTGACTTTGCTTTATGGAATGAAAGGTCAAACACAGTCTTTTCCCTTTTTAACACATAGAGGAAACCTCTGAAATGACAAAATAAAACCTTACACCATGATTACTGTTGTTCGATAATAGGCCCACTATCTCATTTGTTTAAATACTAGGTTTTCTGCCTTTAAACGGTGCCTTCCATTTAATAACGTTTTCACCATATACTGAGCTGACCAAAGTTTACTTTTCCCTATCACAGTTTAGGGTACCTTCAATAATTTGACAAACTTCTACTGTTGGATATAACCTGGCTATCTGGTTTTGCTTTTAGCACTGTATTAAGGGGAGTATCCAAGCCTTTAGGCATTAATTCAAACACAATGCTACTGTTATGTCGATCTTGGGTAGTTAATACCACAGTGAAATTTTGAGTTTTAAACAAAAAAAACCAACCCTCCTTTCCACTGTAACAAAATTCATTGAACTAATCGCAAATTTCTTTGCCACCCCTACCAAGACCTTCACCCTTTCATCAACATTTAGTCCTTTGAAAAACACAACTTTCAACATCTTTTTAGAAATTCAAAAATACCAAGGATGCACCTAGAATACCTCGAAACTTCGATGGAAATATTTGCTTGAATGGTTGAGCAGATCTGGAAAGAATTTTTGAAGGTTTTTGTTGATTTTTGGACTGATGCTACAGGCGCATCGCGCACTGCTACAGGCGCGTCGCGCATCAATACATTCCTTTGGAAATTTTCTTCCTGAACGCGCCGCGCAACTTTTCAAACGCGTCACGCAACTTTGTAGCCCATTTTCAAGGCCTTCCCGGTGTTGGAATTGGGCGCAAGATGGCTCGTTGGAAATATGTGGAAGTCTAATTTCCAGAAAAAACTTGAATTTTTTCATTTGGAGTCCATTTGTTTGTTCAAAAATTCATTTTCCCAACACTGGTCAAAATTGGTGAATCCTGGTGCAGAAATGCATAGTGCTGTTTATAAGCCACTTTTGGATGCCTTCCCAGTGTCGGAATTGGGCATGAGATGGCTCGTTGGAAATATATGGAAGTATACTTTCCAAATATTCTTATTTTTTTCATTTGGTGTCCATTTGGGCGTTCAAAAATTGACTGTCCCATCACTGGTCAAAAATGGTGAATGCTGGTGCAGCAAAACATAGCGTTGATTGCAGGCTACTTTTGGATGCCTTCCTTTTCTCGGAATTTGGTCTGAGATGGCTTGACAGAAAGCTATGGAAGTCTGATTTCCAGAAAAATTTGAATTTTTTCATTTTGAGTCCATTTGGTTGTTCAAAATCGGACTGTCCCATCACTGGTAAAAATGATGAATCCTGGTGCATAAATTCTCCCGTGACATCTGTATTTTTCACATTTCTCACAAACCATGATACCGGTGTAGAAATTGAAGGAGGTTTTTCTTCTTAAACCTATGAGGGACAAAAACCTCTCTCACTTTGGTAAATTTCATCTCTGTTTTTTCAGAAACACATTTTGAAAAAAAATGCCCGGGCGCTCCTTAACCCTAATTTTACTGTGGCAGAGGTATCATGATTCAACAGCCATGCAAATTTTACTATCCCTTTGTATTTGCTGAGATGAGATATTTGAGCCTCTCTTTGACTGTGGGTACACTGTAATTGCAAATCCTATTTACAAAAGGCCTTCAATCCCAAAAACATTAACTTATCTTCAGATTGACAGAATGATCCAGTTTTCAGTTTTAAGGAGATAAAACAAGGATGATGTTCTAGATTTCAAAATTGAACAAGGGAGAGCTACCCTTTAGTTCTTCTGTGGAGGAGGTCTGCAAGAAGCCTGAATTCTCATTTATTTCACCTCTTTTTGGAGAGCAACCTCTTTAGAGCCTTTGCCATATGCTATGATTTTCTTTTTATCTTCAAACCATGATGAGCTCCTTTACTTTGCTTATGAAGGATGCCTTCTTTTGCAGATGCCTATTTTCCTTTTGAACATGATGGCAGAAGTTATTTTGAGACCAAGACCCCCTTTGACTCTTTTGACTATCTGCTTTCACAGTCTTTCTTCAATGATGATGAACCTGTCAGCTTATAGGTTTTGCCTTGTAATTCAAAAGATAATGAAACTCCTGCAGACCATTTTAAAAACCCACTGCTTTACCTCTGCCCTTTAATCATAATTTTCATGCAAAAAGCCCTTGGTTGCTGTCTCACTGTACCTAAAAAAGGTACTCTAGTCAGTGCAGATTCTAAAAATCAAATTTTGTCCATTTTCCCTCTGCTTATAGATGAAGGAGGTGCTTTTAACCTTCTACTTATAGATGAAGGAGGTTTTTTAGTCTTCAAGCCCTCTGCTTATAGATGAAGGGGGTTTTTTAGTCATGTCATATCATCAGCCTCTTAACAGTGTTGTTTTTCTTTCACTGTCCTTTCAAGCTTTGAATGAGGTCGCAAGAGCTTGATGAAAAACTCTTTGCTCTGTAGCTCCATCCCAGGCTCAAGATCACATTGAGAAGCAGCTGTCTTCTCATGTGGAGCCAAAAATTGTCTTCTAAGATGCTGGTATGTTTATGTCCTTGAAAGATCCATAAAACACTGTAAAAACACCTAAAATCAGCTTGACTTATGGTCTATGTATTGCTGAGACTTAAGGGTGTATTAGTGGCGTGACCTAGGGCTGTAACCAACTTTATTTGCAGAATGGGAAGGTCCGTTATGACCGGTCAATAGCCGATGGAGGTTCTTTGGCTCTTGGATAGTTTGCCAAGGGAGAAATGCCTTAAAGCGCCACTTCCTAACTTAGGGGAGACTGTTTGAATAGATTTGGATTGTCTCTTTAGAGCTGATGGGCAGACTAGTATGGCTGAGGCTAGATAAGATTTGATAATGGGGTTTCATCTCGTCATGGGCGGACTGAAAGGTAAGAGGGAAAAAATTTTTATGGGTGTTTTCCAGCTGGCAAATTTGACAAATTTTTAGATCAGCTGCTAGAAAACTTGGCTGTTACAACTAGTCATCACCAACAAGTGAAAAAATACTTATGACTAACACACTAAACAATTTATTCTCTTGAAACATGTACATAAGTTTACATTTTTTTGTTTTTATTTGATTGGATTTGCTTAGATAATAAATTTACATTAGTTTTTTTTCTATTTTTCCCTTGTTGTTCTCTACAGGGAACACCAAGTTTCGCGTGTTTGTCTTTTTGTTGTTCCTTTTAAGTAACAGGTGTCGTTCCTCTTAAGGAACATTAGTTTCGCGTGTTTTTCATTTTGCTGTTCCATTTAAGGAACAACAATTTCGCGTGTTTGTATTTTTACTGTTCCATTTAAGGAATAACTGTTGGTCCTCTTAAGGAACAACAGCCGTTCCATTTAAGGAACAACAGTTTCGCGTGTTGATTTTTTTGCTGTTCCTTTTAAGGAACAACACTTTTTCGCATGCATTTTTTTGCTGTTCCTTTTAAGGAACAGTAATTTTTTTGGGTGTATTTTTTGCTGTTCTTTTTAAGGAACATCACTTTTTTTGGGTGTATTTTTTTGCTGTTCCTTTTAAGGAACAACAATTTTTTTGGGTGTATTTTTTGCTGTTCTTTTTAAGGAACAACAATTTTTTTTGGTGTATTTTTTGCTGTTCCTTTTAAGGAACAACACTTTTTTTGGGTGTATTTTTTGCTGTTCCTTTTAAGGAACATCACTTTTTTGGGTGTATTTTTGTTGTTCCTTAAAAGGAACAACACTTTTTTGAGTGTTTTTGTTGTTCCTTCAAAGGAATAACACTTTGGTAATATTTTCGAGAACAACCCTTCCTCCCTCTTATGCGATTATTCATAATTCATCTCAACCACATTTTATTGATTCCCTTGCATCGCATGAAGTACAATACTTTTATGAGGACAAAAATTATGGAGTCTATTGAAGCAGGTGAATATCCTTGACGTTATGATCTTTAACAAGACAATTTATTGATGATAGGTTTTAAAAAACAAACAAAAAAAAGGGACACAATTACTTATATATTACTTTACTGTATTGATTTCTGTTGTATATGATATTGATTGATCACCTTTACCATGCTCGTTCCACTTCTCCTGGCTACAATTCTCTCTATCTATTTGTTGTGGCCAACAACAACCCCCCTTCTTATTTAGTATTAGTAATAACACTAAATAAGTGGGGACCCTTAGTCAAAAAATCCAAAAAATCATTTAGTGCTTGTTTTTCCTTTTTCAAATAAAACTTACTATCATAAACTTAGGAAAATTCCTTAAAAAATCTTTAAAAAGCTTAATTTTTATGATAGCATAGAATAAAATCATTCTTTGAGGAATATCACATCGCAATAGGGTAATGAATGCCTCTTTACGAGCGGAATTTTAAAAGTGCGATGCGAAATTACGTGCCAAAAGAAAATTCATCGCATCACAAGTTTCAAATATCATATTTTATGCTGAGAAACCTCAAATCACCGATGTACGATAACATATATCGCAAATCGCATTTCGCAAAAAATATACTAACGGATGTTTGTCATATGTTGTATCTTGCGATATTGCGATATTGCGATTTCGCGATGTTACAATATTGCAAGATTTACGAAAATTGGGATTTGCGAAGATTGCGATTTGTGAGATTGCGATTTGCGATATTGCGATATTGAGATATTGCGAAGCAAATCGCAGATCGCATTATCGTGGATTCTTAAGGCTCATTGTACGAAGAAAATCTTCTCCATAAATCAAGACTTTGTTATGCGCTTTAATGTTGAATCAATGAATTGATTGTCATTTATTAATGGAAAATGGTTTCGTTCTAATCAAAGAGTTATTTCACGTAAGGTGATATATTTTATGCATCTTCAGCATTGAAAACTTGCCGTCACCTTTCCATATCATTACTCTCACTTAATTCGTAAACTGCAGGAGCGAAGAACTGAGAACTATACAAGGCAGTATTCGAGTTATTATGGGAAAGAAAGAAAAAGCTCAGAGTTCTAAAAGTAAAGAGATGACGTCCTTGTATACTAATACCGCCTGCAACAAAGATGTTGGTATCACTACTTGGGATGGTATGCATAATCTGCTGGAGGAAGAAAACCCCAGAGTAATGGATGTTTCGACTACTACAGGATCAGTTGGTTCTTCTGAAACATCTCTTACAGAGCTGGCTTTTTCATTTTTACACCGGATAGCAGCAAGACCAAAAATTCTCCCATATACAGACATGGTGAAATGGGTGTTGGATAGCACTGATATTACGGATAGATAGTTCAAGACTCAGGGGAAAGAGCTCATTGGCTCTTTTACCCTAGAAGATTTGAGGCTTATGTATCATTTGCCGGAGCTACAGAAAACTTACAACAAACAGTTTATGGAAAATTTCGCCAAGGAAAATGCAAACATAGCAGAATTCACCAAGGAATGGTCCAGAAGAGACGAACCACTGAAGAAAGATAAACACGATATGTACAGTACTAGTTCTCTCACTTCTCCGTATTGTTTTGCTGCTGCTATGCTATGTAGGCTTTTTGGAAAGCTTGACATTAATAATTTTTCGTTTGAATGGCTACCGTTGTTGAATGCTGATGTTAATGCTAATTATGGATTGGGCTAAGATTTTGTCTGATAACTTAGCCACGGATATTTTTAATTATCGGTCTAAGCGGACTGTCTCTCAGAGGATTTATCCTCCTTTTTACTTAGTTTCTTATGTAATGGATTCTATCTGTTATGTTTCTAAGTTTCCTTTAATGGGATGGCAATGGACAATTCAAGATCCCCTACCCATTCATGTTTATCACAAGGAATTGTGGGATTCAAAGTTCATTCCCAATTTTTACAATATTTGCCATGGCATTATGTTACCACTGTACAGAATGTTGTATAATAAGGAAGCTCCAATATTTTCTCCTGAAGCAGAAGTAGACATTCTCCCTGTCGCAAGATGGTTTGGAGAAGAATTGTTTACCTATGTTAGGGTTTTTGGAAGTTCTGCTTCTCCTCATGTTTTACCTTTGTATGTTCCGGATAAACTCCTGGCCCAGGAAATTGCATATCAAACCTGCGGAGAGGGAGGTTTGACCAAGGATTTAAAGGATAAAAAGAAGGCCATCTGGCCACAATTTCCTATGGCCTGCGGAGCATTTTCATTATTTAATGTTGGTCATGCATTTAAAGAAGTAAGAAATATTACATGTTTACAATTGTTCAAGTTTTTAAGAAGGCTATTCGACCCGTATGATGTTGTTAAGGATTTCACCACTGCAGTCAAGGTAAGAGTATTTTCTGGACAAGAGGATATTTTTGATGATATGTTTCAAGAAAAATATACATTTAAAGAGATTTTACATTTAGCCCAGATTTCATTCCCTCTAGAATAATTCCAAGAGTTTAAAATGTACAGAGAAAGAAGATTGACCACTATTCCTTTGGATAATTTGCGCTTGGAACCTGCAAGGGAACCAACTCCTAGTGTCATTATAAGTGGAAGTTCAGCTACAAATAAATCTAAGTCAAAGTCTGGAAAAGAAACCTCTAAACATTCTAAAAATTATGATAATGACCAGGATAAAAGTGAAGGGTCAGTAAAGGATACTACCCAATCAAAAGAACTTTCTCAGCAACATATTTCAACCACTCTACAGTTAAATCTTCCCCCTCACAATGTACAACAACCGTCAGTCAGAACTGAATTAGACAAGGAATGGGAAAAATTTAATGAATTGATTAATATTGAAGGGTAGAACATACAGACTCCTGTACAGACAACAAAAGGAATAAGTGGCAATGTCACAGAAATAGAACATATCCTTATTACTCCATCTTCTAAGCTTGTACTCAAAATAGAGGAAATTCCTCCTCTAGATATATTCTATAGTCCACAACATAAAGCAGTAGTAAGAAAACAAAGGAGGAAGAGGAAATTAGAAAGTGTAATCTCTACTGATGCAGAACAATTGGATGTTTTATGGCAAGATCCTACTACTAATCCAACTGAAAATCTTACTAAATTATCTCAAATTACAGGAGCTTATGCCTTTGCAGCCATCGACAAATCATCTGAGGTACGACAATTATTGAACGAAAAAGAAAATCAAATACAGGTTCTACAACAACAACTACAACGGGCCAATGCTAACAGTGAAGCACAAAGACAACTTGAAAAATTACAGCAAGAGTTTCAACAAATGCAAGTTGGATATCAGAATAATTTGGCTAAAAAAGAGAAACGAATACAAATTATGCAAGAGATGCACAAAGATGACTCCAAACTTACAGAGTTTATTACAACGTCTATTTCCTTGAATAATCAACTACTGCAACAACAGGATATATTATGCCAAAAAATTTCACAGTGGAACTCTTTTTGTGAAGAAAGTGATAAGATCACTAATCATGTCGTAGAATTATGACATGATTATGATTTAACTAATGAAAGAGTTACTAATTATTTGGCTTGAAAAGTGACAGAGGAGGGAAAAAGAGCAGGAGCACCAATCATCAATAGCAGTCATAAAGAAATGCTCTTCAATAATTGGGATGCATAGATCAAGAATGTAGAACAAGCAAATAAAGAGGCAGCTACAGCAACAAAAAATATTATTGATTGTGTAACTGAGAATTTGCACAAGGAAAATTTAATTTCAGAAACTATTCCGGGATACCTACCACAAGCACAGCAACTGCAAACAGAGTGGAAACAGAAAACTGAAGAAAAGGCAGAATCGATTAAAGGATTAACAAAGTTAAATTGGGATTCTTACTGGGCATGTCTGGTAAAACCACACAACCAATGCATGGCTCTCAATTGTATCATTAATTCTATCAAGAAGATAGCGCCAGCACTTGCCGATGCCGTTTTCACAGGGAAATTAAAATCTGAAGTCGGCCAGCCTGTTCTTCTCAAATCGATGCTGAATGCTTGCAAATTCAAAGATCAGATTCATAAGTAGTTAGTTGATAGTTTTTAGATTTAGTATTAGTTTTACTTTATTTTTTCCTTGAAAAAGGACGGTCATTTAAACCGTATCCTAAATTTTTGTAATAAGTTATTTTTAGATTTAGTTAGTAGTATTTAAACCCTTCTCATGCATTTAGAGAAGGGTCCTGAAATTTGTCAAAAACCTGTCCTCAGAACATGCACTTTTGCACCCTCAGAGGAGGTTTTGATGAATGAATGGAACAAGATTTATTGATATCTACGTTTAATATCTGCTACTGATGTTGCACTTCTATACTCTTAGTAGATGTTGGATTAAGAAGAGATAAATCATTATTGCTTGAAGCTCATTCGTAGAATTAGTTATAAATGGTACTTTTATCTCTTAATATTTCTGCCTTGTGTTAAAGTGATATTTATGTTCAGTTGTTTATACGTTGATGCTTGAATACTTGAGTTATCATTTAGCACTTTTGTACGGTGATAGCTATTTATTTATCCTTAATGTATGAATAGCTTATTATGCAATATGTTTTTCACAACTGTTTCATCTAACTTTTTATATGAAAAGGTTTATCTTTATTGAATTCTTTTCTTATAACATTTGAATGATCTTTATTACCAATTGTTATTCGAAATCATTTTAGATCGCATAAATAGAAATATTACATCCCGAGTTAGTTTAGAATTAGATATTTCTGTTTAAATTAGAATACAATTTGCATTAGAAATAGAATAAAAGCATTTCACTTGGGAATTTTAGGAAAGAAATATCAATTCTCAACACACACACACACACATATTGGGAAACTGGTCCCATTATCCCTAGTCGGACCCACTACACCAAATGGAAAAGGAGCTGCTAACCAAGGTCCGGACCGGGTGGGTATCCCCCTTGTTGTAAGACCCGATTTTCGGGGCTTCAACATATTTGGCGCTAGAAGGAGGAACACGAACTATGAATGGAAAGTGAATCTAAATCTAAATACCATTCTGAGAGTAAATCGCCCTCACCATCTCCCCTGACTTCTCCATCGCACTTAGAATCTTCAAATCCAAAGCTAGAAGTCGAAAGAATAACAGACACTGCTACAAACCCTGACTTTTCAGACGAATATGCTATTGAACCTTTTGAAGTTGAATCTTTGATCCATAAACTTCAGCGATTTTCAATATCACCTCAAAGTTCTGATAAATCTCAAGGCAGTGTGACTTCGCAATATAACCCTGCTCATCCTCTCACCAGATTACAGAGTGAAAAGCTTGGCATTCAACCAACTGAGTTACCCCTACCTACAAGGAAGAGAGCAAGGAAATCACCTAAAGGGTCTGATAGTGAGACTCTTTCCTCATCATCATCCATTTCAACCTCTTCACCGTGAAGTCAACCATCCACCCCTCCACTTCAGATTACTGTCCATCAGTCCACTCAAACTTCAACATCTCCTTCTCAAATCGTAACATCTTCATCTTCCCAATCGCAAGGATCATCTTCTGCACTTTCCTCTGTTAGTAGTTCAGCGATGGCCCAACAACCATGGAATAATCCAGGGGCGGTCTTAATTTCTGCACCCTTAAGTCAAATACCGGCCCATCCTGAAAAATGGCTACCTAAGTTTAATCCTGAAGCAGGCATGCTAGCAGAAGAACATATAAACAATTTTATGCTTTCCATAAATATTAATGGAGTTACTAATGAAGATGTTGTTGTCTGAATTTTTCCTTATACTCTACAAAGAGCAGCTGGATCATGGTATTTCTCATTACCATTTGGTTCTATCACTAGTTTGGATATCTTTCAAGATCAATTTTTAACTAAATTTGGTGATGACAGATCTACAACGACATTGATCAATGACCCATCTAATCTTAGAGCTGAGTCAAAAGAACCTATCAAGGATTTTAATTCACGTTTCAACAAACTGTTAAATAAAATTCCTACTACTTCCAAGCCTGGTGAAGAAGTACGAAGTGAATGGTACATTTTTGCTTTACCATCAAACATAGAAATCTTCGTTGACAAGGCTAACAAAAAAAATTTAGCTGACAATATGAAGGAAGCAATAGCAGTAGAGAAATGTATCATTGCTTTAGAAAAGAAAAATGTGATAGAAGAACGAAAATCCAAGAAGGTTACTTTTAAGGAAGACCCCAAGAAAAAATCTAAAGATCCATTTGATTTAGAAGGATTGCAAAAAGTCCTTAAAACCATGTCTACTGAAATGGTTGATATCAAGAAACAAGTAGCAGAAACATCTTCTAAAAATCCGTTCAAACCTTTTAGAAGAAACCCTTCAACTGAATCAAAACCACCAAATGCTATTACAAATGCTGAATCAGAAGAAGATGAAAAGGAGATTGTTACTGAAGAAACTACCGATGAAGAAGAAGTTGTAGAAGTACAAGGTATGTGGGATTTCATCCTCCCGGATGAGGAAGATCAAGAAGCATCCCCGATTAGCACTCGAAGTAGAAATCAACTTGATCCTCCTCAACCTACTCCTAAGCCAAAGAGTGCAAGCTCAATGACTAAAGATAAAGTTGCACCCAAGAAAACGACATCTAAAGAAATTCAAACCAGCCCAGTCCAAACAGATTCATCAACTCCATCAAGAACACTGATTGTTCCGGATGAAATGGAGTATAATATCATAGAAGACATGAAGAAGACTAGGGATAATATCACTTTTTATGAATTGAGCAAGTTAAAACACCAGCAAAAGGTACTTTTGAAAGAATTACATGTTGTACCAGAAAAACCTTTGCCTGATCCTGTAATTTCTCAAGCTTCCAATGAGATAGGAAGACCTCCAACTAATTCGATTAGTAAAGTTGATCTTGAAAATATTTCTTTAATTGGAGGAAGGTCGAGATCTCATACTCCTCCATTTCTTCTTACTTATGAAGTTTTTAATAAAAATTTGCATAACTATTTAGTGGATTCTGGAGCTTCATCTAATATTCTACAAAAATCAGTATGTGCAAAGTTGAATATTCAACCAAAAAAATCTGTTGTGCGCATAGTGCAGCTAGATCGATCGCAAGTTGAAGTGATTGGCGAATTAAACCAGGTTACCATAAGGCTGTCATCTAATCCAAAGGTATGTCAAGTTATTGATATTTTAGTTGCAGACATTCCAGAATTTTATGGCTTAATTCTTAGCAGAGATTGGTCAGAAAAACTTCATGGATACTTTGCAACTGATTGGTCGCACATGTGGCTTCCTTACAATGGTAAACCAAATCAGATAAAGGTTGAACGATAAAAACATCAGAAATACATAGTAACAGAATTGGAAGGAGAAAATGAACCAGTTGCATACAGCAATAATATCATTGGCAATTACTCAGTTGATTCTTTTTTAGGAAATTTCAATGCTCATACTTCACCTTACTTAGAACGTTCTGTTTTATCTCAAATAGAAAATTATTCTCAAACAGATAGTTCTAAATGCATTAATTTTGTAGATACTATTGTAAATAAATCTTTATTTTGGAAGTTATTTTTTGATGGTTTTAAGTCTAATGAAGGAGCAGGAGCAGGATGTGTGTTGGTTAGTCCAGAGGGAAACAAGATTATGTTGACTTGCAGACTCAAATTCGATTTTACCAATAATACCGCAGAATACGAAGCTTTAGTCCAAGGATTATACAAAACAATCGGATTAGATATCAAATATCTACAAGTTTTTGGAGATTCTGAAATTGTAATTAGACAGGTACGCAATACTATACATTGTTTATCAGGTCATTTAAAGCATTATCAATTTTTAATTCAAGACCTGACTGAACATTTTATAGCATTCAATATTTCATCAATTCCCAGAATCCAGAATGCTAGTGCAGACCTCCTAGCCAATGTAGCCTCCAAACTCATTCCCTCATAAGATTATAGCCCTGATCGATTTTCAATCGAATTAATCTTCAGACTCTCGATTCCTGATAACATTACTAATTGGAGGATTTTCAACGATGATCCTGATATTGTAAGCTTTCTCACATCTGAAGGATATTACACCAATCAGATAATTGATGAGGACCAACATGACAGACAATTCCAACAAGATAGCACTAATAATGTTATGCCAAAGTCAGTAGTCAAGTTAGAATACCTTTATGATTTAAAAGATCGATTCAAAAGATCTACAAATTCAAAATTGCAAAGTTCAACTTTAAATTATGAATTAGTAAATCTAGGAACTGATACCAAACCACAGAATATCAACCTAGGCCTTGGTCTAGCTCCTGAAAAAAAATTAGCGTATGTTCATCTTTTGAAACAATATAAAAGTGTCTTTGCTTGGAACTACGATGAACTCAAAACTTATGACACTTCTATCATCCAACACACTATCCCAATGTTAAATCATGAAAAACCTGTTCAACAAAAGCTGAGAAAGATTCATCCCAATCTAGAAAATCAGATCAAATCTGAACTCAATAAGTTATTGAAAGCCAAGAATATTTTTCTCATTCGACATTCTAAATGGGTTTCCAATATGGTTCCTGTTAGAAAGAAGAACAGAGACATGAGAATTTGCATTGACTTTCGAAATCTTAATAAATCCTGCCAAAAAGATAATTTTCCTTTGCCTCCTATGGAGCAAATATTGCAGGCAGTTGCAGGATCAGAATTAATGTCTTTCTTAGATGGTTTCTCTGGCTACAACCAAGTGTTAGTCCATCCTGATGATCAATTGAAAACCACATTCAGAACCAAATGGGGTACTTATGCATATCAAAAGATGTCTTTTGGTCTGATCAACGCTGGTGCCACATTTCAGAGAGCCATGGACATCGCTTTCAAGGGATTAGTTAATAAATTAGTAGTAATCTATTTGGATGATATAACTGTATATTCCAAGAAACGAAGCAATCATCTCAGGGATTTGAAGCATATCTTCCAACGTTGTCAAAGGTATGGAATTTCACTTAACCCGAAAAAATCCTTTTTTTGCATTAAGTGAAGGAAAACTTCTTGGATTCATAGTGTCAAAATCTGGAATTCATATTGATCCTGATAGAATCAAGGAGATTTCTGAAATATCCTTACCTCACAACAAGAAATCTATGCAATCGTTCCTTGGCCAGATTAATTTTGTAAAGAAATTTGTACCATATTTTTCAAGAATTGTATCTCCTTTACAAGCAATGATTAAAAAGCATTCAAACTTCAAATGGGGCCAAAATGAATATGAGGCATTTAATTTGATCAAACAAGCAATTATCAATGCTCTATCTTTAGCAACTCCAAATTTTTCCAATCCTTTTATTTTGTATACATTTGCCTCTGATATATCTTATGCTGCGATACCCACTCAAGAAAATCAAGATAAGGCAGAAGCCCCAATTGCTTTGTTCAGTTCAAATTTACAAGGGGCTGAGTTGAATTATTCAGATGTAGAGAAACAAGCTTATGCTGTTTTCAAAGCAATCAAATATTTCAAACCCTTTCTACTTAAAACCCATAAAAAAATCACAGTACCATTTCCAGCGGTAAGAAATATTTTAGTCCAGAAAGATGTGCGTGAAAAAAGAGCCAATTGGATTACTGCCTTACAAGAATATGATGTAGAAATCAAACCAGCAAATATTGTAAGAGGTCAAGGCTTTTGCAAAATACTAGTTGGAGCATCACTTATTTCTGAAAAACCATCTACAGAGATACAAATGTATGAGGTAAGCCTAAACGATGTTGAATCATTATATGCTGATATCATTTTCTATCTAAAGAATGGATATGCTCCTCCAAATCTTGATTACACCAAGAAAAGAGCTCTAAGGTTGAAAGTTAAACAATATCAGCTTGTAAATGATGTTCTTTTTAGAATGAATTACGATTATGTTCTTCTTAGATGTCTGGAGAAATCTGAAGCTGAAAAAGTCTTGCAGGAACTTCATGATGGGCCAATAAGTGGACATTATGCTAGAGATGCTACTGCACATAAAATTCTTCACGCAGTTTATTACTGGCCCACATTATTCAAAGATTCACATAGCTACGTAAGAAAATGTCAAGTCTGTCAAACCACTGCTGGGAGACAAAAGAAACCATCATTGCCATTACAACCAGTAAACATTAAACAACCTTTTGATCAATGGGGATTGGACATAATAGGTGAGATCGTTCCTCACTCTTCTAAACAACATAGGTATATCATTACATCAACTGATTATTTTACGAAATGGGTAGAAGCAGTTCCTCTTAAAACTGCTAATGCCGAGCACATCATCGAGTTCATAGATCAGTTCATAATCACCAGGTTTGGTTTACCTTCAGCTTTAATGTTTGATAATGCTTCATATTTTTCTGGTAATGCTATGACTGAATTTGCACTCAAGAGAGGTTTCAAACTTAAATACTCTGCCAATTATTATCCACAGGGAAATGGGTTAGCTGAATCCACAAATAAAAACTTAATCAAAATTATTAAGTGAACCATTGATCAAAATCATAAAAATTGGCATAAGTCTTTAATATATGCTTTATGGGCAGATCGAATAACGCAGAAGGCCTCCATTGGCACTTCTCCCTTTAATTTAGTTTATGGGAGAGAAGTGGTTCTTCCAACTCATTTAGCAATTCCTTATTTAGCCTTAGTTCAATATATTAATGAAGTACCAACTTCTTCTTTACAATTAAGGCAGATGGAAATAATTAAACTAGAAGAAAAACGAGAAAAGGCTAAAGTAACTCATGCGCATCACCAAGCGTTAGTGAAAGCTTCTTTTGATTCAAACATGATAACCAGAAAAGACTTTCAGGTTGGAGATCTTGTTTTAAAATGGGACAAGGCTCATGAGGAAAAAGGGAAACATACGAAATTTCAACGAATGTGGCTTGGTCCTTTCCAAATTGCAGAAATCATAGGTCCATCTACTTTTATGTTACAGGATTTAATAGGAAAAAGAGAGTCTTTACCTGTTAATGGACAAATCCTCAAAAAATATTTTCCATAGGAGATCATTCTTCTACTTTGTATATTAGTTTTCTTTGTTTTTCATAATAAAACCGGTTGTTAATGGTTACATTTTGGAATTCACAAAAAAATATACAAATTCTCTTTTAGATTTTGTTTTTTTCACTTATATAAATAGAATTCTTCTAGAAAATTTATCATTATTATTCAAAGATACAGTTAAAAGATTTAAGCCTATAAATGATATTAGTTTCAACTTTTATAAATTTTGATAAAAAAATGACCTTTAGTGGGAAATTGTTTTATATCAGTTCAATAAAAGGTATCAATAACAAAACGATGATTCTCTGTAGAAAAGTTCTTTCCAAAAACTCTACCATTGTCGTCCAGAGCTATCTTAAGGAAACAATGACTTCCTCCCCACCTAGGAAGTTACAACATTCAGGGAATAATCCAATGATATACTTTTAACTTAAAGAGTAAGAGGTCTCATCACGAGCTGACTTACCATGATCATAGATATTATAGCTTGCTAACTTTTCCAATACTGCATACCACAACAGGGCAATGACTCAAGATTGTTGCAATTAAAAGACAAGGGGTCTCATCACGAGCCAGCTTGTTCAGCAAAGTTATAAATCAAGTGAATGGCATTGTCATAAATTGGCTACCAAACCAAGACATTGTTCTTTAAGGATAAAAAAAGAAAAAAATGAAAGCAATAAGTGTAAATATGGATTTATCTTTGAAAATTGTATATTTCATTAAGTGGGACACAAGATCATTGCTGGGTAATAGGTAACCCTGTCAAGGCTATAAACGCCTGCTGGAAGCAATGGCTCTACCTACGATAAATGAGCATATTTGAAAATTGATTTACAGAGAAGCCTTTGTTTTTATCTTTATAAACAAAGTAATGACTAATGTAGATACAAGGACTAGCTTGAGGAAGTAAATAATCAAAGTTGAACATAGAAGAAATGAAATGTCATTAATAGATAAAAGCATAATGTACTTTGTCTTTTTATAATAGAGTTTGATTTTCTTAAAGATTTTCTGTTTTGAAAAGTTTAGAAAATTCAAAAGAAAAATAGAGATAACTGGTTCTTCCAAGTGAATCGCCAATTGTTGTGGCCAGCAACAACCCCCCTTCTTATTTAGTATTAGTAATAATACTAAATAAGTGGGGACCCTTAGTCAAAAAATTCAAAAAATCATTTAGTGCTTGTTTTTCCTTTTTCAAATAAAACTTACTATCATAAACTTAGGAAAATTCCTTAAAAAATCTTTAAAAAGCTTAAGTTTTATGATAGCATAGAATAAAATCATTCTTTGAGGAATATCGCATCGCAATAGGGTAATGAATGCCTCCTTACGAGCGGAATTTTAAAAGTGCGATGCGAAATTATGCGCCAAAATAAAATTCATTGCATCGTAAGTTTCAAATATCATATTTTATGCTGAGAAACCTCAAATCACCGATGTGCGATAACATATATCTTAAATCGCATTTCGCAGAAAATATACTAACATATGTTTGTCATATGTTGTATCTTGTGATATTGCGATTTCGCGATGTTACAATATTTCACGATTTATGAAAATTGCGATTTACGAAGATTGCGATTTGTGAGATTGAATCTGTGATATTGTGATTTTGCGATATTGTGAAGAAAATCGTAGATCGCATTATCGCGGATTCTTAAGGCTCATTGTACGAAGAAAATATTCTCCATAAATCAAGACTCCGTTATGCGCTTTAATGTTTAATCAATGAATTGATTGTCATTTATTAATGGAAAATGGCTTCGTTCTAATCAAAGAGTTATTTCACGTAAGGTGATATATTTTATGCATCTTCAGCATTGAAAACTTGCCGTCACCTTTCCATATCATTACTCTCACTTAATTCGTAAACTGCAGGAGCGAAGAACTGAGAACTATACAAGGCAGTATTCGAGTTATTATGGGAAAGAAAGAAAAAGCTCAAAGTTCTGAAAGTAAAGAGATGGCGTCCTTGTATACTGATACCGCCTGCAACAAAGACGTTGGTATCACTACTTGGGATGGTATGCATAATCTGCTGGAGGAAGAAAACCTCAGAGTAATGGATGTTTTGGCTACTGCAGGATCAGTTGGTTCTTCTGAAGCATCTCTTACAGAGCTGGCTTGTTCATTTTTACACCAGATAGCAGCAAGACCAAAAATTCTCCCATATACAGACATGGTGAAATGGGTGTTGGATAGCACTGATATTATGGATAGACAGTTCAAGACTCAGAGGCAAGAGCTCATTGGCTCTTTTACCCCAGAAGATTTGAGGCTTATGTATCATTTGCCGGAGCCACAGGAAACTTACAACAAACAGTTTATGGAAAAGTTCGCCAAGGAAAATGAAAACATAGCAGAATTCACCAAGGAATGGTCCAGAAGAGACGAACCACTGAAGAAATATAAACACGGTATGTACAGTACTAGTTCTCTCACTTCTCCGTATTGTTTTGCTGCTGCTATGCTATGTAGGCTTTTTGGAAATCCTAACATTAATAAGTTTTCGTTTGAATGGCTACTGTTGTTGAATGCTGCTATTAATGTTACCATTATGGATTGGGCTAAGATTTGTCTAATAACTTAGCCACGGCTATTTTTAATTATCAGTCTAAGTGGACTGTCTCTCAGAGGATTTATCCTCCTTTTTACTTAGCTTCTTATGTAATGGATTATATTTGTTATGTTTCTAAGTTTCCTTTAATGGGATGGCAATGGACAATTCAAGATCCCCTACCTATTCATGTTTATCACAAAGAATTGTGGGATTCAAAGTTCATTCCCCATCTTTACAAGATTTACCATGGCATTATGTTACCACTGTACAGAATGTTGTATAATAAGGACGCTCCAAGATTTTCTCTTGAAGCAGAAGTAGGCATTCTCCCTGTTGCAAGATGGCTTGGAGAAGAATTGTTTACCTATGTTAGGGATTTTGGAAGTTCTGCTTCTCCTCATGTTTTACCTTTGTATGTTCCGGATAATGACTAGGATAAAAGTGAAGGGTCAGTAAAGGATACTGCCCAATCAAAAGAACTTTCTTAGCAACAGATTTCAACCACTCTACAGTTAAATCTTTTCCCTCGCAATGTACAGAAACCATCAGTCAGAACTAAATTAGACAAGGAATGGGAAACCTTTAATGAATTGATTAATATTGAAGGGAAAAACATACAGACCCCTGTACAGACAACAAAACGAATAAGTGGCAATGTCACAGAAACAAAAAATATCCCTATTACTCCATCTTCTGAGCTTGTACTCAAAATAGAGAAAATTCCTCCTCTAGATATATTCTATAGTCCACAACATAAAGCAGTAGTAAGAAAACAAAGGAAGAAGATGAAATTAGAAAGTGTAATCTCTACTGATGCAGAACAATTGGATGTTTTATGGCAAGATCCTACTACTAATCCAACTGAAAATCTTACTAAATTATCTCAGATTACAGGAGTTTATGCCTCTGCAGCCATCGACAAAGCATCTGAGGTACGACAATTATTGAACGAAAAATAAAATCAAATACAGGTTCTGCAACAACTACTACAACAGGCCAATGCTAACAGTGAAGCACAAAGACAACTTGAAAAATTACAGCAAGAGTTTCAACAAATGCAAGTTGGATATTAGAATAATTTGGCTGAAAAAGAGAAACAAATACAAATTATGCAAGAGATGCACAAAGATGACCCCAAACTTACATAGTTTATTACAGAGTCTATTTCCTTTAATAATCAACTACTGCGACAACAGGATATATTATGCCAAAAAATTTCACAGTGGAACTCTTTTTGTGAAGAAAGTGATAAGATCACTAATCATGTCGTAGAATTACGACATGATTATGATTTAACTAATGAAAGAGTTACTAATTATTTGGCCTGGCCAGAGACAGAGGAGGGAAAAAGAGCAGAAGCACCAATCATCAATAGCAGTCATAAAGAAATGCTCTTCAATAATTGGGATGCACAGATCAAGAATGCAGAACAAGCAGCTGAAGAGGCAGCTACAGCAGCAAACAATATTATTGATTGTGTAAATGAGAATTTGCACAAGGAAAATTTAATTTCAGAAACTATTCCGGGATACCTACCACAAGCACAACAACTGAAAACAGAGTGGAAACAGAAAACTGAAGAAAAGGCATAATCAATTAAAGAATTAACAAAGTTAAATTGAGATTCTTACTGAGCATGTCTGGTAAAACCACACAACCAATGCATGGCTCTCAATTGTATCATTAATTCTGCCGAGAAGATAGCACCAGCACTTGCCGATGCCGTTTTCACAGGGCAATTAAAATCTGAAGTCGGCCAGCCTGTTCTTCTCAAATCGATGCTGAATGCTTGCAAATTCAAAGATCAGATTCATAAGTAGTTAGTTGATAGTTTTTAGATTTAGTATTATTTTTACTTTATTTTTACCTAGAAAAAGGACGGTCATTTAAACCGTATCCTAAATTTTTGTAATAAGTTATTTTTAGATTTAGTTAGTAGTATTTAAACCCTTCTCATGCATTTAGAGAAGGGTCCTGAAATTTGTCAAAAACTTGTCCTCATAACATGCACTTTTGCACTCTCCGAGGAGGTTTTGATGAATGAATGGAACAGGATTTATTGATATCTGCATTTAATATCTACTATTGATGTTGCACTTTTGTACTCTTAGTGGATGTTGGATTAAGAAGAGATAAATCATTATTGCTTGAAGCTCATGAGTAGAACTAGTTATAAATGGTACTTTTATCTCTTAACTATTTTTTCCTTTGTGTTAAAGTGATATTCATGTTCAAATGTTTATACGTTGATGTCAATACTTCAGTTATCATTTGCACCTTTTGTACTCGTGATGGCTATTTATTTATCTTTAATGTAGGAATATTTATTATGCGATATGTTTTTCACAATCAGTTTCATCTAACTTTTTATATGAAGAGGATGCATTTTAAGGAATTATTTTCTTATAACAGTTGAATGATCTTTATTACCAATTGTTATTCGAAATCATTTTAGATCGCATAAATAGAAAGATTACATCCCGGGTTAGTTTAGAATTAGATATTTCTGTTTAAATTAGAATACAATTTGCATTAGAAATAGAATAAAAGCATTTAACTTAGGAATTTTAGGAAAGAAATATCAATTCTCAACACACACACACATATTGGGAAACTGGTCCCATTATCCCTAGTCGGACCCACTACACCAATCGGAAAAGGAGCTACTAACCAAGGTCTGGACTGGGTGGGTATCCCCCTTGTTGTAAGACCCAATTTTCGGGGCTTCAACACTATTATAAGTAAGATTATGGGTATATTTTCTTTCTATTGACATGTTCAAACTTATTCCACCATCCCCACTCTTAAGGAGTACTGAGCCTCCTTCTATTTATCATAAAAGGTGTAAAAACAAAAAAATCTTGTCTACAAATAGAGGATAGGGGGTCTCATTAAAGATCCAGCCTACCATGTTCATAAGGTTGTAGCGAAGTGACATTCCCACTATGGCCACCACACCAGGGTTATGATCCATTGGATAGCCACAATATCCTTGGAACAGGAGGTCTCATCACGAGCCGGCCTGATCACTTTTGCTACTTCCCAGTGAATGGCAGTGTGGTTATCTGGTTACCACACCAACACACTGATCTCTTCTGTAGAACAACAATAGAATTCTCCAACTATAAATTGAGGATCCTGGCTCATATGGGTTAAAAAGCAACCCTGTCGAGGCTATGGACGCCTGCTGGTAGTAGAGGCTCTACTTATGGTATTGAAGTTATATTTCCAACATCAATAATTATTATAATACCCTCTTCCTACTTTTCTTTTTATCAGAGAGATTATTTCCCTAATTTCTCCCTACTATGAACCTTTATGCATGAGTTCATGTTTTTTAATCAATCATATCATTTTCAGATGGAATATCGTCAGCAAGGTATCTTTTCTTGCATATTGTTGTCCTTTTTACTTACCACATTACCTATCATCAACCCAAGCATCTTATCTCTTATTCATAACTATCTTTATACACTATGCCCTCATTATAACCATACCTCTTGCTGTCCTATCTTTTGATATGTGTACTCTTCTTCATTTACTGTTGTATTCTTCGTTCCCTTACCTTGTTGTCAGCACAACACTTTTTCTATTTTTTATGGTCATGGAATCCCTTTTTCAATTGGAAGGGGGAATGTATGCATTATGGATAGCACGTGATATAAGTACACAATTCTGTCATAATTTGCTTATTTGCCACAATATTCATACTGCATTTCTACAGAAGTTTTTCTGATTGAACTTTTGGCATACATATTATCTGTTGCTCTTAAAAATTAACACTTTGGATTCAAGAAAATTGCATGCAAAATCGTGATTTGGTTACAGAAGTATGGGGGGGAAATTCTATTCGCAGCATGACCACACTATTGCAACTAATAGCAAAGGCTCGCGCAACTCGTGAACGCGCACAATTCTTCAGACATGATGTGCTTTCATGGCTTCCACCTTTTGCATCACTTTCAATATCCGCCCAGCCTACATCAGTTTCAACAAAGGCCAGTCCCTACATGTCATTCCACATTTTTTTTCGGAGATAACACTTGAGGTAAAATAGCATAATTTTCTGATTTATTACGAATTTAGGAGAATTTCATGAAAATCCATTGAGCATTATTTATCATCATTCATTCCACATCTTTACCACTTCCTATTTTTCAGAGACATATCATCTTTCAGTTTGGGGGAGTGTTGCTTTCCTTCATTTCTTTCTTATGACCATGTCACTAATATTCTTTATCATCCATTGATATTCTTATTCATTCTCAACACCTCCCTTATTCCATGTTGTTTTACACCAAGCATAGATTTCAACAGATTGTAGCAACCACCTCTCTTTGTTTTCTAGCATTGCATGAGCACATGCTAATTCTTCAGTTTGGGGGAGGAATTGCTACACATGATGGATGTTTTCTACTTTCTTTGTCGTTTAAAACATACAATTTCATTTTTATACAGTGCAGAAATTGATTTGCATATATCTTTAAAACTATGAACTGAATTCTTGTGATTTCTGGATAACAAAGAGGTATAATTAAAATACAAAAACCCAAATAATTTCATGCTAAATTAGTTCATAAAATTTCGAAAATCATGCACTATCACCTACAACCATTTTGTTTATATCTCATGATCCGTGCATCAAAACGATCTGATTTTTGAGAAAATGGTTAATGAAATTTGTTGTTACTTATATCACATTTTTCTGCAACTTCATATACATATAGTTGAACGTCAACTGTAAAAAATATTACGCCTTCATCAAGATTTCTAAAATTGAATATTCATTATTTGAGGAAAAATTCATTTGTTCCATCCATTTCATGAGTTGGGATGAACAATTTTTTTGCTTGGTTAACACATGGGTTCTGTCTTTGGGTTGCATGAGGACATGCAATATATTCAGTTATGGGTTGCATGAGGACATGCAATATATTCAGTTTGGGGGTATGTTGGGCCGCTAATATGTTATTATTATTATCAGTTTTAACACTTATTTCATCCATTTCTACTCTTCTTTATCATGTCATTTATCACAATTTATCATATAATTTCATTTTATAATCATTTATGCTCTTATAGATAAATATTATTTTTTCTCCTTCATTTTTAATAAATTGATGATTATGCATGATTTTACCAATTATGGTTTATTAATAAATTTTTTGTAACATCACTCACCATTTTAGCCTCCAAGATATTTCTAGATTACAGATTTGATCTCCAGCTCATCATTAAATATGCCAACTCAGAAATTCGCTGGAATAAGAAGTGACAGTTTTTCATTGGACGTATTGGGAAAATGGAGAAGAATATAGAAAATCTGAAACATGGGTTTTGTCCAGAACAGACTGAATTAACTTTAGTTATAGAACAGTTTTCCCAAATTCAGCCTGTATTGAGAGAAACAGAAGGTTCTCTGAGGATTTTCCCAGATTCGCTGTTGTGGCCGTTTTCCAAATTCTTCCAGTTGCAATACCAAATTCTACCTATTCATGTTAAATGATTGATGGAAATATATTTTCTTGCTGATCAAGTTGTTGGGAACAATCTAATTTTGTTATGAGAGATCACAATTACTATTTACTTTCTCCTCTTTCTGATTATAAAAGGAGAGAATGTATTGCCATTATTCAAATTTTCTTGTTGTATTTTCACTTTTCTCATCGACTCTCGTTGGTTAAAACAGAGTGCGATTGCTTGTAAACTCTGTTAGATATGATTAATATATAATCCGGTTGTTGTTCCATTATTTAATACTGGAGTAGTTCGGCAGTGCTTCACTAGTGAAAAAGGGCCCGGCCCTGGTGGATCCATTTGCTATTTGTATCATTACTTTACAATTCCAGTCGTGTGATGGTTTGCTTTAATTTTCATTTCCCTTAATCACATTGCTTTACAGTTCCCTGTTTTATAGTTTATTTTATGAAATTTTTTTAATGCACAAGCTGTGATTGAACCACGTTGTCGTTCCTTTCCAACATAACAAGATTATTTATTCCTCTTTAACTTGTATTATTATGCTTCTCAGATATAAAGCTTCGCTGTTCAGAATTTGCCGTTCATTTCCATTAAACAGCTTTGTTGTTCATTTCTGATAACTAGCTTTACTGTTTATTCATTTCCTGTAAGTATTTAGTTTTCTTTAGAATGTTATTGTTGAGAGCGTGTTTATTCTATTTCCATTAGCAGCATTATTGATTCAACTCATTTATCATTTCCAATTAGTTGTTTATTGTAGAGTACAAGGTCAACAAATGTAAATGACATTGGTTATTACTGTCTAAGTTCTCAGATTGAGGATCTTGTTTATGTTTGATTTCATTTACATCAGTTGACAGAGGAATGATTTATTGCTACTGTATCCTCGACTAATAATTGTTGTTACTTTGCTGAATGAATGATTTAGTTTTAGAGCATTGGGTTTCCTTTATTTGCAAGTATGATTTATTAAAAGCATCCGTTTATTCTTGTATTTGAAATATCTATACTACATTTTAAGAAAAATTACTCTTTGGGATTATAGCGTGCACATATTGTGTACACTCTTGAAATAATAGGACTTGCCCAGGTTGATAATTAATGTGGGATAAATAGGAGTTTTAAAAGGCACCTTCTAGCACCCAACAGTCTCCTCATTGGGAAACGGGTCGATCAACATGACAGGAGAAGTAGAATATTTAAGGAAATTATTCACTTTAGCACAATGCGGACAATAATGTGTAAAATGATCCTCATTTCAAATTAAGAATGGGTAACACAACTTTCATTTCTCTTCAATTTTTTTTTTTTTTTTTTTTTAATCCCGCGGTGGAAGATCTTTCTTTTTCTTACATTTTCCTTTCTTCTTGTTTCCAGGATGTTGTGGATACTTTCCGTTATCATATGAAATGAAATTTATCTCATAAGTAGAAGCTGCAGAAGGATGTGATTGAGGGTTTTAAGAAGACGCGGTAAGAACAACACCAGATGGTTTACTCACCAACTGCGAACTGGCAGAACCAATCATTCCATCAGTAGTATGAGATTCTTTACCAGGTGGAGGAGGAAAAATATTTTAAGGTCTCATAGCATTCAATATATTATCATAGAGCGTGCCCTATTGGGTATAAACAAGGTCCAAATATTGTGCACAAGCAATAACTTGATCTTCGTTCATGACTCCACATTTAGCCACATCTTCTGTTATGGGTGACAAGAAGACTTGGTGAACCATTCTACTAACAATTGATTAGGAACATAAGTCTTGACCAATTGGTAGTGATGCCTCCACCATGAATGTGATCTGATATGTGAGTGGAATCTGATTGTTTGAAATTGGTCAATAGTTCCGTTCTAGTTTCATATCTAATGGGTAACTGGAAATATGTGAGGAAGGTGGTGGCTAAAGTGTTGAAATCATGAAACGAAGCTCTAGGTAACTCAATATACCATTTAGCTGTGGTACCTATAAACATTCATTGGAAAATACGAAGTTGAATGGAATCATCATTAATCGAGTTCAAAAAACACCATAGTTGATAAGTCATAACGTGCATCGATAGGTCTTCTCTTGGACTCACATTTAATTTTTGGATATCCGAATGAAATTTAGTGGGAATAATAATCCACCATGGTGAATAAGCGATGGGGTCATTAGTGAGATGAGTTAAGTCTAGAAATTCGAGAGGGGCCACACAAGGAAAATGTTGGTTAAATTCCATAGGAGGATGAACTGTGTTATCAAAAAATTTCACTTGATTGGCTGCTAATTAGACAACTCTATGTAGTTGTTTCAAACCAGCTTGTGACTGAAGCTTAGCCTCTTTAGTCTGAGAGGGCTCTCTCAAAGGGGTTAATGATATTTGATAATGATGAAACTAGATGGCTAACTCTATTTGGAAAATAACTTGATTGTGATGTGTGTAGGTTGAAATGAGTACAAGTTTGCAACCATTGGGTTTATGGAGTCAACAAATTAGTATTTTCAGTGGTAAGGTCTCTTGACATGGAAGATGAGGCAGGTAAGAGTTTTTTAGCAAAGGTAAATCACACATGGAACATAGAACAACACAACCATTTCATCAATAAAGGAAGTCAGAGCATATACATATGAATTCTAAGTAATAAATATTAAATCCACTGCAAGTGGTACACATAAAAACATAGACCAGAAAATCACTAAAAACTCCGTAAGAATCTCAGGTCTGTCAAGAAAAATTTCTCTGTATTACTGATATTAGTCAAATTACATAAAGCTGCAGTATTGCAAAAAATATCCAACCCTTTACAAATTCGATAATCTGCCCTTTAATAGACTTTCTTACATCATAGATGATCTTCCCCTTGGCTAGATTCATCGAACTCTTCCTATAACACCTTGCATAATAGGAAAACATGTGCTTTAATGAGAAAATGATAGCTACACTCTAAAACAATCCTTTTCCTTATAGGACTCAAACTCCTATTTATTACATCAAACTACCTTATATATTAAAACAGTTACATCTATGACAACTAATTCTTCACATGTTTGAATAGGCTTTGATAGAACTCATCACTACTTGACATCTTAAATATCCTCCTCAACATATGGAAACAAACCCTATTTTTTAGGAAAATAAGACCTTACCTTCAACGAATTCTTCAACTGATGAGAAGTCCCCATTTCATGGAATTCAAGTCATGGATCATTGCTGGTAAGGTCCCTTTACCTGTTGAATGTGTCCACCTCTCTAAAACCGCTCTTAAACCTACTCAGAAACCTTCAAAACAACTCGCTACGAAAGCATGGCAGTTTCATAGTGTGCTTTCGTAGTGTACAAAAAATGACTTTTGCACTCAAAATTTCTGCTTCTTTGCTCTTGCATGGTGTTCATCATGACCTGACACATCATCACTACCATTTTCTCTCCTTGAAAGCTGCAAAAATAGCTAGGAAACACTACGAAATTGTGGAAAACTGTTCAATTTCCAGATTTTGAATTTGTTTCAAAAAGGTACCTTCCAGCTATACAAATTTGGTTTTCAACATTCCCTTGATCTCTCAAAACATAAACAAACTCAACTTAAGAACCTTGAGGTATTTCTTCTTCATTAATGATGAGTTGAGCTATGGGTTCCTCAACTACAATCATCTTTAAACCCTTCTTCTCCAGCTCCTCATGGATCAATTCTAACTGCTCTTGGAGGTCTTTAACTTGGTCCTTCAGCTTTCTGTTGGTAAATTTCAAGTGTAGTTTCATTATTCTAACATGCTTCACTTCTTCCCTCAATGGCATAGTCCATTTGATTAATTGTTGTGTATCATCTAAAGTCTTTGATACACTATCAACCTGCTCTTCCCAAATCTCTTTCATTTTCTCAAACTGCACTTTTTGGACATTATGCTTCCTTGCCTCTTTCTTCATGACTATTATTTCATGATTTTATAACTTCAATTTCTCCTTTAAGACCTCAATCTCTGTTTTTTCAATAATTTTCTGATTTCCTTTCTTTTGCTTGATGACTGGATCTTCTTCTGCAAGTGATGAAAGGTAAATAATGTTTTGTAGTGGTTGGACAGTGTCAGTGGCTAGATGAACTTCTTTACTGCTTTCCAAAAATTTTCTAGCATGTCTTGTCATGGGTTTCCTGGCCTGAAGCATAAAACCTACAGCCTCACCTCCAAACTCTAACTTCTTTACTGATTTAGCTTTCTTGAGCTTCTTTCCTCCCTCATCTATATCCTCAGCTTGGACTATGGGAGTCTCTTCAATATCAATAGCATGTAGAATGTCTTCTAAATTTCCTTTAGCCACTGTTTGGCTCCTTGTAATCCTTTTGTTGCCATGTTTACTCAAATTTGGCTCTTGTTTTGCAGGTTTGATCATTGTTGAATTTTGTTTTGTAGGTGAAACAGTAGGTGTATCAAGTTTCTGCAACTGCTCTGTTTCCATGATTACTGGTTCACTTTGCTCTACCCCTACTTGTTCATTTTTTTCTGCCACTAAAGGTGATGGTATACCTCTAGGTTTAGGAGTTCTTTTAGGGGTAATTACATCCACTTAAAAACCACTAACAAATAGAAAATAAGAGCAGGCTCTGCCTAGTCTTTGTAACTCATCTAAAACCAACAATTTTATTAAACCTGAAAAAGTGAGGTTTCACTTCATTTAGATTTAGCTTGAACTTTATCTGCCATTTTTGCTAAGATTTGGTATAAATAAAAAAGGTAGATCAAGAGATATCTTACCAAAAAAATGTAGAAGAAGCTTGAAGTGGTAAGAATAAACTTTATGATAACTCCCTTCAAAAGTGAAATATTTCTGAATGATAAGCAGTAGCTTTTAGAAATTATCTTTCATGCAGCTCCTTGGAATGGCATTTGTAAGTTCAACCTTACTATTTTCTGGCTTGATAAATTATTTACATTCTTTCATGTTGAATTTGAAACCTTTGAACCATTTTTCTTCTCCTCTTGGAATCCCTGTTGCTGCTGCAATGGTTTCTAGTGTTATAGTGAGGTTCAACATTCCCACTTTTGTAGATGTCCCATTCAAATTTAAGGCAAAATATTTAGAAACTTGTACATGGCATCCTTGCAATATTTGGTAAAACTGTAAACACCCTGTTCTTCTGAAAACTTCTGCAGCTGTTGGGTCTTCATTTATCAGGTTCATGTCTGATGGCCCATATCTAAGACAGTGGCCACCTTTTTTGGTCTTCCTCTTTGCAGCCATGGTTCTTTAATGTCTTCTCTGCCTCGCTTGATCAGTGATACCTGTAAACCTTTGAAAATACCAGCCACATCTTGGGCTCAGTGAAATAGCTCTCTGGAGCTCAATAACACGCAAAGATGGAATGGAGAATTACAAATGACTTAATTTGGAAAGATTTTGAAGTTCGATGACAACTCATGACATGATGATGACTCCTACATGCTTAAAATGGTGATAATGACTTCAGCCATGACCACTATACCGTGATATAAATCCTAACTGACTCGAATGGCATCCACCCTATCCCTTTTAATTATTTACTGACACCTAGCAGTTGTTTTGACATGACAAACAGGAAACCTTACATTCATAGCGTACCTAGTGTATTTCTAGGCAGTTTTGCTATGAAAGTATTAGCATTTTCGTAGCGAAAAGTGTGTTTTCTCTGTGTATTTCGCTATGAAAGTAGGGATTCTTGGCTAAAATGACTTTTACGATGTTATAAAATTGGGAAATGAAAAGGTCATAAAATAATGACTGATGTGACATGAAAATATTTGAATGAGGGTGAGTTTTGGACTTTAGGATAAGATAATAAGAAAAATTTAAAATTTTCCTTAACCAAGTAATGAAAAATAAATTCTATGACCCTACCTTTGACACATGAACCTCTAAGACTTTGTCAAATGATGTTTCATTTTTTTCTGAGTGATAACAAACTGTATATGAAGGAATATCTTGAGAGCTAGGCACTTGTATTCCTTGATAAGGGTCATCCTTAATAATAAGGAACCTGGGTACCGGGGTAAGGAGGACTCTAATAACCAGTATAAAAGTGACCTTGATGCCCAACACCAAGGTGATGATAAAGTTGTTGGAATGGATGGGTTTGGATTTGTTGGCCTTGAAAAGGTCTTTGATATTGACCATATTGTTTCCCGATGGGAGTTTTCATTGTACCATGATGTTAGGTCCCTATATTACTAGTATAGTCCCTTATTGTTGTTAGTGTAACCCCCTTATTGTTATTATTGTACCCATGTAACCCCCATTTTGTTATTATTGTGCCCTTAAATTATTATTGTTAGGTCGGCTAGGATTACATTGTGGCCCACTAAGATTACATTATGGCCCCATGGTCTCCTATATATAGAAAGGAGATTTTGTAAATTGTAACATCCAAGAATTGATCATTCATGTAATGTATTGGAGGTTTCCCCCTCAAAGTGGCTTATTTCTAAGGCGTTGATATCTCATTTCTTCTATTTTTGGAGTTGGTTACACAACATTTGGTATCAGAGCTTTGGATTCTAGGGTTTCGCTGCCTTAAACAGTCATCGTGGCATTTTCGCTTATAATGTTTTTTTTTCTACGAAGTTTCTGTGGCTTAAATTTTTAGGTGCGAAGCTGAAATCCTGAGGACTAGGTTCAAAATCCTCAGACTTTGGTTCGTAATATTTTCGGATATATCATCTGTGGAAGTTAGGTCTTTTTTCAAGCTCCTAAACAGGTCATCGTGGCATTTTCGCTATAAATTTTTTTCTACGAAGGTTCAGAATCTAAAATTCATATGGTGCGAAGCTGAAATCCTGAGGAAATTCGTTAAAAAATTTCAGATTTTGGTTCGCAATATTGTTGGAGATATGATCTGTGGAAGGTAGTGCTTTTTCAGGCTCCTGAATTGCATCTCAAAGAGGTGATCGTGGGAAAAGTTCAATAACTCTCTCTCTGGGCATCGGATTGGAGTGCCGTAAAAATTGGTTGCAAGTACACAGATTTTAGTTTCTTGGCTATCAATTTCAGAGACAAAGGAGGAAAAAAGTGACACGTGGCAAGTCGTACAAGTTCGCTCTACTGAACCAGTCCATAATTAGGTCATTGTGGGAGATTGGACACAACTTTGTCTTGGAGAATCCAAATTAGGTCATACCTGTGGCATTCAAAATAAAATTCAGAGGGCTACTACAGTACTGAATTTCAGATATTGAAGATCTGCAATCACAGAGATAATACAATTTCAATATCGAGCTCCTCAAAGCAAGAAAAAGGTGTGTATTTTTTTTCAAATTGCACAGGTCTTGTTTGAATAATCAAGTTAAATTGATCCCAAGGGCATATTGTAGAATAGATATCAGTATTGGATTCTAAAATGGCCCCTAAAAATAATTCAACACCCACTAAGCCTTTAGAAGGCTCTACTATGACTCATGAAGATGAAGAATGGCAACATGACATATCAAAATTACAAGAGCAAATTTCGCTCTTGCAAAGAACAACAAAAAATGAAATGGAAGTTTTGAAGAAAGGCATGGAAACTAAGATGGATGGTTTGAAGAAAGGCGTGGAAGCTAAGATGAATGGTTTGGAATCTAAGATGGATGGCATGGAAGTGGGCATGGAAGCTAATATTGATGACATGGAAGCTAAGATCGATGAGAAAATGGAAAACATGAAGAATTTTCTAAAAGCATACATGGAAGGTTTGACAAAGTTTATACAAGAAAGGTTTCCTAATGGTGAAAAGATAGTAGAAGAACCTCATGATGAGAACAAAATAAATGTTAATTGTGATTTTATAAACTCTAATGTTGGCGGGAAGAACCACCATATTCCAAAGATGGATATGAGGAAGTTTGATGGAAAGGATCCTGTAACATGGATACTACAGATGGAGCAATATTTTGATCTCCATAACGTGCAAAACACACAAAAGGTACGCATTGCAACTTACATTTAGAACAAAATACATTTGTATGGTATCAATGGCTTTGCTCCCGTAAAAAAATTGTCACTTGGTCAATTTTTACGGAGGAAATGATAGCACATTATGAGGGTACAAAGAGCAACACCTTCTTTAGCCAATTGATAAATCTCAAACAAAAAGGTTTAGTGGGGCAGCACATTGAGGACTTCCAAAAATTGAATATAAGGGTAACTAATATTCCATAGGAACACAGGATTGATCTCTTCTTAGGTACTCTAAAGGATAACATCCAACATGAAGTTCGTGTTTTGGAACCTGATTCATTGGAGAAGGCATTCAGGTTGGCAAGAAAAGTTGAATGTAAAATTATGGCGACAAGAAAGCCTACCACTCAATTCTATAAAGAAGGAAGTGTTTCTACGCCTAGATTTCCACAACCTACAAGGTTGACACCACAACAATTGGAAGAAAAAAGAGCAAAAGGGCTTTGCTACAGTTGTCATAGCAAATACACTAAAGGTCATAAGTGTGCTGAAAAGAAATTATTTTACATAGATTGTGAAGAAGAAGAAGAAAATGAAAAAGAAGAGGATATACACCAGGAACCAGCCATAGAAGAGGAAGAAATGAATCCGACCATATCATGTAATGCACTGGCCAGAATTACCACTCCTAAAACTCTCAAGATAGTAGGACAGATCAAGAAGAAAAGGGTAATAGTGTTGATTGATTCAGGTAGCACCCATAATTTTATTCATTGTAAGGTAGCCAAGGAATTAAATTGTTTCCTATACCCAGCACCAGAATGTCAAGTGATGGTTGCAAATGGAGGAACTATAAATTGCTCTGGAAAATGCCATAATATCAAGCTAACCATGGGGGAATGTGTGTTGACAAGTCCAATGCTTTCCATTCCTATGGGAGGTGCTGATGTTGTACTAGGAGTACAATGGTTACAATCTTTGGGGACGGTAGCTTTTAATTTTCAAGAACTTTTCTTGAAATTTTTTTCAGAAGGAAAGGAAGTCGAATTACGGGGTATTGCAGGGAAGCCGGGAAAGATAATAAGCTCTAATGTCATGACAAAGCTTTTAAAGAAAGAACAACGAGGCGTAATTGCACAATTATGCTCACTAGAAGTTCCAACATCAAAATCATCTATTTCTGCAGATCTCCAACAAGTCTTGGACAATCATTCCAAGGTGTTTGAAACTCCCAAAGGACTCCCACCTATTCGAGATCATGATCATGCTATTCATTTGATTCCAGGAAGTGTTCCTCCAAACATCAGGCCTTATAGATATCCTTACTTCCAAAAGAGCTAAATTGAACGTATGATTGCAGAAATGTTAGAGGCGGGTATAATTCAACCTAGTCAAAGTTCTTTCTCTGCTCCTGTAGTATTGGTACACAAGAAGGATGGATCATGGCGAATGTGTCCTGATTATAGGGAGCTCAATAAGCTCACCATTAAAGACAAATTTCCCATTCCTGTGATTGATGAATTATTGGATGAATTACATGGAGCAATTTATTTTATCAAGTTGGATCTTCGTTCAGGATATCATCAAATTAGAATGAAGACCGAAGATATTCCAAAAACAACATTTCGAACTCATGAGGGTCATTATGAATTTTTGGTCATGCCTTTTGGCCTTACCAATGCACCTTCTACATCTCAAGGGTTGATGAATTCCATTTTCAAACCCTTCCTTAGAAAATTTGTGCTAGTATTTTTTGATGATATACTAATCTACAATAGGTCTTGGAAGGATCATGTTCAACATGTTGACAGGGTGCTCAAACTATTGCAGGAGAAACAATTATATGCAAAACATCCAAATGTTTCTTTGGAGTACAAGAGGTGGAATATCTGGGTCATATTATATCTCACGAGGGTGTTAAAGTAGACCCTAACAAAATTAAAGCCATTAAGGAATGGAAAGTCCCCAAGACAATAAAGCAGTTGCGAGGATTTCTCAGGTTAACAGGCTACTATCGCAAGTTTGTTAAGAATTATGGGAGAATAGCAGCACCTCTAACAACATTATTGAAGAAAGATGCATTTTCATGGAAGCAACTAAGGCCTTTGAACATCTTAAAGAGGCAATGTGCCTAGCACCGGTCTTAGCTACGCCAGACTTCACAAAAACCTTTATTGTGGAATGTGATGCCTCAGGAAATGGAATTGGTGCAATTTTAATGCAGGAAGGAAGACCCATTGCTTTTGAAAGTCGTCCAATCAAAGGAAAGTATTTACAGAAACCTATTTATGAGAAGGAAATGTTAGCAATACTGCATGCACTGAAGAAATGGCGAACTTACCTAATGGGAAGACACTTCAAGGTAAAAAATGATCATGATAGTCTTAAACACTTTTTGGAACAAAGACTATCGTCAGAAGAGCAGCAAAAATGGGTCACAAAGATGTTGGGTTATGAATTTTAAATAATCTACAAAAAAGGAAAGCTTAATGTTGTTGCAGATGCACTCTCAAGAAAGAATGAAGAGGTGGAAGCATTGCTTTGTGCCATTTCTATTATCCAACCAGATTGGATAACCGAAGCAAGAGATGAATGAAGAAGGACAAAGATGTATGGACACTCATTCAAAAGTTGCAGCAAGATCCTAGTACATCTGATACATTTAGTTGGAAAAATGATTCCTTATGGTACAAAGATCGCTTATATCTTTGTAAGAATTCCCAACTAAAACAAAAAGATTCTTCTGGAATTGCACACTTCTCCTTTAGGAGGACACTCAGGATTTTTAAAAACTTACCACAGGGTGAAGAAAGATTTTTTTTGGGATGGCCTTAAATCTGATATTCAAAAGTTTGTGGCAGAATGTTTGGTTTGCCAGCAAAATAAAGTGGAGACAATTAAGACCCCGAGACTTCTACAACCTTTATCCATTCCAAGTCAACGTTGGGAGGAGATTTCAATGGATTTTATCACAGGTTTACCGAAGTCCGAAGGCAAGAATGTCATCATGGTGGTAGTTGATAGACTTACTAAGTATGCACACTTTTGTGCATTATCTCATCCATTTAAAGCAAGTACAGTTGCTACTACATTTGTGGACAGAATTCAAAAGCTACATGGAAGCCCAAGGGTTATTGTGAGCGACAGAGATCCCATTTTTACGGGAAATTTTTGGACTGAGTTATTTTCTTGTTTGGGTACTAAATTAGCTCATAGCTCATCTTATCATCCTCAATCTGATGGTCAAACTGAGATAGTAAATAAATGTTTGGAAGGATATCTTCGTTGTTTTGTATCCGATAAACAAACACAATGGGTCAAGTGGTTACCTCTTGCTGAATGGTGGTATAACACTTCCTTCCATACTGCAGCAAAAATGACCCCATTTATGGCACTTTATGGATATCATCCACCATCGATTACATCATCTTTAAGGGAAAATGCGAAGGTTCAAGCAGTCTAAGATCACATCGAGCATCAGCAAGAAGTTCTCCAACTCTTAAAGGATAACCTTAATTTGGCACAAAATCGAATGAAACAACAGGCAGATCAAAATCGCAGCGAGAGAAGTTTTGATGTAGGAGATTGGGTATTTTTACGGCTACAGCCATATAAACAAATGTCCCTCAAGCAAGCTAAGAAGGATAATAAATTATCGCCAAAGTACTATGGTCCTTACAAGGTGTTGCAAAAGATTGGTACTATGGCATACAAATTGGAGCTTCCCGCTTCTTCGCGAGTACATCCAGTTTTCCATGTTTCGTGCTTAAAGAAGGTTATAGGTGAAAATCTTCCAGTTCAAACAATATTGCCAGAACTTGATGAGGAAGGAAAAATCATATTGGAATCGGAAGCGGTCACGGAAACAAGAACTTGACAACTACGGAATCGATCAATTTCAGAGTATCTCATCAAGTGGAAGAACTTACCCACTGAAGATTCTACATGGGAGGATGAGAATTTTATACAAAAGCACCCAAAGCTATTCAAGCGTTGAGGACAACACTTTTTTGAAGGAGAGGGGCATGTTAGGTCCCTATATTACTAGTATAGTCCCTTATTGTTGTTAGTGTAACCCCCTTATTGTTATTATTGTACCCTTGTAACCCCCATTTTGTTATTGTGCCCTTAAATTATTATTGTTAGGTCGGCTAGGATTACATTGTGGCCCACTAGGATTACATTATGGCCCCATGGACTCCTATATATAGAAAGGAGGTTTTGTGAATTGTAACATCCAAGAATTGTTCATTTATGTAATGTATTGGAGGTTGCCCCCTCGAAGTGGCTCATTTCTAAGGCGTTTATATCTCTTTTCTTCTCTTTTTGAGTTGGTTACACAACACATGATAAGGTGGGTTCGGTTGGGATTGTGCCATACTATCAATAACCTATCCTATTGAAACTTGGGGAGTACTCTGTCCAAGTGGTTGAGAGTGTGAGTTACCTTGTATCGGATGGGTAAGTGGGACTTGGGAAGTTCCAGATACCGTTGGAAAAGATTGAGATGAAACGAAAACCTATAAAGGTTGGCTCACATGTATTTGAGCTTGTTAGGGTGCTAATGTATGGATAGGAATTTGAGAAGATAGTGCAGGTTGAGGATTAAACAACCGGTCCTAATTTGAACCAGGTTGAATGGGAAAAGTAGGTTTCAAAACACTGGCATCCATTCTAGGATAAGGAGGAATATAATAAGGTTGATTACCAATTTAGGGTATACCAAAAATAGGTTGACCTCCTGCAAAAGGAGGATGGGATGATGGAGGAAACTGTAACCCATATATAGGATACCCTATGCTGTTGAATATAACCTTTCCCACTGACATAAGGGTTAGCCTGCTACAAAACTGTAGGTGTAAGCAGAGGAGGAGGAGGAGGAGAATATTGTGTGGCACTCATAAGAGAAGCACCAAATGATATTCCCATATTGGATGACATAGGAGAGGTCCAAGAACTTGAAGCCGCACCAGATAAGGACTGATAGCCTCGTGGGACACATGGACCACCATACACATGTCTTTATGGTGATGTTGCAAACATAGATGTGGAGACAACATTTGATGTCTCAACCATAGTGGTGGACATAGGTTGAGAAGTTGGATCGATTTCAGCCATGGTTAACAACTCTGATGAATATTTTTGCATGAAATTTGTGGGTGAGTCCAAAGAATCAGGAAAATAATTTTGTGCAAGATTTTGAAGAGGAAGAGGCTCGTTTTGATAAAAATGAGTTCCTTCCCAATGAACAAGAGTAGAAGGAAGAGGCTCTTTGTGCGATATCTCTTCAATGTTCACAACTCTGGGTGGAAGAGGTTCACCGTCGAGTCCAAGATATATAGGTTATTTTTTAGACAAAGGGAGAGAACGGGAAGAAATTGAAGTAACATGTAACATGGTTGAGTCTCCTTAGGCTCAACAACCTTAGGAATCAAAGTTTCTGACTCAGGAAATTCAGGATCAACAACCTCAAGAAACAAAGTTTCATGGAATTATGTTTCGATTGTGTCAGTGTCACTGTTAATATTAGATATCTCAAGCTCAGAACTCAAAGGGACAGATGATTCTGGAATATCAATATCAAGAGGAGGGCTAGAAGTGGTTCCTGATGTTCATGATTTGGTAGTTTGAGTCTTTTTGTGCTTCTGACAATGGCCAGGAGTAGCCTCTGGTGGAAGTGGAGGCTTATTTTGCATTCTACGTGAATGATGGGGTAAGGGATTTTCTTCTTCCACATTGGAAAATAAATTTTATTAACACAAAAAGAAATAAATAAAAAAGAGGTCAATCTAGGCATAAAGGATTACCAAGAAACTGTGAACTAAAATATATACCTTGGTTAACCAAGGACTTAACGCACGACAACCAATATCCCCAAATGATATGTTTGGTGTATCATGGTATACAAGGCGACAAACTCAGTTACCTATTAATGGATAACAACTTATAGGGGACTCCCAAAATATACTCTACAATATGCGGGAGTGCAGTCCATAATAGTGTTGTCTAATGTGTAACTGTTCAATGAGAGCGTTCCCTTATACTTTACGTGCATGGAGCGTTGTCCAATATACCCAAAGGTACGTGGAAAACGATTCTATACACTCACATACATGGAACGGGATATCACCCTCAGAATACAATGCTGGAAATCAAATACAACTCCTATGTTTAATGACATCGTAACACATCTCTAGCCTAGACTTGTATGTGTTTGCGTTAATGTTACAAATTCTCCTTAGGTTGATTCAATAAATTTTACTTTTTTATCTTTGATTAAGTTTCAGTTTTGAGGCTCACCACGGATGTCACCTAAATATCCTAAAATGAAAATCTAGCATGAGAAAATGGAAACCTTTCTCTTTCAATTAAAATATAGCTAAGGAAGGGAAGAAACAATTAGTATGCAACATACAACATGCAGAAAACAAGATGCAAGATGAAATTTCCCTTTCAATGTAACTGTTCCTACACTAATGCACATACAAAACCCTAAATGCTGAATGAGAATTTTTTCTTTTCACCACACTTAATTTTTGAAATGAAGAAAACTAAGATGAAAATTTTTAATCACTAATTCAAATGCATTTTTCAGAATGAGGACTAGAACAAGAATTCATCCAAGCGATCAATGACCAAACGAAATCAGCCTGCAAGCAACCAAATGAAAAGAACAAAGAAAAACCAAAACCAATTCTTACCAATAGGAATCAAACAGAAATGCAAACCAAATGGAGGCTTAAGGAAGACCACAAGGCACTCAAGACTCAGTGAAGGTCAGCTGGAAGTAGGTTGATAAAAGAGACACTTACAAATAGAGCCATTTTTTTTGCAAAAACAGGGGTCAAGGCTAGTGTAGAAGAGGAACCAGTGCTCAGAAATGTAGGTACAGAGTGGGCCTGAGTGAGCTGCAACTCTATGTCAAAGGCACTAGGGGAGAATTGGTCTTGGGACGGAGGATTCTGACACAAAAATTGAAAAAAAGGCTCAATGAAATCACTTCCTAGGTTTTTTCTTGACTGATCAAATCAGCAAAGGTATATGAGAGAGGTAATCAAACACGAAGGTCAAGGAAAACCACTGAGGGAATACACCAATCCCTAGTATGGTTGTTATTTTTTATATGCGAGATTTACGATTGTGGAAAAAAGTATCTCCCCTAGGTTCGATGGCCAACCTAGAACAAAAGAGAAACAATGAACCTGTTGTAGCGGCTACAACCACCCTCCAAAATTTTTCCATTGCTTAGATTTTGGAGCCTGAATTCCCATCAAAGGAGCTTACCTTGCACTAATATCATATCTATGCTTTCACTGATGTTTATCTTTTAGTTTTTCTTATGTTCACTTGCTCTTCAGTTAGCAATTTTTCTAAGTCACAAACTGACCTCCTGTCTAAGCCTTGTGCAGGAGTTCTAGGCTTGCCTACAAAAATTGCATAATTCATGAAGCTAGTCTTGACCTTGATGCTCATAATTGCATAGCCATGACTGGAATCCTAGCCTTGAGCTCATAAATTGTGTATTTATGCCAACACCCCAACACTGAGCCCAGAAACTACACAATCACTCAATGAGCTCAGAAACTCCGCAGTACACTTTTTCGAGAGCTGCCAGTTCCCTGAAACTATGCAATCCTGCTCGGTGATGTGCATGGAAAGTATTCTCTGGAAAATAAAAATAGTTGAGAAGAGAAAAAGGAATTCATAGAATCTAGCGATATATTTTTAGTAACCCGAAGGTAACACACTTGCTATTTTTGGAAACTGTTGTGATGGGTCAATTTTCCCTTGATTCCTGGAATGTGCATCATAAACCTTAATTCCTCAAATAAATTTATTCCATGCTCCTAGAGCTCATTCTCACACTCAATCTTAGATATCTGGCATTACCAAGGAGATCAAGAAAACTTCGGTGTGATCATTGTCGCTTTTCCGAGTGAGTTTTTTACTTATCGCTTTTATTCGCTTTTTTTGTCGCCTTTTGCTATTTGGATTGTGTTAATGTTGTTTCGTTTGTTTCTTTGCATACATGCTGGCGGTTTATCTCGTAGAAGTGTTGTTTCAAGTTATAATTTTCCTTTCACAAGTCTCACATCGCATCGATGATCGCCGTTGCGGCAACTCTCCTCATCGATTTGGTTTTCTTCTTGTTTACTTGTTTTCTGCACTTGTTTTGTCTTGTTTAATTTACTCTTAGTCAAATCTACACTCAAGCCATTACTATCTCTCATATATTCTCGTTTTCACACTTTAATTGGGTAGATATTCCATTTCCTAGGCCTGATTTCACTTTGCCCAACTGGGCACTGCGAAATTTGGAGGCTCAAGCTAAGAGCTTGGCCTTTGGAACTGCATAGTGCGTAGTATAGGCTGGCCCAACTGCACATTGCGTAGTTCTAGGGCTCATTCTGCATCCATGGCCACTGAGACTGCGCAATGCACAACCTCTACCAGCTCACTGTTGACATTAGGGGAATTTCGAGGTCTAAAAAGGGCCTCCTAAGAAAAATGTACAACTAAGATAAAATTTATAAGAACCAATAGGATTCAAGATGATGATGTCAACCATGGGGGACGATTCACCATTTTTGGAGTAAAAGAGTACAAAGGTTAAAAAATAATAAAATAATAAAACTACTTTTTTCTACTCGTATTTTGAACTTATCTCCCTAAGGGTTTACTCAAATTTCAATTAGGAATACTCATTGGATGCAAAATTTAATTCCTCATCAAAGGAGTACCTATGTTGCATACTTTTGATGGACCCCGCTACATGAAAAATGAGAAATACATAAAAAAAAATGTGATTTCAATCACATTTTTTTTGTATTTCTCATTTTTCATGTAGAAAATTTCATCAAAAGTATGGAGCATGGGTACTCTTTGGTCGAGGAATTAAATTTTTCATCCAACGGTATTCCCGCTCGAAATTTGTGCAAACCCTTAGGGAGATAAGTTCAAAATATGTGTTGAAAAAGTAGTTTTTCCTTTTTTTCCTATAAAATTTGATGATGTAATCAAATCTTATTTTATTATTTCCACTATTATTTTATAATTTCCTTAGGAGGCCCATTTTAGACCTCAAAATTCCCCTAATGGGCTGAATTTCACATCGCGTAGTTTCAGACATAAAGCTTTGATATTGACTGTTAGGACTGTGCAGTGCTTATTTCCTATAGAAAATATTACCATGAGGATTCAATCTGATCTTATAATATGCTAAAACAAGATACTGAATCCCTTCTACAATTTACAGAAACAAACAGGTTCACACAATCACATAAACAAGTAAGAGAAACAGATAATAAATCACACAACATAATATGTATCTGGGGAAAGCACGCTGCCTAAAACCCCGCTATATATATATATATATATATATATATATATATATATATATATATATATATATATTGTATAAATTTAAGGATCATGAAACAATACAATGCTTTCTATCACAAGAGAACTTATGCATTCTACCATCTGTCTCACACTGATCTAGGAAAAATTGGACAAATACTTAGCCAATTCTCTGCCTCTACTCAACCTGCCTTGCTTACGCATGCCTTGAGGAATTAATGCCCTATTAAATAGGAAAATACCTTTCCTTGACTGTGAAATTCATCTAAGGTATCCAACTGAATCTATAACTAACCTGTACAATTTTTCTAATTATACAACTGATAGTTATATTCCATTTAACGTCTGTATCAACTGGGTCTTCCTTAGAATTAACATGCAAAAACTATTTACAGTGAATTATCAGCTAACTAATTTATCATTCATTTTGAATTAAATCAGATTTAATTCATTGGACCTCTAACTAGCTCATCACTTAGTTAGAACTAGTTAAACTGATTTTAACTCAATTAATTGAGTTAACTAATTACAACTCATGTATAACTGCAGCTGGACCCCTTAAATCATGGAATCACTCTACATGCATCCTCTATGACCCTCAAATCGAATTTCCTAAGCTAACTTAGTCATTCTGACTTAGTTAACTAATACACATTGTTATGAGATGACATTATAATTTCTCTTCCAAATTTAATTAAGGGAAAATTAAATTAGAAGCCTCGCTTTGGGGTGCCATTTCAACACTCCCTCTCAAAAAGAAATGGATTATTTGTTACCCCGATCCTATCTCTGTTGAATTTGAATTTTCTTCTTGCCAGCACCTTTGTCTAGATGTCTCCATCCTACTCCTCCGTGGGAATGTACTCTAATGACACAATCCTCCTCTGAACACAATCTCTGAGATGGTGATACTGGATATCAATATGCTTGGACCTGTCATGGAATATTGGATTAACCGAGAGTTTGATGCAACTTTGGTTATCACAATGTATCACCGTCGGATCCATCTACTAACCAAACAAACCAACAAGTATCTTCCTCATCTAGATGGCCTCGCATGCAACCTAGTTGGCTGCCATGTACTCCGCCTCTCCTAAACTGAATGCAATTGATCTATATTTACTGATGTACAAAGAAACTATTGTTGATCCTATGTTGAAGATGCCTTCTGATGTGATCTTCCAGCTGGATGGACTCCCATCCCAATATGCATCGGTAAATCCTTGAAGCTTCACTCCCTCTCTTTGTTTGTACCATAATCCATACTTTGTAGTGCCCCTGATATATCTCAACACATGCTTCCCTACCTTCCAAAATAGCTTGGTCGACTTAACCATAGCTTGGCTCTGCTGGTTAACTATGTAGGATATGTTAGGTCATGTTTTCACCAAATACATGATCGAACCCACCAACTTCCTGTAAACAGTAGCATCCACTACTTCACCTAAAGTAGAATCCTCCTTCCTCTAGTTTCCTATAAGAGGAGTCTCCATGGGTTTGTTGCCCTCCATGTGTAGCTTCCTCAAAATCTCCTTGGCATATTTTCCCTGAGATACAAATAGCTTCCCATCTCTTTTCCATATATCCAATACAAGAAAATAGTGCAAGAGCCCCATGTCCTTCATCTCAAATTCCATTGCAAGATCATCTTTGAGAGATTTTATGAGCCACTCATCACCTGTCAGTATCAGATCATCAACATAAAGTACAATAATCAAAAGCTTACCATCAACCACAATATGATATAGGTTCACATCCACTTCACTCTTGGTGAAGGCCAACCCGGGGAAATAGTTGTCAATCCTGGTGTGCCAAGCACGAGGTGCTTGCTTCAGCCCATACAGTGCTCTCTTGAGTCTGCATACATGCGACTCCCTATATAAGGTCTCAAAACCTTATGGCTACTCAATGTACACTTATTCCTCAATAAATCCATTGAGAAAGGTTGTATTTACATCCAAATGATGTATCTACCATCCCATTTTTGTAGAGAGTGCAAGGAGGGATCTAATGGATGAGTACCTTGTGACTAGTGCAAAAGTCTCATCATAGTCAATCCCCTCCACCTGAGAGAACCCTTTGGCCACAAATATAGCCTTTTTTTTCTCCACACTCCCATATGATTCCTGCCTCACCTTGTAGACCTCTCTAGATCCTACCATTGACTTCCCCATTGGTCTTGGGACAACTTCCCATGAATTTTTCCTAATAATGGAGTCATACACCTCAACCATGGCATCAACCCACACTAGTTGCTACACCACTTCCTCAAAATAGGATGGTTCTATTGGAACAGGGTCTCCTGCAAGCTGCGAAACTGGTCCATTTTGTATATTTTTTATTATATTTAGTATAACGCAGGGGTTTTGGGGTAGGTCAAAGCTCCTAATGCATTGTAATTAGGTCAAGGGTGGACCAAGAGTCTGCAAACCACAGTTTGCAGACCATTGGATGTGTAGGCTTAAATAGTATAAGTAGTTGAACCTTTTTGAGTTGTAGGACAGAATAAGATGGAAAAGAGATTGATGCTAAGTGTGAATCGGTAGATCTAGTTAGGGTTGTTGGGTAAGGACTATTGCTGTTGTGTGCTTGGAGGGCCTCTGTCCTGCTATGTGCGAACCTTGTTGCTGTGTGCGCAGGTTGGGTTTTGGGGTATTCTAAGTAGATCTAAAGGATTAATGAATGCAGAAGTATTGTTGAATATATGAATCCACTGGAATTACTGTGATATGAATCTGTGATGTTTGGTTACTTAATATATGCTGATTTATTATTGAGTTAAGTTGCAAACATTCTTGTGTTACCTATTTATGCTGCGATCAAGATTTTTTCTGTTTCATTTCATGTAAGAATATCTGGAATAGCTGCGTTATTGTTATGTGAGTTCACGATCTTTTGATTACTGTGAGTATCATTACTGTTGTGTACATGGATGCGAAGGGAATCTGTAGATATAGGCTCTGCAATACAAGATCTTGTCACTATAAGGTTGAACGCAGCTCTGATTGACTTAGCTACCCTCTCCTAGGGTGCAGAAACCTATTTCCAGCACCCACCCATACTACTTCGGGTGAGACTTTGGCATGTGCAAGCAGGTCACTTCCAAAAGGGCCAGTAGTATAAGGGTCTGTTGGCAAACCTTGAACATCTGAACCTGGGTCAGGACCCCTCAAGCCAACAAATGGTTCCATTTCCAGGACTGGGAACATTTTGAGAAAGGGATCGGGTAATGCTAAGACCGTACTGGAATCTTGAGAGAAAGGAAATTGATGAATGGTTTGAACAGTAAGTTCAGGAATTTTCCGTAAAAGAAAACCGCAGTGAGAGGTTGACCACCAAAGAGTGGAAAAATAAGTAAATTTTCAGAGAGATCTACGAGATCTTCTTTGCAATGATTGCGATTGAGCTCCAGGAGTGGCTCCCAAGGTTGGTAGAATTTTAGAAGTTTTGGAAGGACGAGCAGGTCACAGAGTGGACCCCCGAAATCCAACAGTTAGAAAAGGCTGATAACACCATCACTCGCACGGTGGACCATTGGGTATACAGTGTGTTAGGAGAATTTGTGATAGAATTTTCCATCGATCAGTTTTTCTCCTACTCTGAAGCAGAGCGAAGATTATTCAAGGGGTTCCGAGGTAATTTTCTGAAGACCTTACCATTGCTGATCAATATATTATTGTACGAAAAGAGTATTTTGTGTAGCCATACCGAGTGAATGACCTCTGATCTAGATGGGAGCACAATGCGAAGTGGCAAGTACTATAGAACCAACCTAGAAGGAGATAGATTGGTCTACAGTCGAGTAAGAGAATCAACTTCGCAGAGTCCTCCAGCCACACCACTTTCAAACCAGCCTAGGGGTAAGAATTCACCTACAACTCTACCACCAGAGGACAACATGGTTGCACACATGAAGTTGCCGACCTTTAAGGGTGTGGGAGATGAATACATGGATCAGTTTTGGTTTGTCGTTGGATCGGTATGGACTGCACAGAACATAGCTAGTCATGTAGTGAAAAGAGCACAACTGTCCCTTTCCTTCGAAGGAAGAGCCTTGGATTGGTACATGGGATACATCGGCCAAAACACAAATCCAACCATTGAAGATATTAAGAACGCCCTGAAACAAAAATTCAAGAAACCTAAGTCCTACTCTCAAATCGTGGTTGATCTAAAGGATTTCAAGCAAGGGCCATTTGAATCTATGTGGGAGGTCGATCAGTGACTGAAGAAGGTGATCAGAGAAGGGGGATTCCAATATGATGACAAACAGCACACATAATGGTTCATTGCTATGTTTCTGCCTCACCTGCGCGTACCTATGGGGCACCAAACTTTCAAATCGCAGGAAAAATCCTTGGAGGGTGCCATGAAGTTAGAAGCTGCGCCTTGGGATGAGACTAAGCTGGGCGTCCAATAGATCTAGGGACAGCTAGAAGTGATGCACATAGAGATCCAAAATCTGCGGAAGGAACGAGGGGTAGAGGCTAGCCTCGAGAGATGGTGCATACGATGTCGGGTGAATAGTCATACCAAGGATAACTTCCCTCTGTTAGCAAACTATATACAGGCCGAGGGACCTAGCCCATTGGGCCCTAGGGAAGCTGCGAGACCCAGTGGGCCAGTGCTATGGTGCAATGATTGTCGCGTTGAAGGGCTGCACAATACCAACCAATGCCCCCGCCTTATTGCGTATCAGTTCCAGATACGTACGTTCTGCAGATTAGTGGGACATGATGAATAGAACTGTTGGACGTATGATTTGATGATTGATCGAGGAAACTTATATAGAGTACAATCAGACCCTGCGTCGCTAAGAATCCTCGCAGGCATAGGTGGCTCCCCATCAAGGGGTAGGGGAGGAAGGCGTGGTGGAAGTGCAGGTTGGGGACGAGGTCATCGAATCTGTTATAACTGTGGAGAAGCAGGACACTTTGCAAGGGATTGTCCGAACCCTACAAGGAAATCTTGCCGATACTATAGACAACTGGACCAGCGATTGAAGATTGTCCAATCTTCATAGCAAAAATGCAGGAAAAGCAGTCGACACCTACGCAGAATGTGCAAAGAGTTAAGGATGAGCTGCAAGACAAAGATCCAAGTGTGAATTTTGTGACACGCGATGGGAGGGCCACCAGGGGACCTGAAGAGGAGGCTGTGATGGAACCTCTGATCCAACAAGCTGTTATTAAACAAGAAGGTTTGGACCTAAAATGGGGAAAAGAAACATTTGTCGTAGCTCGCAAGGACTTTGCTGAGGCGGAGGCAGCTACTGCTCAGGCACCTGCGAACCTCAAGGCAGATGAGGAGGTCGAGCCCTTTTTGCAGGCATGTATAAAGATGCTACGCAACCCAAAGGCTATGGGGAATCTTCAGGCATTAATTGATAGTTGCGCAACATGACCTACTCTACCTCTGGAGCATCAAATCACTGACTTACAGGCCAAGTTGCAGCCTGAAACACCTTCGGAGGTACAAGCCCAGTGCGCTGTGCTAGTGACCGAGGCTACCAACACCATTATAGGATAGATTTCTCAAGGCGCTCGGTTACTCGAGGACGCCATGCAAATTTGGACCAAGATCCAATGCGATCCGGTCCTCCAGAGAATCAATCAAGAATTGTGACAGAAGGAAGAAGCATTCGCTCAGGTTGAGGCTACATTGCCCTCCTTAGTCCCTGCATAACGTCTGGCACGATTGAAGAATAGCAACATGCTCCAAGATGAGATTGAGGAACTCCGGCACAAGAACCATGCCATCGCGGAATGATTGAAGCCTTGGGCCAACGCAATCCTCCAGCTCTCACAGGATACCAATGTTGCGATCAAGCGACTGAATCAGACACTGGAGAGTGTCATCGCGGCGACCGAGGGACCAACATCCCAGAAGCTCGTGGATATTGCGCAGAACGTTGCTGTTGAGAATCAAGAAGTGTTGCCCCAACTAATCGCTGCCGTTAATACACTACACGCACAGGTGGAGACCCCACCACCGTAGTGACTCGGGACGAGTCACAAGATTGTGTTGCGGGACTGTTGGAACAGGGTCTCCTGCAAGCTGCGAAACTAGTCCATTTTGTATATTTTTTATTATATTTAGTCTAACGCAGGGGTTTTGGGGTGGGTCAAAGCCCCTTATGCATTGTAATTTGGTCAAGAGTAGACCAAGAGTCCGCAAACCACGGTTTGCGGACCATTGGATGCGTAGGCTTAAATAGTATAAGTAGTTGAACCTTTTTGAGTTGTAGGACAGACTAAGACGGAAAAGAGATTGATGCTAAGTGTGAATTGATAGATCTGGTTAGGGTTGTTAGGTAAGGACTCCTGCTGTAGTGTGTGTGGAGGGGCTCTATCCTAATGTGTGCAGACCCTACTGCTATGTGTGTAGGTTGGGTTTTGGGGTATTCTAAGTAGATCTGAAGGATTAATGAATGCGAAAGTATTGTTGAATATCTGAATCCACTAGAATTACTGTGATATGAATCTGTGATGTTTGGTTACTTAATATATGCTGATGTATTATTGAGTTAAGCTGCGAACAAACTTGTGTTACCTATTTATGCTACGATCTAGATTTGTTATGTTTTATTTCATGCAAGAATATATGGAATAGCTGCATTATCGTTATGTGAGTTCATGATCTATTGATCACTGTGAGTATCATTTTTGTTGCGCACGTGGATGCGAAGGGAATATGTAGATATAGGCTCTGAAATACAAGATCTGGTCACTATCAGGTTGAACGCAGCTCTGCTTGACTTACCTACCCTCTCCCAGGGTGCGTAAACCTAGTTCTAGCACCCACCCATACTACTTCAAGTGAGACTTTTGCTTGCGTAAGCAGGCCATTGCCAAAAGGGCTAGTAGTATAGGGGTTTGTTAGAAAACCTTGAACATCCAAACCTGGGTTAGCACCCCTTGAGCCAACAGGTTCTATATCAATACATTCGCTCATAAGATCCATGTATCTAGTGTACCACTCTAGGGACCTTCTATGCTTGCACTGTGATGTGGGTGCTCCCACATTCTCTCTCGCATCTAGAAATAATCTGCCAGCCCCTCTAGTGCACTTCCTCCCATCTCTGGTGGATGGCTCTGCATGAGTGGTTTCTACCACTCTTGTTTCCTCTGCTTGTGGCTACTTCACATCCTGAGGTTCATCCTTTAGAGCTAAGAGTTCCTCAACTGCATGCAACTCATGCTCCCTCTCAAGGGACAATCACATGGCTTTGTCTTCATCAAAATTCACATCTCTTTTGACTACTTTCATCCGATGTGCTGGCAAGTACACACGATAGTTGTGTGATGTATCAGTGTACCCCATAAATATCCCCAACTCTGTTTTTGGCTCCATCTTCTTCCTGGCATCTTTGGTCACATGGAAATAGGCAGATGAGCCAAAAATTTTAAAATATGAAACATATGGTTTCTTACCTAAAAAATGCTCCTTTGGCATACTCATCCCAAGTATCTGCTGAGGACTTTTGTTCTGCAAAAATATTTTTTTATTGCATGTCTCTGCCCACAGATACAACAATAGGCCCTGATCCTATAACATAGCTCGTGCTGCTCCAAAAATAGCTATGTTTTTTCTCTTTGCAACCGAATTCTATTGTGGGTTATGAGGTGCAATCAATTCTCTTCAAATTCCTTATGAGGCACATAATTTTTTGAATTTGTTAGAGATGTATTCCACCATTTTCGCTCCTCATATCCTTCACCTTCTTCCCTGTATCTTTCTTGAAAAGTGCTTTGAACTTGCAAAATTTGGAGAATTCCTGATCTTTATTCTACATGAAGAAAATCCAACACTTTCTTGAAAAATCACCAAAAATAATCACATAATACCTGTGCTTTACTATGGACGTTGTTGAGAATAGTCGACAATTGAGTGAAAGCTCTCAAGGATTTTCGTTGCTCGTCTTTCCTTATTGTGAAAGGTGGCATTTTTATACTTCCCCATAGTGCAACCTTTGCATGTGTCTCTTTGCATGAGTGTACCCTTTGGAAGCCCTACAGAAATCTGTTGCATGATCCTCAAAGCACTGTGGTGTAGATGACCCATCTCCTATGCCATAACTCATCGATGTCTCAGCTCAGCACCTTTAAATATTTACTTCTCAATGTTATGCAATCATCCACATCCAATTTGTAGAGGTTATTCACCCGAACCCTAATCTTTTTCACCCGTCCTAGGGATTTGTGACGAAGGAATGCCTTCCCTTCACTAAACATCACATCATATCCATAATATTCCAACATAGCAAGAGAAACCAAATTCTTCTTTAAACCAGGTACATGTATGACATCTTTTAGTATGAGGGGTTTACCTAACTCTCTCTGGAAATTAAATGTACCAATCCCGGTAGTGTTATACATTTTTTCATCTCCCATCTCGATGTGCATCTAGAGATCCCTCTCCTCCAAGTTGTTTAAGGATTATTTGTTTCCAGTCATGTGGAATGAGGCACCACTATCAAATTTCCACAAAAATCCCAACACTGATGACACCACACATGCAGTGAGAGTGAATTCCAACTCAAGTTGCAAAGCCAAAGCTTCACCTGCTACTTCTCTTGAGGCCTTCTTGTTGTTCCTCTTTTGTTGACAATTTGTGGCATAGTGTCCATGCTCATGACAATTGAAACATTTCACCTTTGATAATTCTCGCTTCTTGATTGCCTTACTGGTCTTAGATTTGGAATGGGATGCATTCCCTTTTCCTTTCTTGGCCTTGCCAGCCAAGGCACAATTTTCCTCATCATCATTATTTGACAAGGATCCATCTATGGTACTCCACCTAATTTCTTCTTGTGCCAAATCAAACCAAAGTCACTCCCAATCTGGCAGCTTCCCTCCCATTAACAGAGTCCTGGTAGCTATGCCAACTCTTGGGAAGGCCTAGAAGAGCTAGGTTCACCAAAGAATTCATGGCAATAGTGACCCCAACACTTCCAAACTCATCTCAACATGTGGTGAAATTGGTCATGCATTTCTGCATCATGTGCCCATTTTCCATTTTGATCTTCCTGAGCTTGTCTTTTAGCACCAACTTCCTATGGTCATTGCTATTCTGATATATATCTGTCAAGGCCTTCCACATTGCATATGGAGTCGCCTTTTTCCATTTTCATCTTCCTAAGCCTGTCTTTCAGCGCCATCTTCCTTTGGTCGCTACTATTATGATTCATATCTTTCAAGGCCTTCCACATTGCATATGAATTCTCCTTCTCGTGGAGGCTCGAGACAATATGGTCCCAAACTCCCTATAACAATATCCTTCTCGCTTTCATAACACTATTCTTCCATGCGTTAAAAAGTTGAGCATATGTTGTTGTGGGTTGCGAGACTTCAGCATCTATGAAAGCCTTCAACCCGTTTTCCTCCATGAATTCCTCCATCATGTCCTTCCATGAAATATAATTCGAATTTCCCTGGAGTGCATATTCGAGTCTCAAGCCATTTAAAGACATCTTGATCTATTGTTGGATACCGAAGAAATAATCTACAAATTCGAACCTGATCAAAAAAAAATTGTCTTCTCTTCTTATTATGATTCATGGTGCTCTGATACAATGTAGAAAATATAACCATAGGGATTCAATATGATCTTATGATATACAAAAACAAGATACTGAACCCCTTCTACAAGTTGCGGAAACAAACACGATCGCACAATCACATAAACAAGTAAGAGAAAGAGACAATCAATCGCACAACATAAGATGTATTTGGGGAAAGCATGCTACCTAAAATACTGCTATGTGTATATTGTATAAATTCAAGGATCATGAAACAATACAATGCTTTCTCTCACAAGAGAACTTCTGCACTCTACTAACTGTCTCACACTGATCTAGGGAAAACTAGACAAACACTTATCCAATTCTCTACCTCTGCTCAGTCTGCCTTTATCACACATTCCTTGAGGAATTAATGCCCTATTAAATAGGAAAATCCCTTTCCTTGACTACACAATCCATCCAACGTCTCCAACTGATTCTATAACTGACCTATACAATTTTATAATTATACAACTGACAATTATCTTCCCTTTAACCTCTGTCTCAACTAGGTCTTCCTCAAAAATGACATGCAACATCTATTTATAGTGAATTATCAATTAACTGATTGGTCACTCATTTTGAATTAAATCAGATTTAATTCACTAGACCTCTCACTAGCTCATCACTCAGTTAGAACTAGTTAAACTGATTTTAACACAATTAATTGAGTTAACTAATTACAACTCATGCATAACTGCAACTGGACCCCCTTAAATCATGGGATCATTCTACATGCATCCTCTCTGACCCTTACCTCAAATTTCCTAAGCTAACCCAGTCATTCTGACTTAGTTAACTAATACAAGTTGTTATGAGATGAAATTACAATTTCTCTTCCAAATTTAATTAAGGGAAAATTAAATTAGAAGCCCCTCTTTGGGGTGCCATTTCAAAAACCATTTCTTGGTGCCTTTTGAATATTTCCCATAGGAAACCAACCCCTCTTGCTAGTGAAAATTGGGCAATCCCCTCAATCATATGCCCGGTTTGATACATGAACATGCCTTGAAAGTGGCTTTTTCTTAAAACTAATGTTTGCTTTCCATGATTGCCTTGTTTTTCCCACATGTACAATAATTTTTGAGCATCTCTATAGTATTCGTTGTCACAATGACACCAAAGAGAGTTTCCTAAAAATAAACCAATGAATTAAGTACTTGCGAAGAAATTGAGAAAGTGCCATTTAACTTGCCAGTATATGTAGACACTCAACTGTTTATGGAAAATGCATTAACACTAACATGGCAACAATTCTAGCAATAGTAGCAGAAGGCAACAATTCAGTACAGGGCAAGGGGAAGAGGAATATTGTTGATAGAGCGAAGGAGGAACAAAGATAGAAGATGAAAACGTATCCAATCCTTATAAAAAGAGCTTTGGATATCTAAGAAAAATGGAAGCAGAGGCAATAAAGAGTAGAGCAGAGGAAGTAGAGCTAACAGCGCATAAAGTGGAACAAGAGTTGAAGGAGGAACGAGAGCTTAGAAAAGAGGATAAATAGAAGAAGGAAGATGAAGAAAGGAGAGGTGCCACAACAGAAGAGATGACACCTATACAAGTTGAAGAGTTAGTACAGGATCAGCCAACAACAGAAGGAGTGAGAAAAAAAAGAAGGAGCGGAGTTTTCTAAGGAGCTTGAATAGTTGTTTGAAATCATGGACATTGAAGTGGGACTTTAGCCATAATATGAAGATGTGGTCTTGATTCCCAACGCACCTTAGGCCACCATTCAAACTCCACCACCTTCATCCATAGAGCAAGCCTTGAGCGAGGAAGGGAAGGTAGTTCCCCTTAATGATAATATGGTGATAGATATGTACAATCTGTCATTTAGTGAACTACAGAAGAAGATTGTACAAGCGCAAAGAAATAACTTCTCATATTATCATGTGTCTCCTGCATTCATGAGAGAAAGGGTGATTGCGGTGGAAACCAACAGGAATCCAAACACTATTTCCAAAGATAACTTGGCCTTCATAGGTGCTGCGAAATCAAACACTTAGTACTTGACGACCAAGAAAAAACATTTGGTACAGAACCTACAGACTATCTGACAAGAAATTAAACATCTCGGCACAACAATGCAAAGTGAATATTAGGCACAGTTCCACCTAGAAGAGATGAGAGCAATGATACTTACTAAGTATCCACACTTGGATAAACTATGTGAGACTTATACGAGGAGCTCATGACCATGCATAAGGTTTTTTTCTGATTGCATAGCTTGCAGCTTCAGTGCAGAGAGGTTATCACTATCCTTAAGACTGTGCGAGTTGTCATCACTCATCTGCATGATTGGAAAATGTGGTACAAGGTGGCACCACTCACGTTGGTAAAGATGAAGAAGTCGCAGGTAGAGCTACAGAAAGAAAAGCTTCGGGTACTGATCCAGAAAAAAAAGAAGCTCGCTACGTTCATCACAAAAAATCAGACCGCATATGCAAGGTTGTACAACTGTTTGGAATTCATGGTGATAACCGCCAAGATCCCATCAATTGGTTCACTCACCCAAGATAAACACAATTTTCATGTGTGACAAGATACTGACGAGTACTTGGAGCAGCTAAAGCAGATCACCACCAAGGAGAATTTGGATCTGAATTTGAATGATTTGTTCTTGATTGAGCAAGAAGTTCAGACTGGTTCCAAGACATTGTACCCGAATGTTATGGAGGAAAAATTATGCTTCCAACCGAACACCATCTTTCGATTTGGGGAGAGTATCGAACAATACCAAGCTTGGCATGAGTATGTGACCAAGAGAAATCAAGTTGAAGTTTTTTAGCTCGAGTCCACCCAAAATTCAACATCGTAGTTTTTTTCCTTGTTACGCTCTCAAGTTGTCTCTACCCTATTTTGTCTTATATGGGTACAAGTGGAAAATGTATATTATTTGTAGTTATTGTATAAGTGAAATTGCATGTGTCCATGATGGAAGGTGAAGAGTCATATGTAATGTGAGGAGTCATGATGGGAGTCCAAAATTCACCAAGGGGGCATGCCAAGAGTCACCCCACTTTGGTTATAAATGCATCCTCATAACTCTTTTAAAGGTATTTTGGGAGCCAATATTTTGGCTAGGTTTAGGATTAGAGAAGGCTTGGGAGTTTTGTGTCAGTCTTGGCTTCTCCGTAGCGTAGAGGGAGTATAATTATATGGGAGGAGCAGGTGTTGTTGACTTCACATTCCACTATTAGGGAAAGTGGTTCATCATGTTGTATGTATGAATGGAACTTTCACTTAAAATAAAATAAGAGTTGTAACATCTTCCTGCATATATTGTAAATGTAGTTGGACTATCCTAGTTAGGTTTTCATTGTATGTTGTTTAACTTATGCATGTGATTATGAACTATTTTTTTTGCATTTGTACTAATATTTTTTAATGGTTGCTTATGTTTTAATCCATCAACTTTAACTTGTGGACTATTCTGCTTGTTAGTTTGTGTGATGTATTTTCAGCTTGTGTGTTCCTTTCGGGTTTTGTACTATTACAAGATTCCAAGGGGCACACTTGCCTCCCCCTTTGTTATTAGAACCAGACATGCATCATATTTATTTTCCACATGGTCACACACTTGATTTAACCAAATACATCGTACACCACTCTGTGTGTTTTTCAATCCAAGGCATATCATTAAACACCCCACTACCAAGATTCCTACTCCAAACGATGTGAGGTCTAGTTGGGACTTCATATCGGGGAGATCCCTTGAATGTTGGTGGATCCAACACTGTCAAAATAACCTAATGCTTTCCTTAAAGTAAATATATTATGTAATGAATCCTACCTGGAATCCGTCACATGCTTCGTTCCTTCTTCAGCTTGAATGCTCCAATTCCAACTCTGATTGCCAAAATTAGAACCTGCACAGTCAGATAAAAAAACCCAAGAAACTATTAGATCTATGGAGTATCATCTAAGTAATCTATTCAATAGATAAACATATATTGAAATAAGTGAAATAATGACATAACATATAGGAAAATAAATAACTCTTTGCATTAATATAAATGGAAGGAGATTACTACCGCAAATAGTTTTTGATCTTGTAGAAGAGGTCCTCCAAGTTGTTAACTTGTCCTTTCCTTGTCACAATATGCACCTCCAATCACCATAAATGCATGGAATGGTAACGTATCACCTTAGCCGCATAAGGGTAGAATCACTCTCCAAAAGACAACCCCTTTCATATGCAAGGTAGTAAATATATAGATGAGTGGGGTAAGTTGGGAGTTATCATCCAATTACCAATATAAGGTTTTAGATACACCTTTGATGGGAGGATGGGATCAAAGGATAAGGGATGGAAACTCCAAAGAAGGATGATATAGGATCCAAAATTTTATGGTTGTAACAAATTCTGGAAGCTTCTAGAAGAGGAAGCTTCCAAAAAGTCTCTCTTTTTCCCGAATTTCTAGAACCAATGCAGGTGAAAAGGGGAGCAACCTGTAGGTGATCAACACTAGCCGCAGTGGAGAAACCTATAGGTGAATTTTTTCCAGAGGAATTCCATGGAGCATTGGTACTAAAACTGGCTTAGGTGAGGTGGTTTCAGAAAGAAATTATGGGAAATGAAGGAGGCTCACTTAGGGAGTTGTGAAATGATTTTTACAATGGGGAATAGGGTGTTGATTGATCCCATTAGGAAGCTTAATGACTAGATGTGAAAAAATGGTCTATAACAGTGGTGGACTACAAATTAGAGGGAGTAGTGGCTTCCAATAGGTATTGGCCTACAAAGTCGAGGGAGTGGTGGCTTCTTGCAGGTGGTGGCTTACAAAGTTCATACAGGTAGTGGCCTGGAGTGAGTAGCATCTCACGTGATTGGAAAGTTTTGGCTTGCGCATGGTGGTGGCCAGTCATATGTAAAAGAATATTTTTATAATAATAGAAGAAGAGCGAAGCAAAACATCCGACAATGGTTTCCCCCCTTTGGTTTTCCACCTTACATTTGGTGTCTCTATGTGTGATAATGTTATTGTTGGTTTCTTCTATGTTTATTTTCTTTGATGAAATTATGGTTATGTGGTTTGATTTGTTGCTTATATGATCGTGGTTACATTATTGGTTGCTTATATATTATGATGTGATGTTAAACATTGATGATTCAGTTATTATATAAGAAAAAGAAAAATTGGTAAAACATTGTTCATAGAGCACAATACCGATTCACCCCTCCCCCGTTTTATTGTTCAAATAATTGACTTTCTAACACAAATTTCCATAAAAACACTAAAAAATGTTCTATATGGTTTTGGTGGTGACTATGTTTCATATTATTTCTAAGAAGAAATGATAAGTAGAATACACATAAAAAATAGAGGGTGTGCAAACCCACTAAACCATAAATGTTTACCATCCCTTCTTATAGATATATATTAGAAATGTTGGATACCTATCCTATAATGGTTGGTGTTGAATGTAAATGGTCAAAGGGAGTCCAAGAGACCACTTGGTATGTGAAGACCAAGGGTCACAAGGAAGTGTATAAATGTGTATCATAGATAATAGTAAATGCATTCAATGTTTTATTCTATTTTGGTTGTATTCTCCATGTGTGTGTCTAACATAGTATCAGAGACATGATGTGTGGCCTTCTCCCACCATTAGTTCTGTGGTATTCTTCAAATTCGGTTCTCTGCAGGACCATTAAATATTCGACCCTTGGTGCACTATTTTATCAGTCCTCTCTGCCTTTTGCACTGTCCTTTCTGTAGAAACATTACATTTACCTCAGAGTGAATTATGTCAGCTATATTCTAGCTGCAATCTCTTCCCACAATCCATTGGACCAATTTATCTCAATTTTTCTAGGAAAATCAAGTTTTTCCCTGTGCTCCTCCTCAAACACTGGAAGACTGACATCCTACATTGATAACATACTCTTCAACACTCCACTCATAATTTTCCACATAGAATCTTTTCTCTTCTAGATTCAAAATAAGACACAACATTTCTGATCAATTTTCATAACTTCCATTTCCCTGGTGTTAGTATCCTATAATATATAGTATCACAAGGTGACTGATTATTCTCTTCAGATCTTTCATATTGTCATTAAGGTTCCACGACTGTCATTTATTTTATATAAAGAAACTGTTGTCGAAAAAGGGGAAAAGAATGCTTATTCTAAGGTTTTGTAACCCCCATTATAGGAAGAAGGTGCTAAATGGAATTTATTTTAAAACCTTACTACATTATCATATTTTTTTTTCTCCGTAAAACTAATTCTATTAAGAGAGGATATGGTACAAAATGAAGTTACAATCAAGAGAAGCTAGAAAGCGGGCAACCAGAAAGGATAGACTATCCACCTCGGCCCTAAAGAGAAACCCTGAAGAGAGCATTTCAATAAACAAAAAGGAATAAGAAATAACAAAGAAACAAGAGCTGAACAAAGGATTCTACGGCCAACATGTGTGGAATCATCCATTCGGTATTTTTTCCCTTTCTTTTTACCAACTTTGACCCAGCCAAGATGATGCGGCTGAGCTGGGAAAACTTGTAGACTGAGCTGGGTTGTCGGTGAGGTCTCCTTGTCTGAATCCGAGGGAGAAGACTCATGAGTTATTTTCTGTGAGTTTGGTGGAACATTAGATTCCTCGGGGCTTGCCGAAGGCAGATCCTGTGGCTGTGTTACTTGCTCGCCTTCTGCTTCCCCTTCCTCTTCATCCGAGCTGAAGTCCATATCATCCATGGGGGGCGGATCATGCGGCTTCCAGCTTTTGGATTTCGGCTTATGATTGGCTTTCTTCTTTTGGGCAGGAATCGAGGGGCAAGAGCTCTGAAGGTGCCTTGTTTGATGGCAATGCCGGCAGCGAAAGGCTGTGTTCTCGTAGTCCAGGGTCTGAGTCCAGTGAAAGTCTCCAATTTTGAGATTAATCTGATCGGGTAGACCTTTGCTCATATCTATTTCTGCGCAGATTCTACCAAAGGTGTAAATGCCCTTTTCCCCCCTCAAGGGGTCTGTGGCAAGAAAACGACCTAGAGTATTTCCAATCCCTTCGAAGACAGCGAAGTGCCATAGATGCGCCGGGAGATTTGGTAGCCCGACCCAAATGGGGAGCTTGGTAATCACTGCAGAAGATGGATCAAAATCTGGAAACCAGGGGGTGAGGAATAAGCCTGCTGTGCCCCAAAACCATGGACCTTTTGTAAGAGCTTTTTGGTAGTCTTCGCTGAAAGAAAACACTACAATGAAAAAGCCCTTTGAGCAAAATAATACCTTGCAATTGTTGGTCCAGCTGGAGTGAATCCATTGGTAGAGATCTGCCGTGCGTGGCCAGATTCCATTAAATCTGCAAATAATGGCATGCTCTGCAAACTTTTGGCCTTGCTCATCCAGCGATGGATGCGATATTTCAATGGAGGGGATCTCCTCAAGTTTGTCCACTAGAAAAGGTTTAGGAGCCGAAGCTAGTGGAACAGATTTCTTGGATGTCTGAGCATGGACAGCATCTTTGTAGGAGAAGGCCGGAGCTGTAGATGACTGTCCAACTGCACCCCCTCTAAGACGAAGGGTGAAAGTAATAGATGTGTTTCTTGTAATATTATAAAAAGAGAGGGGATAAAGATCCTCAAGTTGTTTACCTTCGTGGAGGAGTCTCTGTAATGCAAAAGGAATCCCCAGCCTGTCTTCAAGGGCTTGCTTGAGGTCCTGCACAAGATTCGAGGAGCTCACCCATTGCAGCAAAGTTTTCCCAGAAAGGAGCAGGATCTGGATCTGATATGAGGCAGAGAGTTCAGCCGACTTCTGCTTGCCTCTGCAAATTTGGGATGAGAGCAAACTGATTCTCTGGAAGTCCAGCTTTTTTAGAACATGCTGCTGGGGCAGCTGGGGCAAGAGAGTAGGGGAGGCCTGAGGCATATAGCCATAGAGAAGGGTAATTTTCCCCGCCCATAGGAAATCTCTTAAGCGCCCATCAGGCAGATTCGAGCAGCTAGACATAGTGCCAGGGTTTCTTGCATATCCGAGAGCAGATTTGCCGTATCGAGGATGGGAAGGGGATTTCTCCTGCGAGAGAAGCCGTTCCCATGAAAACAACGACAGATCCAAGTTCAAGTTCACCAGACATTGAGCGTTGGCCAGATCTTGATGAGGAGCCCTCTCTCTGACGTTTTGAACTGCCAATCTTGGTGTCTCTGCAAGCAAATCTGGCGAAAACGAGACGCAGGCAGCAGATTTAAAGTCTTCTGGAACAGTTGCAAGGAATGCAGCCTCCCAGACGGCGACATCGATGCCACAGAAAGCTCTGTGCAGAGGTTTTCTAGCTTGTCGTATCAACGCTGCAACCCAGCTGATGCGTATTTCCAACAGTATAACCTCAGCAGACAGATCTGGCAGATTCGAGAGGCAGATCCGCTGCTGGCGTGCTGCTGAGGTGAAATCATGGTGAATGGCTATGAAAGCCGCGGCGTCAATGCAGTCAGGGTCAAATGATGAGAATGTGCCCGCCCAGAAGGCTGCATCATTAGTTCTGTGTATAGTCCTGTGCAAGAGCATGCAGTCTTGCAGATTCAGGTCTGCAATCTTGCTCTGGAGCAGAGGGCGGCCGGTTCTTGGAGCGGCGGAGCCGGCGCCGACCAGAAAAACCAAGTTGTTAACCCTAGAAGCTCCTGTCGCCATCGCAAGCTCCATCCCATTTCTGTTCCGACATTTAAAAAAATCCCTGCATTATCATATTACATTATAGACCTCTACCCTTTTTGAATTTCGACATATCACAAAAACCCCACCACAACCATTTGCCACTCCATAAAATTCGTCGATGCAATATAGCGAGGCCTCTCCCTGCTACGTCACCCTTTTTCCATCACATCAAGGACCTTCCGCTACTCGCATTAGACGAATTTTGAGGTCTAAAATGGGCCTCCTAAGGAAATACTAAAATAATAGCATAATAGCTAAAGCAATAAAATAATATTTATGAATTTTCAATTCACTTTTTGCACCACAATCCATGTAACCATAGTTAAATTCAATTCAAAAGTTGTACCAAAATAAAATTAATAAAAAAAGTGTATTGATGTGACTATAAATAAAAATGAGATTTTTAAGAAAAAATCACTATCATTAAACAACTAATGCATTTGTCCTTTTTACTTAAATAACTTAAAATAAAATTTAAATTTAAATTTATAAATTCTTAATTATATTATATGCTATTAATTAAAATTTATATTATTTAAATTGTATAATAACATGTAACTAATATACTATATAAAAATAATATAATATAATAAATTTATATGGATATGCATTGTTTCTTTCAAGAAATATGAAATGACAATAATATATTTTTATTCAAAAAGTGTGAAATGACATTTATTATGAGTACTTTACTTTGACTTTAAAAGTACTTAGAGCACTACTATGGTTAACCATGAGTTTTTATCCACCATTGAGAATGTGACAAGTAAGTACCTTTAACTCAAGCAATGCCACCTCAACCATTAGGGATGATGTCATCCCCTAAAATGTGATTGGTTCTCATAAAGTGAATTTTGATTGTACATTTTCCTTAGGAGGCCCATTTTAGACCTAAAAATTTCCCCTAATGACCCCACCATTACGTCCCATGTCACACCCACCTTTAAAATCCCCGCACCTTTCTGCCATCCCCGCCTTACCCCGCATGCATCCGACGGTCTTTGACATACTTCGCACCCTCCTCAACCTTCAAAATTTAACCACGATGGGAGAGGGGGGGGGGTCCAAAATGGGCGGTATCCCTTACCACTGTGCCTGCTACGGCTCGCGCCTCTGCTACTTCACACCCCCCCACTCCGATACTGCCTACCACTACACTACCTCCCGAAAACTTCTTTTCCCTCCACTCCGATACCACTCTCGCCACCGCTACATCATGTCATCCACCACCACCGCTGCACCACTGTGTCACGTTGACCACCGCCACTATTTCTCTACATCAACAAAGCGATTTTCGCCACCACTGCGCCACGTCCACCTACCAACTTCTACTGCCACTACTCCACCAGCTCCTGCCTATGTCATTGCTCCACATCGCTTTTCCCTACCAATCGAATATGAAGGGTGTATTGAATCATTTCGGTATGTTTTAATGGAAACAGTGGATTTTTCCATTTTGAAACTCCACTGCAATAGTAGCCAACACAATAAAGACAGAGTTAGTTAGGAACATAATGGCCATCATGACATCCCGCACAGCAATCAGATCAGGTCATATAGCAACCGTTTCTGCCAAAGCAAGGCCAGATGTCAATTTTGTTTTATCTCTGCCTCTTTGGCATCAAAATAGCCAGATTTTGTACTCTACAATTAATAATGGACTGCTAAGTAAATACAACCACCATTTTGGCCAGATTTATCTTATCACCACCATTGCAGTGTCCCACTTCTCAAATTTTGGCTTGAATGTAATTAATGACGATCTTTGAAGAAGATAGAGTAACCGACTGAGGTTTTGGTTAAATATTTCATCCATTTATAGAGTATGGGGGGACCAAAAGGGAGAAAACCATTATAAAATGCTCATTAGGTTGTAAAAACCGTTTTTTGGATGAATGAAAAGACTATGCATTTTCCAGATTCTTGTGTTATGAATCTGGTGAAGTGCTTTCTCCATGTAATTTTTCATCCTCTGGTTTCGTATATTGTTCTCTTTTGTAGAAGAGTATAACCATTTAAAAATACAGCCAGGGGAGACAATACAACATTTTTCAGCCAGGTTCAATAAAGTGTATCATTCAATGCCTGGTGTTATAAGGCCACCCCTAGGGAAATGGGCGGTATCCCTTATCACCATGTCTGCTACGTGTCGTGCCTCTACTACTTCACACCCCCCCACTCCGATACCACCTACCACTACACTACCACCCCGAAAATTTCTTTTCCCTTTGCTTCGATACCACTCTCGCCACCGCTGCTCCACGTCTCTCGCCACCACTACGTCACGTCGTCCACCGGCCCTGCTGCACCATTGCGTCACATCGACCACCGCCACCATTTCTCCACGTCGAAAAAAAAAAATCTGCACCACTGCGCCATGTCCACCTACCAACATCCATTGTCGCTGCTCCACCAGCTCCTGCCTATGCCATTGCTCCACATCGCCTTTCCTTGCCAAAACCGAAGAGTGTATTGAATCATTTCGGTACGTTTTAATCGAAGCAATGGGTTTTTACGTTTTGAAACTCCATTGCAACAGTAACCAACACAACAAAGACAGAGGAATTTAGGAACATAATGGCCATCATGACAGCCCGTGCAACAATCAAATCTGGTCATCCCGCATCCATTTCCGCCAAAGCAAGGCCAGATGTCATTGTTGTTTTATCTCTGCCTCTTCGGCATCAAAATTTCCATATTCTGATTACTCTACAATTAATAACGAACTGCTGGAGTAAATACAACCACTTTTTTGGCCAGATTTATCTTATCACCACCACTGTAGGGTTCCACTTGTCAAATTTTGGCTTGAGTGTAATTAATGACGATCTCTGAAGAGGATAGAGTAACCAAGTGAGGTTTTAGTTAAATACTGCATCTATTTCTACAATATGGGGGGACCGGAAGGGAGAAAACCATTGTAAAATTCTCATATGGTTGTAAACACCCTTTTTGGATGGATGAAAAAACTATGTTGTTTTCAAGATTCTTGTGTTATGATCTATGGTGAAGTGCTTTCTCCATGTAATTTTTCGTCCTCTGGTGTTTCATATTGTTCTCTTTCTTTACTATTGATAAGAAAATTTTGTTCAGGATTTGACATTAGGCACCCTGCTCAAGCTTGAAATAGTAATTTATGTTTTCCTCTGAAATCTTAATGTAGAATTCAGATAAGGTCTGCTCTGCATTCACATTGAACCTTAATCTCTTCCCCCTTTCCATTTCACAAGCTGTAAGGATCCATTGACATGACTAGCTTGCCTAGTCATGCATAATCTCAGTTTTTCATCCATTTAAATATATTTAAACTTGTTTGACTCCATAGCCCAATGGTCCTCTTCTGCTATCTCAACCAAAAATATTCAAACAAAACTCTATGCACTAATAGCTAGCCTAAAATTCCCAATCAAAAAATCTATATCTAACAGAGATATCCCTCTCTGGGTCTAAGAGGGCTAGGTCCTAGGCCCGAAGCGGTTTTGATGTTGGCCCTTCGAGATTTTGTCTTCAACCTTTGGAATTACAGAGCACTAACATATTGGTAACCATATTGGGGACGAGTTTTATCTTCCTTACTAACACTTATCAAGTTCATATCTGGCTGGTGGAGGTGGACAAACAACCAGACACAAGAAGGTTGAAATCATCCACCTGGTGACTCCAATCTAGATCATTTTTATTCAAATAATCCACTGGAGGAAGAACCTGAAGCATGAAAAGGCAATCAGAAAAGACCAAGTACTCAAGTTCCAATTGTATTCAAGACATTTTGGTTTTATCTGTAATTATATTCTATCTTACTCTAAGCCTGATCAAGAGTACGATGTTGAAGTTTACATTGATCATTTGTAAATTAATGAGCCTCAAGAAGCTAAGCCCCAAGTTGTAGATCATGTACATACTCATACACCTGTGCACATCCCAGATACACTTGTAGAAAACCTAGTGAGACATGAGCCTCATGCTTCATCTCCTGCTCTTGCTAAATCTTTGAATGGTTATAAGCCTCCTGCTATACCCTCTATGCTTGTAAAAATCCTAGACAGATACCAACCTCTGATTTTGCCTCATGTCCTCCATGAACTCCCTGCAAACTATAGCAATAATATACCTAGGTTTGATGGATAAAATGCGAAAATAACTGTTGAAAAACATATTCAAAATCTTGAGGATTTTCTTGATATGTTTGAAGTGGAAGAATATGATGTATGTATTAGGCTGCTTACCTTGTCATTGCAAGGCAAAGCTAAAAATTGGTTTAAAAATCTGCCAGCTGCAAGCATTAGCAATTTTCATCAATTTGTGCAAATTTTCTTGGATAGATAGGTGATCATGGGAAATGTTTTCATCATCATAGAAGATTATAACCATTTAAAAAGACAATCAGGGGAGTCAGTACAACATTTTTCAGCGAATTTCAATAAAGTGTATCATTCAATGCCTGTTGTTATAAGGCCACCCCGAGGATTAGATCTCTTGCACTACCCAGATGCATTTGAACCAGAAATGACATTCCAATTAAGGGAAAGGGACACTGCAACCCTTGAAGAAATGAAAAATATTGCAGTTGATGTGGAGGCAAACCTATTGAACAGAGAGGAAATGTTGAATGCAGTAAAGAAGGACAAAATAGAAAAATAGCAATTGATATCTTCAAAGATCAAACTAGATATCTTGACAAATGCAGTCAATGAAATGATGCATAAGATTAGCAGGAAAGAGGAACTTTTTGTTCAAATATCTCATGTTCCATTAGTTCCAGAAAGGACAAGGATCAATGCACCCAAGTAATTTGCGGCTCATCCTTGGTATCCTAAAACAAAAAATGATTATTTCATGTACTTGATTCATAACATGGCCAAAGATGAAGTTCAAAATCAGACGGAGGTAGAAAAATCTCCAGCAATAATGTACATGCTAGATGACCTCACATACAAAGATAATATTCTCAAATATGATTATCAAGAGGAAGATTATATGGTTGAGAGTGAGGCTGATTGTTCAAAGAAAGCATCACCATCTTCTTGGGAGAAAGAAACCAGATTATCACAATGCAAAGATGGCAATCAAAATCTGCATGCTGAAAAAGATTGTAAGGAGGAAAATGCACAAAGTTTTCAAGTAAGTACAAAATGCCTTCCCATGTGTTTTGGCTCACTCTTGAGAGAACACTACAAGAAAATTGTAAATAGGATAGATGAGGAAATCATGGATGATAAAAAATACGTTTTAGATCTAGGGTTTCAGCCCTTGAGCCCTTTTGGATGTCAAATCTCAGATGAAGTCACAGAGTCTGAAACAGATGATGAATTATTCTAGATTGATTCCTTACCCTTATGATTTAATTCATTTCTGATTATGAAATAGAGTCTTGGTCACATTTTGGTTGATAATCGCAGAGGAAAACATGAGATATCAGTGCAACCAATGCTACAAACATATAAAGCACTACATGACCCAATAGCACACGCGTTGGATGGTTTTTGCATTCAAAGTCAGTATTCATGCATTCATAATGTTCTCAAAATATGCGATGATATGGATATGATCAGATAGTCTACCCCATTATCTGGTTCAGTAGAAGTATCGACACAAAATTCATTAGATAAAATGCAAGCATGTTCCGAGTTGTTTAAAGACATGGAGAGAACATCTGCAGTACTAGGATATGAAGTTTAATTGGTTGAGTCAAAATACCCGAAAATAAGTCAAGTGTATCTTGATCCAGTGGCCATCTATATGGAGAAATTGTTCTTTACAAAGCCATCACATATTTCCAGCATGTAAGTTGTTTTTCGAGTGTACCAAGAGCCATGTAAACAAGATCATGCCAGAAATTTCTATCAAACACCATTATCAGTTTTGTCTCTAAACATGGTGAAAAACAGTGAAAGAACAAAGATATTAGAGCAATTTCTTGACTAGCTACACTGGCATTATTGTATCATTTAGAAGGGTAGTAATTTTAGTAGATTAGGGTAGGTAGGGGTGAAAATAAGCTCAGTACTCTGAGAATTTTTCTAGTTTTAGTTCCAAATTTATTTTAAGTTTTTAGATCAAGTGTGTCCCAGACTTTAGTTGCAGAGAGTCCAGATTTCAGCTTGAAGGTTTTCAACCATAGAGATTTTGCAGCAAATCCAAGGTCACACCAATGGATCAGGCCACTAGTCTACGGTGTTCTTGACACTTCACTCAGAGAAGTGCCATCACCAGCTGGAGCCATTGTTAGTATCCTATAATCTATAGTATCATAAGGTGACTGATTATTCTCTTCAGATCTTTCATATTTTCAATAAGGTTCCACGACTGTCATTTATTTTCTATAAAGAAACTGTTGTCGAAAAAGGGGCAAAGAATGCTTATTCTAAGGTTTTGGAACCCCCATTATAGGATGAAGGTGCTAAATGGAATTGATTTAAAAACCTTACTACACTATCATATTACATTGTGGACCCCTGCCCTTTTTTCATTTTGGCATATCGCAAAAACCCCCACCACATCCATTTTCCACTCCATAAAATCCGCCGATGCGAAATAGCGAGACCTCTCCCTGCCAAGTCACCCTTTTTCCATTGCATCAGGGACCTTCCGCTACCCAACCCCACCGTTATGTCCCATGTCACACCCACCTTTAAACTCCCCGCACCTTTCCGCCATCTCCGCCTTACCCCGCATGCATCTAACGGTCTTCGATGCACTTCGCACCCCCCTCAACCTTTGAACTTTAACCACGAGGTGGGGTTTGAAATGGGCAGTATCCCTTACCACCATGCCTGCTACGTGTCGCGCCTCTTCTATTTCGCACCCCCCCGCTCTGACACTTCCTACCACTTTACTACCCCCCTGAAAATTGTTTTTCCCTCTGCTCCGATACCACTCTCGCCACCGCTGCTCCACGTCTCCCAAAACTGCTACGTCATGTCGTCCACCGCCACCACTGCACCAATACGTCACGTCGACCACCACCACCATTTTTCCACATCAACAAACCGACTTCCGTCACCACTGCGCCACGTCCACCTACCAACTTCCGTTGCCACTGCTCCACTAGCTCCTGCCTGTGCCATTTCTCCACATCGCTTTTCCCTGCCAATCAAATCCGAAGGGTGTATTGAATTATTTCAGTACGTTTTAATGGAAACAGTGGGTTTGTTCATTTTCAAACTCCACTACAACAGTAATCGACGCAACAAAGACAGAGGCAGTTAGGAACAGAATGGCCGTCATGACAGCCCGTGCAACAATCAGATCAAGTCATTCAGCAACCGTTTCCTCCAAAGCAAGGCCAGATGTCAGTGTTGTTTTATCTCTGCCTCTTCGACATCAAAATAGCCAGATTCTGATTACTCTACAATTAATAATAGACTGTTGAATTAAATAAAAGCATTGTTTTGGCCAGATTTATCTTATCACCGCCATTGCATGGTTCCACTTGTCACATTTTGGCTTAAATGTAATTAATGATGATCTCTGAAGAAGATAGTGTAACCGACTGAGTTTTTAGTTGAATACTGCATCCATTTCTGCAGTATGGGGGGACTGGAAAGGAGAAAATCCTTTTAAAATGCTCATCTGGTTGTAAACACCCTTTTTTGGATGAATGAAAAGGCTATGTTATTTTCTAGATTCTTGTGTTATGATCCATGGTAAAGTGCTTTCTCAATGTAATTTGTCATCCTCTAGTTTCTCATATTGTTCTCTTTCTTTGCTGTTGATAAGAAAAAAAAATTTAGGATTTTCCATTGGGCACCCTGCTCAGGCTTGAAATAGTAATCTATGTTTTCCTCTGAAATCTGAATGTAGAATTCAGATAAGGTCTGTTCTGCATTCACATTGAACCTTAATCTCTTCCCCCTTTCCATTTCACAAGTTGTAAGGATCCATTGACATGAATATATTTCCTGGTTACAAATGATATTAGTTATTCATCCATTTAAGTTATGTTTACACCTGTTTGACTCCATAGCCCAATGGCCCTCTTCTGTTGTCTCAACCACAAATCTTAAGAAAACCTCTTTGCACTAATAGCTAGCCTAAAATTCCCAATCAAAAAATCTATATTAACATAGAGATCCCTCTCCGGGTCTAGGAGGGCTAGATCCTAGGCCCGAAGCAGTTTTGATGTTGGCCCACCGAGATTCTGTCTTTAGCCTTCGGAACTATGGGGAGATAACACCTAGATGACCTCTGTATAAACTATTGGTGTGATCACCAATAATTTTTCAATTTCGTCCAAATATTGAATGCAAGCGACCTCTTCATCATGTTCCATGCCATCAGCTTGCAAATTTTGTTGCGTGAAGGGTGAATTTTCCCTAGAAGCCTGAAAAAAAACCACTCCAGCAACGCATATTGCTTTGTCCCATCAAAGAGAAGTTGAACTGCTATGTAATATGCATTCTCTGTTCTCTGCGTTCAACACTAAGTTGTGTGCATGTTTTTCAATTAGATAATGTCAAATGTTGTTGATGATTGTGAACATCAATTAATTTTTTGATTGGCAGACTGATGGTATAACGCTCCCCCTGCACAGTGTCTCGTGGCTCCCTCCTTCTTGTGCTCCTCTCCATTGCACGTGGGACCACACTCATGTAGAACCACGCTTGTCCACAACATCTTCGCTTGACACCTTAGCTTCTCGTCCCTCCACCCTTGACCAATCCCTCTCCCCAAATCCATACACTGGTCCCTCTTCCCATCACCTCATCACCACATCACCTCCCACTAGCACTATACAACATCTCCCATAAAGTCAACATGTACAATCGACTCCCCTCCATGCTGCCCACATTATAACCTGTACATTCGAGTCCCTATGACCTATAATGTTGACTCCCCTCCATGCTACTCACATTCCGGTCCATGTTATTCCCCAAACTTTATGCACTATTCTGATCCACCCATTGCTCCACAGTCGATAGCTTGGAGTCAGAATGCTACCACTATGCGCAAAACCAATGGTAAGGTGAAAAATGGATAGCTGGTAGGTTGTTTGATGTTTTTTTCACCCATGCTGGTTTTCTTACAGTAACTTTGTACACTGGTTGAAAGTTTCAGAATTTCCGCTGCTAATCTGACTCCTTGAATATTTGAACAATATTTCAGAGGTTGGATAGAGCCTTGAAAAAGTTGAGCGTTTATTGAAGAAAGATGGCGAGAAGTCTCCAACGAAGAAAGCGATAGCGAAGGAAGCGAATAGGAAAATGTAACAACAGTTTCATAATTACAACCGTGGTCAGGTGGCACAAATGCCCACTACATGTTGAATATATAGTTTTGTCTTTAATCTATGAATGTATTTTCTGCATTTTATTTCATGTGGTGTCTTGAATATTTGAAAAAGCTTTGGTGGGTTGCATTCGGTATTGAGAAAGTTGAGATATTGTTTAGGTGTAGGGAACTCATTTTGTAAAATATATGTTTAACATTTCAGTCTTTTTGGCCAAGGAAATTTTATTAGCCAAGAAGATAAAGCAAATATCCAAATATCAATGATCTTGAAAATTATACTTGAATTCTATGCTCAAGAAAAATGAATTAATTAATGTTGCCTACAAACATAAGTAAGATCATTGGAAGATTATTTTTTTCTCAACAAAACAAATAGCATATGAGTAGAGACCTCAAGTAAAAAAAATAAAATAAAATATATATATATATATATATATATATATATATATATAATTAAATTAAATAAATAAATATTAAATGGATTAAATTGACAATTTGTTAGAGTTATTGAGAACTCTAATCATGCCTATTATTGAAAGCACTGTTAAAATCAACAAGGACACTATTTCTAATATTCAAATATGTCTACAAGATGCACAAGAAAATATAGAGTTTTTGCAAATTTAATCTAAACTACAACAAGAGGAGCTACAACAACTTAATCATCATTTTGAACCTGTTTCTGTTTAGAACATTGAAACAGACTCCCACAAGCAGCAAGTCAATAATGTTATAGTTGATTTAGATCCAGTGCCTAATGAAGCATTAGAGTTACATGCAGATGCATAATTTTAGTCTGCACTTCCCAAGCCCATCATCAGACCTTGAGAAGAGCTTGTCCATAACAAGCAAAGATCTAGCCTTGGATATGACAAGGATGTGTCCTTTCATATTCCATATTACTCAAAGCCCATCCTGTTTTAGAGTGTTGGATTCCTTCATGACAATTCACCTTCATATGTTTCATATTCTGCTCCTCCTTCACGACAACCACAACAGGTTGTTATATGTCAACATTGTGACCGATTTGGCCATATGAAATATCATTGTTTTGATCTTCATCCATGTGAGAATTTCCATAAAACCACAAATTCTTCAAACATATGCTTAAAAAAAAGCCTCATGCAAGAACAAAGATTCACCTTGGATGGATCGCTTCTTGGAAATGGGCTTTAGCAACCAAGAAGATATTTCATTCATATGTCAAAATCTCTTCTAAAATATTAAAAGGTCATGCAGCTGATTTTTCTACATATTCTCACCTTGTATCTGAAGGGGGTGGGGGGTGATTGATGGTCATCTAGAAGCTTTAAAGCCACATCAAGCGAGCCTGAGCCACAACCTATCATACCAGCTTCAGAGTTGTAGCCAAAGGCAAAGATGCCCCTGAGCATGCCTTGGTTGGTGGTCAACCTTAAACCATCTATGTGAGGTTGAGCTTCTCCCTCTTTAAAGAATTTGGGACACTTACTATAGCAGAATAATTCAGCTTTTTGCCAATTTTGGATGAGTTCCAGGAATTTCATTAAGAATTCCAGAGTTGGTGGTCATCCTTAAACCACCGCAAGTTGAGACCTCCCTTTTTAGGTTGAGGTTCTCCATTTTTATGCAGTTTGTAGACCTCCCTTCCTCCAGGTTGAATTTCTCCCTCTTAAAGGCATTAGGAGCACTTCCTCTAGCAGAAGACTTCAACTTCATGCCATATTTGGAAGAATTCTGGGAACTGCACTAAGCATTCCAATGTTGGTGGTCATCCCTAAACCACCACCTTATGCCAAAATTTCAAAGAGCTCATTTAGCCTAGTGTTGCCATGCATTTTTGCACATTTTGTATTACAAATATCTTCTTGGACTCATACATACCCCTTCATATTAAGGGGGGAATGTTGAACACCTAATCCTCTAAGGGTTGGTGTGGAATATAAACGTTCAAGGGGATTCCAAGGGACCACTTGGTATGTGAAGACCAGTGGTCACAAGGATGTGTATAAATGTGTATCATAGCTAATAGCAAATGCATTCAATGTTTTATCATATTTTGGTTGTCTTCTCCATGTGTGTGTCTAACAATAAATTTGGTACTTAGATATGTAAGTGAGTTACCAAATCCTTTTGCTAGCGAGAGAAAATGTTGCACATTATATTTTTTAAATTTTATTGGAATTGAGGTGATCATGACACTTCCCAAATAAGTTCCAAATATTGGTGTTGTGTGTATATGGCTTGTGTAATAATAATGATGATAATAATAATAATAATCAGCCATTTTTAAGGTTACGACCAAGCTAGACACCAAATTGGTGTATGATGTCACCTTGTTTGTGGGACAAGGAACCCACCTCCATGCAATGATTTAGCTGATAAAGTCTATGAAGGCATACATATTATACCCCCTCTCGATTTGAATTTGACCTCTTAGAAGAAAACACATGCTCTTAACCATTAGAAATAACTAAAACATTTAGTATCCTATTAGGTGCCACAAAAAATAATCAAAGTGACATAAATCTATTTGTCTCTAAATGACATTTGTATATATTGACCTAGGGGCCACAAATTGAAATCCATTCATCTTTAGATTACATCTATTGATTCTCACAAATATAAATTCCTCTTTGTTGGCTCGAGGAGTCCTGACCCAGGTTTGGAGGTCAAGGTTTGCCAACAAACCCCTATACTACTGGCCCTTTTGGCAATGACCTACTTTCGTAGGCCAAGGTCTCACCCGAAGTAGTATTGAAGGGTGCTGGAACCAGGTTTCCACACCCTGGAAGAGAAGGGGTAATCTAAGGCAAATTTGTGTTGAAACTTATTAGGTTCACACAGAATGAGTCTATTCGCAGCTCTTTTAACAGTATAATCAGCACATAACCATAACAAAGCCAATATCACTAACAGATCTAATAAATACATTCGCATCCACGTGCGCATCAGCAAATACCATCACAGAACATTACAATCACAGCTAATTATTAGATCACAGGTACATTCACGGCTTAAATAAATATCACAGATTCACTTCAGCAATAAACAAAATCAATCAAGATACCAAAAATATACTTCAAACATACTCTGCATTCATTAGTATCCAAAAACCCAATTACAATCCAAAACACAGCCCGCGCACACAGCCTAGTGGGGTCCGAACACAGAAAGACTGAGGATCTCCGCGCACACAGCCAACAAGAGTCCTTACCTAAAACAACCCAAACATATCTCAACAATTCGTGCATAGCATCAATATTTCTTCTTACTTTCCGACTAGACCCAACTATCTATCTATTTATAACATCGTAGCCTTTGCTATTCGATGGTCTGCAAATTGTGGTTTGCAGACCCTAGAGCTACCCTTTAACCCGTTACAAAACATTAGGGGCTTTGACCCACCCCAAAACCCCTACGCAAGACCGACTATTACAAAATTATATCAAAAACATAGGTTAGGGAACCCTATTCCAACAGGCCCCCAACAAAATCTTGTGACTCGTCCTGAGTCACTGCGACCGTGGGGTTTTCATCTTCGCCTGAAGCTGCCTTATTGCATCAACCAGAGGGGGAAGTACTCCTTTACTCTACGCAGTAGCATTCTGTGAAATATCCACCAACTTCTGCGAAGTTGGGCCTTCTGTAGCAGCAATGACACTTTCCAAGGTCTGGTTCAGTTGCTTAACTCTGACATCCACTTCCTGAGAGAGCTTGAGGGCTTCATCATCCCATGGCTTAAGGTGGTCACTAAGAACCTTATTTTTGTGGTGGAGCTCTTCGAGATCATCCCTAAGTGTGTGGCTGGTACGCAATCGTGCCAGGCATTGAGTGGGTGCCAGCGTGGGAATTGTAGCTTCCATATGCTCGAACTCTTTTTCCTTCTGGCTCATCTCTTGGGTGATTTCACGCAGGAGAGGATCACATTGAACCTTAGACCACAACTTCATAGCTGTCTCCAACGAATCTATGCCCTAATAAATCTGAGCTGTGATGGCATTGGTGGCCTCTGTGACCAGCGCGACTCGCTGGGCTCTTACCTCAGGTGGTGTTTCTAGCTGCAATTTGGCCTGTAAGGCAGCAATCTGCTACTCCATCTCTATTTTTACAATCTGAATCTCAGCCCTTGATTCCTTTAGGGATGCAAAAAGTCCTTTCACCTTGGCCTGGGGGGTAGAAAAATCCTGTATATCCTTGTTCACATTTGTGCAGAGCCTACTGATGAGATGTTCCAACTCAGTTTGTTGCGTGGAGGCAAGGGTGCATGCAGCCTGCACCTGGGACACCTCAACACTTTTCTCCACGATCGTCTGCTCAGCCATACTGAGCTGCTGGTGCACCTGCCGGTCTCTATGTTGAATCTCCTTGAAAAGGGATGCATGGAGGACCTGCAGTGGTTCATGAGGAAGTCGGGCCAAATCCACTTGTACTTTTGTGCAGGCCTGGACTTGCACTCCTAAGGCAGGCAGGCTCGGAATGAATGTTGCGATTGGCAGGGGGCAGAGGCAGATTTCAGTTGTGATGATCAATTCACTGTTGGTTACTGAGGGCGGCCTTCTCTGAATCATGCTTATCTGCAAGGTATCAGTTTTGAGCTGCAGAGCTTAGAACTCAGATTGGAGCATAGCGACCGTGGCCTTTTGCTGCTCTTCAAAAGCCAACCACTTATCTTCTGAGGTGAGGGTGACTGCGTCTGTGATATGCTCTAGGTCTTCCTCTGTCAGAGTAACTTCTGTCTCCCTGTCAGGCCTTGTGGCCCGTCATTTCTTCCATTTGCCTTTAAGAGGTTCGGCGGTCTGCTTCGTACCACGTGGGGAGTCAGCACCCTGCGCATCCAGACCCTCTACGTCCAGATCTTGGTTCGAGTCCTTCTGTGATTTCGGTTTCGCACCCTTCTCGGCATTCTTTCCCTATCCTTCTGTCTCTTTGGTGGTGTCAGGCGAGGTAGTCTTCTTGGTGCTCGTACCTGCAGTGTCAGTTGTACCTGATTTGAAGCCCAACTTCCAGTGTGGTGGCCAAGTGGCAATGAGTCAGTTGATTTCTTCATCAACAGCCATGTATGGCAGTGATACCCAGGCCAAATCCTTACAGCCCCAGATTTCCACATTGTGCATTGTGACCTGAAGCGCTATGATGCTCCTGTACTTGTCATAGATCGTTGGTGACAAGAGCGACTGGGAGTGGATTGCTGCTGCAAGCCCGCTCTAAAATAAGACCCAAAATACTTTATTATCTTCAATGCACTGCTCATCCTTCGAATCCCACAGATTCATATACCACGCGCCTTTGTACATATCCAGCTCGAGCTCAGGGAGGACCAAGTCTTATAGGGCTTCCCATGTGACCAACGCGATGAGGAACAACAACCAGGAGTAGCAAAATTCCCGTCCATGATCCTGGGCCTAATGCATGTTCTACAGAAATTCATTGCACAGGACCTAGGACCAGTTGAAGTAGACCCCCTTCTCACATCGGCCAACCAACTGAATGACATAAGTAGGGACCATCTCAACCTATCACTTGCGCATCATTTTACATGCCAGCAACAACGTACTCATGCATGCTCCAGGGTCACTAATGATGTTAATTAGGAACCCCCTAGTGTTCCACTCCACATTGTAGTCATCGCACACGTTATCAGTGATCTATTGCTCATAATTCTTACCCACACGCTCCATGGGATCCGGCCCTTCCATGAGTAGGCCAGTAATACGGTGAATGAGAGTGGCATTAATGGGAATGTGGTCCCAGATACATAAGCTACCGTCGTGGACCAGGGCTAGCAGTTGTCGTACGAATCGGTCAGTTATGCTATACCGACCAAAATGAGGCATTCGCAGCAAGTTTAGTAAACCTGATTTTGCTAGCCCGCTCGCCCACGGCATTGGGATGACCTGCAACACATCGTCTTCCAGTACTCTTTCCAGGTACAATTCAGGTGCCAATTCTGGGAAGCCTTCCAGGTTGGCCAGGTTGTGATCATTGAATTTTATCAAGTGGAGCTTGCCAAAGGAGTCTCAAATTATGGGGACCTCACCCGGAATCAATGGCATTTGTAGGTATTCACGCAATCCTTCCAGCTTCTTCAGTGTACACATCGAGGGTCGGCGAGGCCGAACACAGGGTGGAAACCAAGTGATTGGTTCAACGATCTGGGCCTCTTCCTGAGCGGACAAAGGTCTCTTTGACGGGTTCGGCGACGTGCCTGGGGCATTGTTCAAGGGGATTTCACATTTCAAGGGGAGGTGCGTGGCTTCCCTCCAACCCATTTCGCAGCCCTCCCCTGCCCTTTTTCCTGGCCTTTCCCTTTTCCCTTCTTTTTCTCTACCTGCTTCCCCTTGGTTGGTGTGGACACAACCTCTTCAACTTTAGGGGTGACCTCTTCAAACCTCATCAATGGAGACCATGGTCTGCGATGATTCAACTAGATTAGTTGCAGTCATTCTCGCTCGGAAGATAAATTCAGGATTGCTACTATCAGAAGGAGTAGCTTTCCCAGACATTAACAAAGCACAAGAGTCACAAAATTTCGCAAAGCACAATCTGTTCAAGATGCACGAAACCCACTTCTGATCTACCCTTTTGCTTTTATAGCCTTGGATATCAACCAATGGTTGAATGAGGCTTATTAAAAACTTACCATCAAGTAAACGGTAAAAAATCTTCAGAAATCACCTCATTAATTGCCGACTGCCTGCTCCTTTCAGTGGTAAAATTTGTGTTTTACCCAGTTTTACTGTTCCAATGGCTAGTTTTCATAGCTATGTATTACCCATGCGCACCCAGCGCACCTCCCCGGGCTTCCAAGCCTGCGATCGACCCCTGCTCTCCCACCGCACCTCCCTAGGCTTCGAGACCTGTGAATGACCCCTGCGAATATAACAGGCTTGCATGCAGTTTTCTTCCAGCCTGCGCATATGCCACCCAATATAACTACGTCGATCATATATTCATTTGGTCTGGTACGGTTTAAGCTGGCTACCATTAACATACTCTCGGACAGTGTCACCAGACAGTGTGGCTAACTGTACAACTCCTCCATTAGTGATTTCCCTTACCATATAAGGACTTAGCCAATGCTGACAGAACTTCCCCGGGTGCTTCGCAAATTGGCTATCATATAGGAGGACCAATTCTCCCTCCGAAAATATCTTTTTCCGAATATGTCGATCATGCCATGCTTTTTCCCGGGCCTTCTAAACTTGCTGATGGAAGTTGGAAATAAATCGATCTTCCTCCAAGGCAACGATTTGTGCTAAACATTCCTCCAAGATTTCAGGCTCTGCCATGTTTGTAAAGGCTGTGATGTGTAGGCTAGGAATAATATACTCCATGGGCATAATAGTTGCCTTTCCATAAACCATCTGAAACGGTGTTTTCCCTGTCAATTTCTTACAGGTGGTTCGATAGGCCCAAACGACCGATGGGATGTTCATGTCCCAACTACTTCGATTGACATTACAGACATTGGTCAGTGCCTATTTTAGAATCTTATTAAAAGCTTCCACGGTGCCATTCGCCTGTGGGTGATATGGAGTACTTTTTGTTACACCATTTTTTGGTCATCTAACCTATTATCATTAGATGGACCCAAGTACACCATGTAAGACCAATTTTACCCTAAGTAAAATTGCTTTCAATATGTAAAATAACTTAATAAACCACATTTATTAGGTTGTTTATGGTCTAAACAGGAAACCCCAAAAGGAAATATTAAACAAACCTATATTTGTTTTATTTTCCTCATGGAATAATTAATTAAACCATAATTTAATTATTATTCCTAATCATGTTTAACCCAAAACAAAGAAATTAATTAGATAAACCTTTATTTATCTTATTATTTTCTAGGAATAATTATTTAAATCTTATTTAGATAATATTCCTTGTTAAATATGAACAAATCACCCACAAATAATTAAATAAATCATTATTTATTTAATTATCCTTCAACCACTTCCTTAAAAAGATAAATAAATCATTTATTTATTTATTATTAACAAATAAAGGGATTTGACCCAAGTCAAATACTTTCTCCCTCCAACAAATATAATAAAATATTCCATAAAAGGTGGATCTAGATTTGGTTAATGTTATTTTAATCATGCACCAAGATCTAGAATGACCCAATATTTTGTTATAAATAGGAGGATTTTCTCCTACCATTCTTCACCTTTTGTTTCCTATTAGATCACTCTGGATCTAAACTCTTGGTCACATTTTTCTACATTATTTGCTGTGTGAGCTCCCTTTGAGTTCTATCTTTATCTGGGTTTTCTACACCAACAGGAGAGAGAAATGCTAGATCTGAAGTGCTGAGGACTTCCAAGAACCCATCCCATTGAGGTGAATTGGAAACATCTTCTTGTTTTCCTCCTAGGTGCCCTTAATACAAAAAATTCTTTCAAAAATTGTTCTTGTCTTGTCTATTGGATATATGGAGCAAACCCTTCTTTTTACTGCTTAATGTCTTTCTATGCATAGATCTGGTTTTTTGCAGCTCTTGTCTTAATCAACTAACAACAGATCTGAAGATATTGGCAGCCATCTTTGATGTTAGGGCTATTAGTTATGCGTAGCTAAAGTGATCTTTTTTCCTACACATCGACAAAGGATTCATACTAACAATTTTTGCATGGTGGATCCGAAATTATTTAGTTAAAGCTTGTATTGTTTCATTAACAAAGTTTGCACCTCTATAGCTCATCAAGATCTTCAAACAGCCAAACCTGGTCAGAATATGTTCAAAAATAAAGTGAGTCGTGGTGTCTGTAGTACAATACTTTACAGCCTGCGCTTCAGCCCATCTAGTTACATAGTCAGTTGCAGTGATGATGTAGCAGGCGTCTGTCTTCTTCCTTGGCGGGTTGATGGGCCCAACGAAGTCTATAGCCTATTTTTGAAATGCTTGCAGGGCCATCTGCGGCTGCAAGGGAATTTCGTCTCTGCGCGATGGTCTTCCTGTCCTTTGGCATGTGTCGCAGGTTTTGCAATAGTCATGATAGTCACTATGCAGTGTGGGCCACCATAGTCCAGCTCTCAAGATCTTCTGCTTCGTTTCTTTCCGTGCGTAATGACCTCCTACTATGCCCTCATGGGTTTCTACTAAGATGGCTAGTCTCTCATGCTCCAATATGTATCTTCACAGAACCTCATCAACTCCCAGCTTATACAAGTGACCTACTATGATGGTAAAGTCCGTTGTGCGGGTTAGCAGCTCTTTCTTCTGTTGTACCGAATATTCTACAAGCGTCATCCCCGTAGTTAAGAAGTGAATGATGTCGTCAAAGTGTGCATCAACCACCTTAATAGCAAACAGTTGTGCATCGAGAAGTCCTTCTTCTAGGTTGGTTTGTTCTTCACCACTCTCTATTCGGGACAAATGGTCTGGCCGAACATTTAGTTTTCCCGGCTTTACGATGATCTCAAAATCATGTTCCTATAATAGTAGTAACCATCAGCAAATCTTCCCCCCCCCAACACAGGCTTATTAACTAGGTACTTCAAATCTGAGTGATCGGTGAAAATCTTGAAGTGCCCTCCTAACAAATAATGCTAGTATTTCTACAGGGCTTATACCATGGCCAACCGCTTGCGCTCTGTAGTGCAGTAGTTGCGCTCTGCACTAGAGAGTTTTCTACTAGCAAACACAACTAGAATGTTTATGTCCCCTTCCTCCAATTGCGTAAGGACAGCTCCCAAGGCAATCCCTGAAGCATCTACATGAACGTGGAAAACCTTCGCCCAGTTAGGAAATATGAGGATAGGTGTAGAGACCATCTTCTCCTTGAGTAACTCAAAGCTCTTCTGACACTCCTCATCCCCAAAAAAATGAAACATCCTTCTTTAGAAACTTTTCCGTAAGTGTTGTGATCAGTTTGTACCCTTAAATGAACTTCCTGTAGTAGCTTGTATGTACGAGGAGAGAGCGCAACTATTTCTCAGTTGTAGGGACTACCAGGCTGATGATAACTGCTACCTTGGCGGGGTCAACCGTCAACCGCTGCCGACAGACTATATGGCCTAGCAAGATCCCGAAGGGTATGCAAAATATGCACTTCTTGATATTCAGGGAAATTTGGTGCTTCCTACAGGCATCCAACATCATGTGCAGGTTCGAGACATGATTCTTTACCAACCCAAATACTATCCAATCGTCAAATTATACCTCCAAGAACTTGTGGATAAACTCCTTGAATACTTTGATCATCACCCGTGAAAATATGGCAGGAGAATTATTGAGCCCAAATGGCATGACAGTGTACTGGAAAGAGCCCCATTCAGTGGATAACGTAGTTTTGCTGCGATCTTCAGGTGTGATCTATTATCACTCTAATAATTCCCAAAGTTGTGAGATTTTGATTTTATAGTTTTAAGAATATTAGAGGTAACCACAAATCTACTTTCAAGCTTTAGGATCTAGCCTTCCTAAGGCTCAGAGAGGGCTCTCTCTATAAGATTTAAATTTGTTTTATGTTTGATTTTAGGCTAGTTATATGGGGCAATTTGGTTTTGATATTTGGTTTAGTTAGGTGGGAAAAATCACTTATTGAGATGGATAGTGATAAATCTATTTTCCAATGGGAAAATGGAGTCAATGTGTCAAGCAGACAGATCAGGATCAAGGTCTAAAGTCAAATATTTCCAGGGCAAGATAGCAGAGTCACTCAAGATCTTTGAGGCTGATTGGTGAAGTGGTTTAATCGGGATAAATAGCAATCAAGGATTCTTTGATCCGGATAAGGAGTGAAGAGGACAGAGGTGATTCGAAAGAGGGATCAATTAAGGGTTCCCTACTCTGGAAATCAGCAGAAAACATTAAAATGAAAATCAGTAAATAACATAGTGATTTTAACAAATTCTGATATATCACTTCCTGATTAACAAATAAAAGAACATTTAATGTATGAATGGAAAACATAAGAAGATTTAACAAATAACAGAAGAAAGTATTTCACTTAAGTGGCCCAACACAAGAATTCTAAAATATGAAGCTTTATTGATTTGATCTAGCCTCCTGACTTGAAACTTGGTACAAAAACCCTTCAGGTACAGAAAAATTGACTATAGAAATCTTTAGCAATTTATTCCACACTAATACTTCAAAGAGTGAAGTATTTATACAAAAAATAATACAAAATATCCTAGAATAATCATAGGATTTTTCTATGGAAAATAAATTATCTATTACAAAAAGATAGTGAAAGCTACATAACAAACTTGCAAGCTGTCCTATTTATTAAATAAATATATTTCTTGTTGGAATTAGGCCGTAGCTGGTTGTTTGAGGTGTCTTCAATGCTGGCACTTGATATTCAACCAGTTTTGAGACTTTATCTTCTCATCTGATACTCTTTATCTGATACACTTTAACCACCTATATTCTTTAACCTACCATTGGACTGTTTTACTGCTGTAAAAAATTGTTTTTACTGTGTAAAGACAACACTTTGTTTTTCATCCTCTTTCACTGTAAATTGTCTTTTATAGTAATTTAGTAAACTTTTTCCAAAATTCTTCATCAGGTTACTTGATATTTCTAATTTTTCTGAAATTTTCATCAGCCTCTCTGTATATAACAAAGGTTGGCTTGACTACAAAGAGATGTTTTATCTCATGCTGTAAATAAAACAAGTTTTCAACACTCTTATGCAACACTTTACCTGTAGGTACTCCTTGCCAATTTGCCTTGTTTACTTGTTCTTTGGCAAAGTATCTTATCTTCTTGTTGTAATCTTCTTGCTTCATTAGTTTATCATTTATAACAAGAATGTTTGGCAAGCCTTTTTGTCTTAAGGTGTCAAACTTAACCATGAATCTAGTTATGGTCAAATCCATGTTTTGACACTTCTCTTCTAGTTGCTTCATCAAGTTTTTCTTTGAAATAACCTTTCTCACCTCAAGAATTGTTTCAGTTCTATTAGTTATCCCTATCTCTTCCAATTCTTGCTTGTTTTTAGTGTTGAGAAACTTGATTATTTCTTGGGCTTCTTCAGGTTTAGCACCAAGCTCCTCCTTTGTCTTCAAAATTTCTTCTTTGGCTGCTTTGATTAAGTCCTTTTGTTCATAAATTACTTGAATGTATGGCCAAGTGTCATTGATTGACTCAATTATCTTGGACCATAGATGATTTTTTATGTATGCCATTGACTCTTTCAAAGTTAACTCTACTTCAACCTTCTTTAAATGTTCACTTAACCTTTTGGCTTCTTGTTCCTCTATTTAGCATTTATTTGTGCTAAATTCTTGGCATCTTCTAAGTTCTTGATTTGTTCTTTCAATTTATTGATCTCATTATTCTGTATAGACATCTCTTCCATGGCTTTAATGAGTTTACTGGCCTCATATGAATGTTGAACTGCTGACGTGGAAGATTCAGTAGCAGAAGTCGTGGAAGAAGTGACTGGAACTGCTGTGGCCAGTGGGACTTTTGGTGCTAACTCTTCTGCTAGAGTTGAAGGAACTACTGTTGTTACCATGGGAATGACTGTAGGAGGAACACTTTGAGTTTTTGCAGTTTTTTTCTCTTGGACAAGCTTGTCCATTTCAAACTCCATTTCCTTGATCTGTGCTGTCATTTGTAGTATGAGACTCATCATCTCATCTTTTTGATTTGCCTCTTGTACAAATTCCTTAGCTTGTGGATGTTCTGTTGGAGGTAGTTTCATTTGCTTTCTAAGTGCTACAATGTCAGCATTTTTCCTTTTTACCAATTCTTCTACTGCTTTCACATTTGAAGGGTCATACCCTACTTCAATCACAAGTTATTCTAAAGACTTGTAGTTTCTTTAGCATAGGAAGAAGCTTTTTCAATCCTAATTTGATCTCTCAAATTTTTTATAGTGTTCTAGAGTTTCTGGGCACTCATGGCCTTTGTGGTCATAGTATAATAAAGCATTTCTGAGCTTTGATTTTGAAACTCAATTTTATCTAAGGGATGAATGCTTTCTACTGGTACTTCAAAGTCAACCTTATTATAATCTAATGTTGTTGTAGGTTTAGGCACTATTGGTTGTAGCACTGTCATAAGCAATTTCTTGTTTGTATAGTCAAATGCTGAGAGCAACCTATTTTGATTTCTTGGAGTTTGCTTTAAATATTGTGAATAGATATCATTCTTGATCTCTTCGTTTTTTGCTTTGATCTATTTATATTTCTCTTTGATATTCCTATCTTTATCTTCTGCTTGTTGTGATGAATATGCATCCATGCTTTACCGCTTTTCAATCATCTAAGTGTTTGAATTATCAGGTTCCTGTTCATTTTCAATAACTGTAGTAGTATCTGTGTTCTTCTCTGGATTTTCTTCATTTAAAACCTCAATTGTTTCCTTCTCTTTGTCCACTGGATTAATCTTAGGTTTCTTGTTGTATCTGATCTTGAATCTGGTTTCTGTTGTTGTTTCAGCTATGTATGTGCCTTCTTCTCTAATTCTATTTGTGGTTCTATCCTCCTGATTTACAGTCTTCAAAGTGTGACTAGTATCACCCCGTTTGACTGTTTCCATCAAAGTATTGTCCAACCATTCTGTTTGATTGGAAAATTGTTCAATATCTGGCTTCTTATCATGAATATAAGGGGTTAATTTGCATTACCCTCATTTTACTGATTATTCCATGAGGATCATAATTCCACAAGAAAATTTCATCAAATTTATATTCTAGCATCTGTTTTGTTGCCTCTACACCTGCTTCCCTGTGATTGTAAATGAAAGGACCCACCCAGTTTTTCAATTTGAATTGAGTCTTCTTTTTAGTAGCCAAAATTTTTATAGAATCTGATTTTAGAATTTGTCTTATATACTCTAAGGCAAACACTCCCATTGGCAAGTATTTTGGCAATTTATAGGGTAAGAGGTTTGACCGATACACTCTAATCTCTGTGTGATTTTGGTAAAGGTGCCAATCTCCAATTCTGCTTTGCTCTGATAGCTGTAACACTTTCTTTATCTCATTACTTATCCATGGGTATACACTGTTTTTAAACATGTTTATCAATGGGTAAAAAAAACAGTCTATGAAATCTGCATAAGTGAATTCTATTGATTCTTTTCTGATTGGCGAAGTCTAGAAAATGACTGATAGCGGATTTCCTTCTACATCCAACTTCTGAAGGGCTATTGGAAATTTATCTGCTTGGAAGTAAAGGAACATATGAAAGAGGAAGGAGATATATCTGAAAACTCCTTGAGTGGGAAGTTTTACAAACTGATCATGGATACTATCAACTATATACTCAGCATAGTTATAAATGATTGTGGGGGGTTGACTAGGCACAAAAGTGGATAGAAAACCAAGTATAGACTCATCAGTGTGCTCATCAGTAAAGTAACCAAGGATAAAGGATAACATTGAAATAACATGTCTTGATCCTTCAGGGAATTTGGAGGATGAGTATGGATGTTTGATCTTTGGGATTTCAACATATGTAGGCATGAATGTTTGGAAGATATAGAATCATTTAGGAAAGTATAACTCAAGATAAAGCTTTGTAAGAGCTTATATGGATAATGGGACTGCATTAGGATCTGGTTTCAACTAAACCATTAGGTTTATAGATTCTGTAATAATAGTGAACAATACTTCTTTATCAACATTAACAACAACTCTTAGGTCAGCGGAATAGTGGGCTTGACACAATCTAATGACTTCTGGACACTAATGGGTATGTGGAACTACATATTTGGACAAATTGGACTCCCAAATATGAACTTCATCTCCCTGATCCAATGATTTTTCTAGAATCCAGCAGTGGAGATCAAGAAGATTGAATTCAATTACCAGATCAGTTATTTTATAATCAACATCAGCTAAAGGGGTATGCTCAACAACTACAGCAGGAGTTTGTAGTGTATTTATGACAATGGTGCTTTCAGAAGCCATTACTGGATTTTTTCTTGACAATTTTGACCTTCTCGATGTTAACAACTCTGTTTTTAGATCTTTTATACTCTTCTGTAACCTTAGACTGTTTATAGAATGTATTTTTGGTTTGACAGAGGTCTTTTTGAAACAACAATAGGTATAATCCGTATTTTTGTGTTTCAAACCTTCAATTATATTTCAAAATCAATCTTTAAACCTTCTTACAGACTCGGGGAAGATTTAATAAGGGTTTCCTGTTCTTTTTTGGATAAAACAAACCTAAAATAGTTTAATCCATGAAAAAAAGGGGTTCTAAATATCTGCAAAAGGGTTTGAATCAGTTAGAGGGCTTCTACAGGTCTGAAAAACGCTAAACTTTCTTCAATTTTGTTTTAAAACAAGTTATAGTATTCAAAACTGTGGTTTTATCAGGGTTTTTACATCAAATACAATTTTTTGAAGGGAATAATGGTATTTCTATAGACAAACAGGCTTCACGAAGCTCAAATTCACGAGTATAGATTTTTCGGATGTGAGATAAGTATTTTTCTTGCAAAATACCTGTTATTGCAGGTATTTTGACTCCGAGAAAGGATTTCTATGACGCCCAGGGGCTTTCTGAAGTTGTTTGAAGTCCTTTAAACGCAAATTGGTAGGTCTAAGTAGTCGAATCAGTGGATTTGGGCCGAATTATGGTTGTTTGGGCATGAACCAGGGGCAGCGGTGTATTTTCTTCAATCGGAAAGGGTTAAACAAGCATAAAAATGCAGAAAAGGTTTAAAATTGCATGAATATGTATTTTTAGAGAAAATTTATATTTAAATAGTGTTTGCAGTTAATGTGGATCAAGTTGAATGGAAGGCAGTTTGGCTCCGGGGGATCGAATATCGTGAAGTGGTTATCGCAACGCTGGAGGGTGGTTTGTGGTATTTCGCAATCGAACGCGATCCAATGAGAAAATGACGCGTGGAGTAGAGAGGGGAGGGTAATATCGCCTATATCACAAATCCGAAATAGATTATCGACTGTAATATTCCAAACTTTTCCTTCAATAAATTGGAATATTAATTTCTGTTATTTTCACTTAGGAGTTGAATAATTGGGTGAGAAGGCCCATTCATAATAAAAGCATGGATAAAATCCCTCTAGTATGGAAAGGGATCAGCCTTGGAACTAGATTTCACACCCTCATGTGTGAAAGGAGACATTTGCAAAGAGGCGAGGTCAAGTTTGACCAAGTCAAACAGCGTAGAGGTATGAGGTGGAAAGCATCCTATGGGACAGCGCAGAGAAAAAGGAGGGAATATTCTTTGAAGGAGAAAACCCTAATAGAGTGGGACCCATGAAGAGGGAGCTCTCATGTGTTTAAAAGGAGGGCAAGGTAGCCATTGTTCGACATGCATATGATTATATATTTCTTGTCTGTTTAGAATATTGGCATTCTCCAGCTGTTCAGCTGAGTTACTGTGCTGCTTAGCACAAGGATTTCCTACTTAGGAGTCCTTATCCTTTCTTGAGAAGCCTATCGAAGGAGTTGCACTAATTTTCCTCACATATAGGCTTGAGGCCAAGCATCCTCCTCTAGGACAACGTTATTGCTGCAGTAGCATAATTCTGTGTTGCAGGGTGTTGCAGTGAGGGATCACAACACCTCTTCCATCACTTTTTTTTCATAGGGAGAGTCTTTCTTTCCTTTGGAGGATTATTTTGGAAGATATTAGAGCTTATTGCAGATATTGGCATTGGGCCAACTCATTCCTTTTCCCCTATAGCGCAGTTTTCTTCAGTAACTTCATTATTTTCATTGAACACTTGCTGTGGGGTTTTGCAGTGTTGATCGGAGGGCGAGATCTTCAGTGTAAGGATCAGCCTTCCACTTGAGAGATCCATTGGAGGAGATATTGATATCAGATGCAGCATCTTGAGTCTTCTCCATCTAGTTCCATTTTCTGAGTTGCAGCTGCTACCCAGCAACTGCGACATTTTTGCCATTTTGTATATTTCAGCCAATCCTTCGGAGGATTGATGTATTATTGTTTCCAAGGGTTAGAGCTTTGCTCCCCTATTGTATTTGAGTTATATCTTGTCATATACATGTATTTACATCATTTTTTAGCAGTACTCTATATTATACTGCGCTGTCATAGCCAAGGGTTTCACATATGAAGCAGTGTTCTTTCATTTCCTTGTACATGTATTTTTGAGGCTTGCATTGCCTTTCTTGAGTGGATGTTTCCTCAAGAAATTGTACTTTCTTTACTGCTATAACATTATTTGTTGGATATCTATACCTTCTTGCCTCACATCTATTAAAATAACGTCGTTGATCTACTGTATGTTCATGCATTGGTTGTAGTCCCTTCATCAGGCACTTTTTGAGAACATCTAAGTGCAGGAGATCTGTTTAACCCACTTAGAAGGATTTATTTGGAGCCTCCTCTTGGATTTAGCACTTAGACACATTTTTCTAAGGGATCGAGGTCCTAGTTTCAATTCCTGTAGCAGCCATTACTGGAAAATGCGTTTTCTAGTCATGCCTTGCTAGTTGTTCCAGATTTGGAATCTTACATCGACCGTGTTATTGAAAATGCGATATGGGTTCTAGTTCGTGGGATCAGGCTAAGGGAGTGAGAATGGCTGTGATTTATTGGTGGAGTTTCTCGGTAGATGGGCATGGGGCCCAGGATATTTTATATGTGGCAAGATTGAGTTAATATGTTTAAACATAGTTTAAGCATAAATTCTAACGTATTAACGAGATAGGCGCATAAATGATTTACACGGAAAATGACCTATTTGTAGGTGTATTACAACCTTTGGGTGGGGAATATATATGTTTTAACCTATGGGGAAAGAAGAGTATGTCACGTGGGGAATTAGAACCATAGGGTAAAATAAAAATGTGGGTTTGGGATATTTAATAAAGTGAATTAATATAATAAATTAAATGTTAATATGACAATGAATATGAGCGGAAATACATATAAACACTAAGTAAAGTGTGTTTTAAGTGTTTTTGACACATTTTTCATAATGATGACCCCTTTTTACACTTACACTTAGGATAAATAGAATTTTGTGGATTTTCTGAATGTTTTTAGTAAGAAATGAAATTAGTTAAGTGGATTTTTACTTTCCCTAAGCAAAAAGGTGTTTTAACTTAGGAAAAGGGATTTTATCTTAGGGAAAGGGTGATAACGTTGAGAAAAAGGGTTTTTATGAAGGGAATCCAATACTTAGTATCAATCAGTAACTAAGCCTTGGGTCCGGTCCCAACAAAAGTCAGAGAAATGCTTTGAGCCTTTATAACTGAAGGTTTTGAATACTGGAATATTTTGAGGGGAGGGAAATTAGTAATTTACCAGATGACGTTTTAATATTGCCTTGTGTAACTGCTTTCTACCTACCCATTATTTATTCTACCATTTTTCCTTCATTTACATGGGTGCATTTGAGCTTGCAACCCTAAATCCATTTTTCTTTTAAAGCACAAACTATCTTATTCTAACCTGATTTCATCCGAGGGCTCAGATTAAAATGATGAGCTCCTCATTTCTTATTTAACTATCTACTGATTTGTCAAGTTTAAACTATTTGAAAGATCTTTACTCTCTATCTATAAACATGAAATTCAAAGCATGAAAATGTTAAGATTAAACTATTTAACTCATCATGGATTATGGCATTTTGAACAAGATGCACATAATCATTATTTTTGCAGTAAAAGTAAAAAGTAGTGGCATTTTGACTTGCATCACTTTCATGTCGTATTCTTATCTCTTTTTGTTTGGGGTCCATTTTTATTCTTTTTGATCTTTTTCTTTTCAAGTCCTTTGATCTTTCTTTTAGGACTTTTACCCTCTTTTCATTTTTTATTATTTTCAAATATGGGAATACAACTTGCAGAAAGCAAGGTATGTACATATTTACAAGACTAATCATAGTCAATTCAAAAATTATAAACCCTATTATTATAGGACCCTAACAATGGCTCCACATGGGGATGGAATTTCCTGGTGAAATGTCAAGAACTTTGAGACTAGTAGCCTTTGAATTTTTACTGTGGTTACCTTGTAAATATTGTCTAAGCTTTGCAATTATTCATACTTATGATATTTTACCTTTCAAAGCTTATGGCCTTCTCTTCGGACTTCAACTTTGTTTAGAAAACATCAAATCCATTCTAAAATATGCAATGTTATGTACAATGGATAAAGTAAAAAAAGTTAACTACTGGTTATTTCTGAAGAGTATTAATGCTTCAACATTCTACCATTGACAGGTCCACCTAGCAGATCTGATCGATATATCTTTTTAAAAAAGAAATCATTGTTACCTCTGTAACCATAAATAACATAAGGTCATTTCCATAGGAAATCAAATTTCCCATGTTTACCTTTCTCTTCTCTCCTTGAATCCCACTTTAGAACTTTCTCACCAATGTAGAAATCATCTTCTTTACTCTTTTTGTCAAAAAAATTATTAATATTATCTTGGATAACTTGAGACTTAAGATAAAACTCTTCTCTTGTTTGTTGCAAGTGAATGGTTTGGTTAATCCTTCTTTGAATGTCATCGTCTCCACTTGTAATTCTTGGATTATCTTCATTATTGGTACTCCTAAGGAAGATGGAAAAACAACATCCATTCCATAAACAAGCTGGTAAGCGGATATACCAATAGGTTTTTTGGTGGTAAGTCTATTTGTCCATAAGGCATTAACTAAGCTCTTGTTCCAAGTTTTCTTGTTATCTTCTAGTAATTTATTGATGATGTTCACAAGGCTTTTATTGGAAGATTCAACAAGGCCATTACCTTGAGGATAATATGCAGTAGAATGGCCAAGGGTAATGTGGTATTTATGGAAGAAATCAATCATTTTTTTGGATTTGAATGCAGCTGCATTGTCAGTGATAATATTTTGGGGGCATCCAAATCTTGAGAGTATGTTGTTTTCTAAAAAGGAGATAATGACAGTATCAATGGCTTACCTGGAGGGTATGGCTTCTATCCACTTAGTAAAATAGTCAGTGGCTGTCAGAATCCACTTATGTTGGGTTGAGGATGGAGGGTGAATTTCACCAATGAAGTCAAGACCCCATTGTTGAAAAGGAATTTCTATTGAGATAGGTTTTAAGGGCAGGGGTAACAGCTTTTTGTTTCCTTCAAATATTTGACACTTGTGACAGGAGGTCACATACTTTTTTACATCTGCAAAAAAAGTAGGCCAGTAAAAACCATCTCTCAGGATTTTGTCTGCAGTAGTCTTCCAGAAGAGATGTCCTCCACAATCACCTGCATGAAATTCTTCTAAAAAAATTTCAGCTTATTCTTTGCACATTGTCTATGATACAAAATCTTACTGCCTTCATTTTTAAGAATATAGCTTTTGTTCTTGATAATCCAGGAAAAGCTTGTAAATTTAGTAATAAAAATATAATATATGCATACCATGGTGAATCTGAAAAGGCTTCACGGATCTCTGGAGTCACCATCTCTTCCTGATCATCTACTTGGGAAATAAAATTAATGTCTAAAGCATGACAATTTGATTCGGCCATGAGTTTGGTTAAACCTTGACCTTTTATGAGTTTGGTGGGTTTGATTTCTATGTCATATTCCAAAATTGTGGAAATCCACTCGCCTCTTTTACCATCAAGACCATTCTATGTTAAAATGTCCTTTACAACTTGTTATGCAGGTAAATCCTCTCTACAGATAGAGACGATCCCTCTAGCCCTAGGGTGGGTCTAGAAACAAAGAGACATGCTAAAATGTAGGTTCCTAACTACAGAATCAAAGAGGACACGGTAGATCAACCTACCTAGGTTCCAACACTGTTGTTGCAGTTGTAATGGTGGTGACCTCTTGCTCCTGCCTTGGCAAGTCACAGTCCACTCGCAGTCACGCTCAGATACCTACACATAACACAGTACATAAGAGAAGCATACAACATAATAATTTTATTCGCAATCACTAACCAGTCAAAGAGGGATAAGCATGTTGCTTTAAATCAAACGAATATAACACAAAATGGGGACCCAAACGCTAATCATGTATATATATAAGTAGAAGGAAGAGGTACAACCGATGCTTTGACGCCACAGTCTCCTCCAACGGGGTTCAGCCGAAGCACGTCTCAGTACTTGTCAAGGGATTCAGACAGGATGAGGGCATGGACTCAAGTTCTCTCAATGAATTTCCTCCTTGCTCTATCTCTTTCACAATGCAAATCTTCAATTTATGATCAGTTATTCAGCTATAGTATCAATTCTCCAAGTTCATCTAGTTGATGAAAAGAGAGATAGCTTCTTTATAGAGGAAAGGGAGGAGGTTGGGATCCATACAAAGGTGGGAGGGAGGCATATCCTTTAGGACGTTCTCATGGGAGGTGGAAAACTATAAACTAAAGGAGGGAGTCTGTGGTTATTTAGTTCAACCACTCCTAATGACTCATCCTCGAAGTTGTTGAGGTGGAATATTCGCCTCTATTTTTAAAAAACATTCCATAAACAGCTTGGCGCGGGTGATTAACTGGGACGGAGTGCCAACTGGTACAGGCTTAGTGTTAATATTCCCACTCGATGTGGGAGTGTAACTGGCTACTCATGCCAAGGCAAAAACAAGGGTTTTTACAGTTCTGCTCAGGGAATTTTCAACAGGAGGAATATTGCTCTTATGTAAAGGGATGCAATGATGGTCTTTACAAGGCATGAAACTTATTATTAGTCACATAAACGACCCTCCAATGTGTGAGTTGGGGATTGTAGGGACAGTGACAAAATGTTGTGTAACAGATGCCCCCTAAAGCACGAGGTCTGAGGGAGAGGGAGGGGTGAAATGCTTTATGAGAATGCGTTTGAACCAAACACCATTGTCGAAAAACCTACAATTACAAATACAACTGATATCTGTGATACATGAACATGTGGCATGGGCACAACCATCCATAATAGAGTAGATAGAAACTAAGATCTGAGGTATGGATGCAACCATCCAACAGTAAGGATCAATCAAATAGACTCGGTTATGGTTGCAGCCATCTAATCAAAAGAGTCATGTAATAAGTCATGATAATCCACAAAAATCCGTAGCCTAGATTTTATCAGACAAAACCTAGGGTCTTGCGCTCCATCTCGACCTGAACAAGTACAATTTCAAGCATGCGAATATATGAGCTGATGTCGAACATGCAATAAAATCATCTAATTACCAGCTAATGATGAAATTCATTAATGGATGCGATAGAAACCACCAATGATGACGATGGCCCTCAAGGTACAAAAGGTACAACCTACGAAATGTGAATAGTGATCTGATGACGAACACTCGCATAATCACTTGATCGAAGGCCAATGATGTGAACCTTGTGTCGAATGCGAAAAACCTGCCATTGAGGCATGCAGGGTCCAAGGTACCAGAAGGGAGTCTCTAGATCAAATTCCTGGAAAATGAGCTGAATTCAATAGGAAGTGACCTGGTCGAAGGAGGGCCATAATGTTTCCCACGTCATCGACACGAAACAAAGGAACATGATGAAAGTGAATCAAGACAAACTGGGAATTAGAGGAAGGTTGACAACTGCAAAGGAAAAACTTCTTTTGAACACATCATCGACATGACATTGGATTTGGCAGTATTTGAAATTAAGGGATATGAGGTCATGATGATGTGGCAGAGAGCAAATGAGAGGTCAAAAGAGATTACCCAAACCCATGAAGGCAAAAAATGATGAAATGAGATGTCCACAACCCGACACGAATGCAGACAAGTGTCATGTTCAAGAGTGACATACTGCCAATACGACTAGAACTGGGTTCCATTTCCCCCCACAATTTTTGGCGAGTACCCCAATTATTTTTAAAACAAGCTTGAAGGGGATAGAATATGCTTACAATGTAAGTTTATCCTTCGGAAAAATCCATCCTAGTACATTTTACGAGCCCTGGGAAGGAGGAACTCGAATAATGTCATGGTGACGAAGTCCGATTTCATCAGGGTTTAACGAGTCTGACAAAGGGAGAAATCGACATCTTTTCATGTTTAGAGAGTTTGAAAAGAAGGAAGAAAAGATAAATCCAATAGCCCCTTTTCGTAGGTAGTCCCACAGATCCGAAAAGGTAGAAAACTGTGTCTGAGAGAACCTCTTAGTCGTGATAGGCTAAGGTATTCCTTTTTCGTAAATAATCTATCCCACCTCGAAAAATGGGTAAACATATACTGGGTAGATATCATTTTGCATCTATTTAACAAGTTCAAAACGAAAATAATCTCGGAAATATTTTCAATTTTAGAGAGTCAGAAAGAGTTGAAAGATGACTCCAGTAGTGACTTTTTCGTGTTTTTACCGATTTCGAAAAAGTATAAAATATAGCTCGTTACTTCATCACTGTTGCATGAAAACCTGTCACTACACAAGAGACATGTGTAAAACCCATTTCTTGAAATCATATAACAAAATAATCGAAAAATATGTCTTAAAACCTAATTAGGGTTGTGAAAAAGTTATAAAATGCCAAAAATGGTAAAAATAATTACTTTTCACTTTTTTACCTCTTGTGGAGCAATAGTTACCCATTTAGCATTGTGATTTTGCAGCGACGATAGCGGACGATCTGGCAGTCCAATCTCGATTCTGTCAGTTTCAGGGTAGAGCCGACACCTTTCCCTTCATTTTGAGTCATTCCTTTCTACTTGCAATTTCCAGTTTTGAATTCTGGCGGAGGAAATGTGAATATTAGGGAACGGCGGTTGGCGCGAGTTTCGAGCGCGGAGTCGCGCTAATCGCCCAATTTTCTACACTAGGTCGCTCCAACAGCGCAAACCATTTTAATTTCTAAAATTCCAAGTGATAAACCAAAATTTCACAAATTCTGATGTTCTCATTAGGATAACAATGTCCATGTAACAATCTTTGAAGGTATAAAGTAGCAAAATGGTTATAGAATGGAAAGAACAGGAACATAGTGAAGAAGACGAGCTTGCCATGGGAAATGAGGAAGTCATGGAGGCTCTCAAAAACTGTGGACTGAAAAAGTTCTTCTTAACACCATGCCTCCGAGCTCAACCAGAGCTACTGCAGTATTTGATCAGCATATGGGACAAAAATCAAGAAAATTTCATTTTGCGAGATCAGGAACTTGAGATTGGTGTTTCTGACATCTATTTTATCACAGGATTATCACGGAGGGGAGCAGCACCAATCCTAACCGGCACCTATCTTTTCATGGAGAACATGACCATGGTGATGGACAGGGTATGTCTAGGGGTGCAGAAGGGATTAGTCAGTGGGAAAGTTGATATCCAAATTGTCCCAGACTTAACACTAAAAGTAGTGTTACATACCATCACGCGAGTTGTGGGATTGTAAGCACCACACGAAGCAACAAAGACACAGTTGCTTCTTGCTGTAGACTGCTTATCACTGACCATCTACAACAGGGCAGAGGTCGTGAAAATAAACATGAAACACCAGCTAACAAAATGCAAGAAGGGAAAATTGAAGAAATTTGGTTATGGGTCTATTCTGGTATCGTTCTTCTTGGTATTGTTGAACGCCTAATCCTGTATGGGTAGGTGTGGAAGGCGAAGAGTCACAAAAGAGTCCAAGCGACCTTGGAAGATGAATCCAAGAGTCACACCATTGTATTACAAATGTACATCTATGGTGAATAATATATGCAATGAATGCCTATCTTTCATATTTGTGTGTTTAGTTTATCCATCCACCATGTGTGTGTTTAACATGGTATCAGAGTTGATACGTTCATAACCAGCTCAATCTTGTGTGAGCCACTTTTGTTTTGTGGCCTGTATAAACTTGCAAAAATCCTATGCATTTTTGCAACGTTCAGAAATTATTTTTGTGAAGAGCAGTGCTGTGTACTGGCATATTCCTGAATTTGAAAGTCTGTGCATTTTAAAGTCTACAAGTTTTCTCACCTACACTCCCCCTCCTTATGGCTTCGAAGTTGAGATTCAGTTTTCTGTTTTACTGCTCCAGGCATTCTGGCACTCTTGGAATAATTCAGCAACTTTTTTTTACAATTCTGGCACTCCTGGAATAATTCTGCAATTGTACAGTTAAATTTATTACCGTACAATTTTTTTTTACTGTAAAATTTATTTACTATACAATTCTCACCTGCTCCCTCACAATCACTCAAATTACAAGCCCTCAGCCTTCCCACACACCCCCTCACTGCAATCTCTCCCCTCCCCACCCCTCACACAGCAACCCAACTCTCACCCCTTTCCCTCCCCTCGGCCCCCTCACACAACACCCTACGCTCCCCACATCCCCCCTCACCCCTCACCGCACCCCCCATTCCCCAGGCCTCCCCCCTCACTGCAATTATCTCCCACACCCCTCCTTGCACACCCCCCCTGACCCCTCCCTCTCCGCTCACGCCCCCCAACCCCTCCCTCTCTTCTCACACTCCCTCACCCTCCCCGCTCAACCCACTCCGCTCCCCTCCTCGCCCCCTTACTCCTCCCCCCCCCCCCCTTCCATACTCTCCCACACCCCTCCCCTTCCATACCCACCCACCCCGCTCCCTCAGCATCCTCAACCACCCCCTCACTGCATACTCTCCCACAGCTCACCCGCGCTACCCACGCATTCCCACGTCCCTCGGCTCTCGGCCCTCGGCCTTCCCATCTCTCACCAGCCCTCCCCTCTCATGTCCCTCACCCACTATCCCCCATCCACCCTCTCTGCTTACTCCCCATCCCCAAAATTTCATGGCTCCCTCACCCATGCAGCTCTCCCTCCCCTCCCACGCAGATTCTATGCGTTCCATTTTTTTATCCTCTGCCTTTTATTTTTTTATTTTTTTTACAGTTTGACCTTCCCCAGAAAATACCTTCCCCAGTAATCACTTTCCCCAGAAAATACCTTCCCCAGTAAATACCTTCCCCAATAATCACCTTCCCCAGTAAATATCTTTCCCAGTAATCACCTCCCCCAGAAAATACCTTCCCCAGAAAACACCTCTCCCAGATAATACCTCTGTTTTTTCCCCCAACTTGTTTTATTCATTTTTAAAAAAAAAAGGAAGAAGAGAGAGGGGAGATGGTATATGAATAAATGGATATATGGATTTTCTATATAGTGAAAAGTGAATTTTTTTTTGTATGTTTCTCTATTATAAAAACATGACCAAGATTTGTGGCATGTATAGAAGGGCAACTCTCTAAAAGATATTGACATGTGAAGGCAAATGTTGAAAATTGGTCATCATTTTCAAAATAGCAGTGGCATCATAAATTCACTCATAGTTTTTCCACAAAGATTTTTTTGGAATTTTCCTTCGTCTTTATTGTGAGGTAATATAGCAAGCTCAAGACCATCTTCTCATCAATAGTGAAGCATCCAAGCTTGTGAATATCTTTTTGTTGAATTAGAGTTGTTGGTGTAAAACAATTCTTTGAAGAAGAGAGAAATCATTTGCCTTAAAGGGTTATTGCACAGTGGTTTTTGATGCACATTTACAAAATATTTTGCAATGACATTGTATTTTACTGACATTGTGAGTGGTATTTCTTCTTAGTTCATAGTTGTAGTCAGTGATTGAAGTGTAACTTTGAGTTGTTGAGAAAAATGGCTAAAATCAATGATGCATTAGAGTTGTTGCATAAACTCATTCATTCCACTGTTCATGATATGGTAAAAATGAGAAAGAATGCTCTTTTTAATATCCAAACTTGTTTGCAAGATGCACAAGACAAGATTGAGTTTTTGCAGTTGGAGTCTCAGCTCCAGCAAGATGAACTTCAACAAAAGAGTCATCATTTTGAACCTGTTTCTGTTCAGAAAATTGAGAAAGACTCTCATCAGTAGCAATAATATAAAGTTGCATTCAATTCACATTCAGTTCCTTGTACAAGAGTAGATTTACATGCAGATGCAGCAGCTCAGTCTGCACTTCCCAAGCCCATCATCAGACCTTGGGAAGAGCTTGTCCAAAACAAGCACAAAACTAGTCTTGGATATGACAAAGAGTTGTCCTTTCATATTCTGGACTACCCCAAGCCCAAAAAATTTCAGAGTGCCAGATTTCTTCATGAAAATTCACCTGCAGCTGTTCCAGATCCTACTTCTCTTCCACAGCAACAACAACAACAAATTGTAAAATGAAAACACTGTGATTGCGTTGGCCATATGAAAGATCATTTTTTCGATCTTCACCCATGTACGCACTTTGGAAGGCACACTCATTATTCACACAGATACTTCAAAAACAAGCCTCCTGCAAGAACAAAGATTCATCTTTGATGGATCGCTTCTTGGCAATGGGCATCAACAGCCAAGAAGATGTTTAAGTCGCATGTCAGAACTTGTTCTCGAATATTGAACAATATTGCAGTTCATTTTTCACCATCTTCTCACCTTATACCTAATAGGGGGGAAAATAGTGGTCATCTACAAGCTTCGACGCCACATTAAGCGAGCCTAAGCCACAATCTCTCATTCCATATTCAGAGTTTTAGCTAGAGACACAGCATTTCAAGCGAGCCTGAGCCACAATTCGTCATTCCAAATTCATAGTTGTAGCTAGAGACACGGATGCCCATGAGCATGCCTTTGGTTGGTGGACAGCCTTAAACCATCCATGTGAGGTTCATATTCTTCCTCTTCAAAGAATTCAGAGCACTTCCTCTAGCAGAAGACTTCAGCTTCTTGCCAGCCTTGGTAGAGTTCCGGGAAATGCATCAAGAATTCTAGTGTTGGTGGTCATCCTTAAACCATCACAGGTTGTAGACCTCCCTTCTTCTAGGTTGAAGGTCTCCCTCTTCAAATATGAGGGACACTTCCTCTAGCAGAAGCCCTCAGCTTCTTGCCAGATTTGGAAAAGTTCCGAGAACTACAATAAGCGTTGCATTTCAGTCTTGGTGGTCATCCTTAAACCACCTCTTTATACCAACATTTCAGAGAGCTGATTTAGCCTAAGTGCTACCATGCATAATTTGCAGATTTGTATTACAACTCTCTTCTTGCACTCACACATACCCCTTCGGATTAAGGGGGGGAATGTTGAACACCTAATCCTCTATGGGTAGGTGTGGAAGGCGAAGAGTCACAAAAGAGTCCAAGTGACCTTGGAAGATGAATCCAAGAGTCACACCATTGTATTATAAATGTACATCTATGGTGAATAATATATGCAACGAATGCCTATCTTTCCTATTTGTGTGTTTATTTTCTCCATCCACCATGTGTGTGTTTAACATGAACGATTACCAATATTTCAGTGCCAGGAGGTCATAGTCCTGGCACCACCACCAATAGAACCACGGATGGCCCGATGGGAAGCTCTAATGCCAAGGGCAGGGGGTGGTCAACAGATGTCCTGGAGACCGGAATTTTTTTATTGGCTCCACCGGTAATTGATTGTCATAGAGCACTGGCCCTACTCTAGTACATATTTTACTGATGATCCAGACCTCCCACTCCCGGAGGGAGAGGATTGGGAAGAAGATTTGGGTGAGACTCATTTTTTAATTTTCATGAGTATTATGATGATTTTTTTTACTTATGCATGTTTTGACATTAAATCCATGTGTTTGCATATGTTGGCCCAGAGAGACCCGCAAGCATGTCACCGATAGAAAGATGAATCCCTTGCGATTTCTACCCTCAAGGTGAGGGCGGCGAGGAAGATGAGATTGTGCGCAATCTGGAGAGAATCACACGCAGAGTCTCGAACTATGCAAGATTTGACGACGTTCCTCATGCCTACCAGAGACATACCGTAGGGGTACCTAGCCAAATTCACTATTTCCTAAGGTGGCTCGTATGGGCAATGACATGCTACCATGAGCATCATGCTAATTAGACACCTAGGTTTTATCTGAAATTTTTGAGAGACGTGACGTCTTAGGATGTAACAGAAACACACATATTTTTTGAAGTTAAGATACACACTGATGCAAACATTCGATATATATATATATATATACATCTATTTTCCTACATGGATCTTTTACATATGATGATGTTTTTACAAATTACGCAAATGTCTATCTAGTACAATGTTAGCCACTGTATCAGTTAATGCATTCATTTGTCTAGGAATATGTTGATATGTAATAAAATCGAAATGTCTTTCCAACAAATGAATACATAAATACAATCTCAGAATGTGTGGATTTCTAACTTAATAATGACCATTGAGTTGCAGAATGACAAGCTGTGAATCTAGATTTACAATCAATGCGCGTATGTCGAGATTGATTGCCTCGATTAATAGTTCAATGACAGCACTATATTCAGCGACATTGTTTGTAGTGCATCCTAGACAAATACCTTGTAGATCTATCAACTCACCAGCAGGATCATAAATTACCCAAGCTACAGAAGACAAATTCCTGGTACTGCGGGAAGCACCATCCGTGAAACCGACATAAGGGGTAATAGACATCTGCACAATAAGCAAGATCAAATAAGCAGGAAAACGTTGATCACAAAGCACACCAAACCAAAAACATGTACAAAAATGAAAGCAACACTTATGTACACCAATTACACATGAATTCTTCACACATAATATTTTTTAAGATACAACCCATTTCTAGGTTGTTCAAGGGGATGACCTTCGTAATCAACGAGCTCATAGGCCCCATTCTGCAATACACATTTAACTATGTAGGGCCCATGCCACATGGGTTGAAATTTTCCTGCCCCCAGCTTTTCATGAGCTTGGTCATACAGGAGGACGAGATCTCCTTCAACGAAGGAACGAGGGGAAACTGACTAGTCAAGATGAGGTTTGACCCGCTTTTTCTGTGCTTCGATAACCAAATCAGCAAAGCGACGAGTTTCATCCAGCCTTTCTAAATAAAGGAGACGCTCTTCTTAAGGCGAAGTATTTGGCAGTAATTCAACAGCCAAATTGAGTGAAGGTATTTCACATTCAATCGGAAGAGTAGCTTCCAGACCATAAACCAACTGGAAAGGAGTGAACCCGGTTGCGTTCTTAACTAAGTTTCGGTACACCCAAAGAGCCGAAAATATCATGAGATACCAATTGGATTTGTGGATCCCAATCGTACATTGAATCATGGTGATAATAACTTTGTTTATAGCTTCAACCTGGCCATTGGCCTGAGGGTAGTACGATGTTGAGCTGTCGTGACGCAGACCCAACCTAGAAGTCAACACACCACCATATAATGACGAAAATGAGAACCATGATCGATAATGATGGCTTGAGGGACACAAACCTAGAAATGATGTGATTTAATATGAATTGAGCAGTTTCTTTACTGTCGACGGAAAGTGGAGGCATTGCTTCGGCCCATTTGGTGAAGTAGTCCACGGCTACGATAATTTAGGCATGCCCACCAGCCGAGTTAGGGTTACACGTCATAAAATCGATTCCCCACTTCGCAAAGGGACCAACGGTAATGATAGGATGAAGAGGAATAGGTGGCGCACGCATCTTGTGTTGGTAAATCTGGAAATCATGGCATTTACGAACCGCAACAATGCAATCTTTGAAAATAGAAGGCAAAAAATAACCAGCACGAAGTCGCCAATTTTTTATGCAGGTAAATCCTCTCTGCGGACAGAGACAATCCCTCTAGCCCTAGGGTGGGTCTAGAAACAAAGAGACATGCTAGAATTTAGGTTCTTGACGATAAATGAAAGAGGACACGGTAGATCGACCTACCTCAGGTCCAACGTTGTTATTGCAGTTGTAATTGTGGTGACCTCTCGCTCCTACCTTGGCAAGTCACAATCCGCTCGCAGTCACACTTGGATACCTGCACATAACACAGTACACAAGATAAGTATACAACATAATAATTCCATTCGCAATCAATAACCAGTCAAAGAGGGATAATAATGTTGCGTTAAATCAAACGAATATAACACAAAACAAAAACCCAAACGCTAGTCATGTATATATATATAAGTAGAAGGAAGAGGTACAACTGATGCTTTGACGTCGCAGTCTCCTCCAGTGGGGTTCAGCCAAAGTGCGTCTCAGTGCTTGTCAAGGGATTCAGACGAGATGAGGGCATGGACACAAGCTCTCTCAATTTTCCTCCTTGCTCTATCTCTTTCACGATGTAACTCTTCAATCTATGCTCAATTATTCAACTATAGTATCAATTGTCCAAGTTCAGCTAGTTGATGCAAAGAGAGATAGCTTATTTTATAGAGGAAAAGGAGGAGGTTGGGATCCCTACAAAGGTGGGAGGGAGGCCTATCCTTTAGGAGGTTCTCATGGGAGGTGGAAAACCATAAACTAAAGGAGGGAGTCTGTGGTTATTTAGTTCAACCACTCCCAATGACTCATCCTCGAAGTTGTTGAGGTGGAATCTTTGCCTCTATTTTTAAAAAAATTCCATAAACAGTTTGGCGTGGGTTCTTAATTGGGACTGAGCACCAACTGGCGCGTGCTCAATGTTAATTTTCCCACTCGGTGCGGGAGTGTAACTAGCTACTTGTGCCAAGGAAAAAACAAGGGTTTTTACAGTTCTACTCAGGGAATTGTCAACAGGAGGAATATTGGTCTCATGTAAAGGGATGCAATGATGGTCTTTGTAAGGCATGAAACTGCTTATTAGTCACATAAACGACCCTCCAATGTGCGAGTTGGGGATTGCAAGGACAGTGACAAAATGTTGTGTAACACAACTGCATTTGGAACATAGGCAATGATATGTGAATAAAGAATGTACACTCTAAAGTCTTTAATGGCCTTTACTAAGGCTAAGGCATTTTTCTCCATTATGTTGTACTTTAAAGTGGCATCTCTGAGTGATTTTCTAAAGAAAGAAATAGGCTTCTCATAGCCCTAGTCATTTTTCTGCAGTAAAACTACAGCAATGGTGTGTTCTGAAGCAAAGGAGAAAATAATGAAATCCTTCTTAAAGTCAGGACTTATAAGGACTAGCATTTTTGTTAAAGCTTGTTTAATTGATTCAAAAGATTGCTTGGCTTCAATAGTCTATTTAAGTACTGAGTCTTTTTTAAGCATATTGTTAAGCTCTCTGATTATTTCAGCTAGATTTGAGATGAACCTTCTAAGGAAGTTAATTTTACCTAAAGAAGCTTGTAACTCTTTAATGTTCCTAGGAGGACTAATGTTAAGAATTGCCTCTATTCTTACTGGGTTTATTCTAATTCCCTCTTTAGATAGAATATTTCCTAGTAATTTTCCTTCTTCCAATCCAAATAAAGTCTTCTTAGGGTTTAGAGAGATACCAAATTTCCTGCATTCAAGAAAGACTTGCCTGAGATGATCCAAATGTTCATAAGCAGTCTTTGAAAATACAGTAATGTCATCTAAATAAATCACTAGGAATTCATGAATATCCTTTGCAAAGATTATATCCATAGCTCTTTGAAAAGTGGCTCATGCATTCATTAACCCAAAAGGCATTTTTACATACATAAAAGTGCCCCATGGAGTAGTAAAATCAGTGTTGTCTTGGTCTTCTGGTTGGACTAAAATTTGGTTATATCCAAAAAATCCATCTAATAATGAGATTCTAGAAGAACCAACTACCCTCTGTAAAATGTGATCCATCTTTGGTAAAGGGTAATTATATTTTAGAGACACCCTATTTAAATTTCTGAAATCAACACATAATCTAATTTCTCCTGTCTTTTTCCTAGTGGGAACTAGATTAGAAACCCAATCAGAATATCTAATTGGTGCAATTATTTGGGCATCATACATTATTTTTACCTCTTTCTCAATTAAAGGCATCAAAACATGATTGATCCTTATTAACTTTTGTTTAAAAGGTTTTTGGTCCTCTTTTATAGGTATTTTATGTTGTATAATGCTAGTTTCATAGGATTTTAGGTCCTCATAACTCCAAGAAAAAACATCCTAAAATTCCTTAAAGAGAGCTATGTATTTTTATTTTTCTTCCTAAGGCAAAGCTTTGGAAAGTTTAATCATCTTAGGTTTTAACTCTATACCAATATTACATTCCTCAATATCAGATCTGTGTGGCTCCATTTCAGGTTTTCTTGCTACATAATTAGAGTCAAATAGATCTTCTAAAGGAGTTAAGTCTTTTGGTAAAAAGTTATCTTTTAGGTTCAAAATATCAGATTCATCATCTACTAACTCTTCAATCTCTGCTTTTTCTAAATTATCTATGCCTGATTGACTAAATTTATTAGGTTTAGAAAAACTTAAGTTATTTACATCTACATTATTTAAATCATCTTCACTATCTAAGTTCTAATCTATGGTACAATCTGTATCTATATTACAATTATGGAATTCACCTTCATTGTTCATAAAATGATAAATTTGTTCATCTTGTGAGAAAATTTTCCAATGTTTAAGATTATTAGGAATTATAGTTCTGTGTTTTACTTCTGCAGTATATCTATAATTTGGTTGAAATTGAAGATTACAGGTACTAGAAAAGGTTGCTAAGCAGTGAGCCTGTATGTTCTTTTTTCTTGGTATTGCAGAAAAATCACACTCTAACAATTCTTTGATCTAATCTAAAACAGTTTCTCTATATCGGCTTAATCTTGGATTATAAATAGAATATTCACCAGTTATCTGTTTGAAAATCAACTCTGAGTCTCCCATAATTGATATTCTTTTACCTCCTAAGTTCCTAACAATCTGCAGTCCTAAAATAAGAGCTTCATATTCAACCATGTTGTTGGTACATTTAAAATTCAGTCTAAAAGCATGGCCTTCTGCATGATTTTTTTCCATATTAGTTATCCAAACTCCTGCTCCTGCTCCTAATTTATTGACTAAACCATCAAAATCTAGGTGCCATATTGATTCATGAAAGATGTTTTCACTGTCAGGTGTTTTGTTTTTATCTTTTAGTTCAGTTTTGATTTCAATATCAGTTTCAGAGTTGCATAAGCTGAACGAATCCATGTCAGTAGGTGTAGTGTAAATTGGGTAATTTCTTGGTCTTTATACACTACTCACCATATATTTCATCAATGTTTCCCTATAAATTTTCTTTGATTAGCCAAAAATTGATATTGTTGCATATGACATATCAAGTTGTAGAGATCCCTGTAATTTAGCTCCCCATGAGCGAGGTAAGAGCATTCCATACTTGGGAGGGATGTCAGCTACTACAATATCCATGAGTATGATTTTACCAAGATATTGAACTAATGTGACACACAAATCTTTAATCAAACCTAAACATTTGACTTTGCTGGAATCAAATGAACAGAGATCTTTGTAAGGCCTAGTGATATCTAAATTCAGGGTTTCCATTATTTCTTTTGGCATTAAATTGTGTGAAGCCCCTGAATCTAGAATTGCATTACGTAATATTTGATCATGAACAATTAAGCTAATGTAAAATGATGGAACTGCCCCATCTTGGTGTTTTCCATTAACATCAAGACCAAAAATTAACTCTGGTTGATAATCACTTAGATTTACTAAATCTTCTCTGTCATTCATGTTTAAGGTTTCAGTGATAGTTGTTTTGTTCAAATCATGTTTTACCAATTATGTCAAAGGAATTGGTATTTTTAATTTTGCAATTTCAGCTTGAATATTAAATGGAGCTTGTGATTTAGTTTGTTGAATTATATCTTCTTTAGTAACTGTAGTTTGAGTAGGTTTATCTTCTTTCTCTATAGCTATTTTCAATTTTTCAATTTTTGTTTCTACTCTCTTAACATTTTTAGTTTTATTTTCGGGAATGGTTTGAGAAGCAGTAGATGTTTTTTCAGATTTTGTATTTTCAGAAGCTGTTTTAACAGTGGCAGCTTTTGGATCAGCTGATTCTGGATCAGCAGTGGGTGTTTTAGAGTCTAAAATTGTTGTTTTAGTAGAATTAATTGTCTTTAAAACAATAGATTTTTGTGAATCTGTTGATGTTTGTACAACATCATCTGTTATATCAAGAATCTTGGCACTAGGTGAAATTTTATGGCTTGAAATTTTTTGGGATGAATTAGAGTTTTGCTTGTTTTTCCCGGGGAGAATTTGCAGAACTTTAGTAGTGGGAGCTTCTACTGTTTTCTTAGTTTGTGTTTCTGCAGATTTCTTAGTAGAAGGATCTATGATTTTCTTGCTTCTAAGGTTATATTTCTTATGTACTTCATTAATAGCAAAATCATAACCTTGTTTGTAATCAAATGATTCACCGGAATCTAATTACATTTGTTGTAAATCATATAACTCTTGATCTTCTTGTGTAAGAAAGATAGTGTTATCATCATTGATATCCATTAGATTTATGGTGTCTTCATCATCATCATTCTGATGAGAAATTTCAGCATAGTTCTCTTGGAAAAGTGGTCTTATTGTTTGGTCAGGTGTTGATTCTCTAGATTTTCTAGTTTTAGTGTTTTTCCTGAGGTTGGGATTTCTAATTTGTTGTTGGTTATCCCATTGTGGCCTCCTTTCTGTATTATCTAATATATCCATAATTCTCTCTAAATTTTGGCTAATTGATCTATTTTAAAATATGAACTAGATGCTTCTTCTTTTATTGTTACTCTCCTCTCATTCCTTAATCTAGCTTTTCTAGCCAGCAAATTTTCCTCTACACTAACAGCATTTGTCTGCATTTGTTCTAAATTCTCTAGATTTATCTCTCTTAATTGATAAGCTATGTCTATGTCAAATCCATCAGGGAATTTGAGAAGGACAAATTCTGGAGTGGGTTTGAGATTAATAGGGATTGAATTAAAAAATTTGTTGTATCTAGTACAATAATCTTGGTCTGTTTTATTGGGTGCTCTTTTAATGCTTTCAAATTATGATAATATTTGCAATGTATTTTTCTACTTTTCCCATTTATTAATGAATAATTTATGAAAAACTGCTAAATCAGCAATACTACTAGGATTTAAACCTTTAAACCCTTTTTTAACTTCCCCAGTTAATGTTTGAGCAAAAAGTCTCATCTGTACATCAGAATCATCTATTTCATGAAGCTCAAAATAATTTGTCATCTTATTAACATGTTGTTGGGTAGTATATTGAGTAGTTGCATCAAATTGAGGTATTTTATTTTGATAGTCCTATGGCATGTGTTGGAACACCTAATCCTGCATGGGTAGGTGTGGAATGCGAAAAGTCACAATGGAGTCCAAGTGACCTTGGAATGTGAAACAAAGAGTCACACCATTGTACTATAAATGTTCATCTTTGTATAATGGAAAATAAGAAAGCCTCACGCTTATCTTTCATTGTGTCTTGAGTCTCTTGTTGTGTGTGTTCATCTTCTCATACACCATGTGTGTGCTTAACATGGTGTTTAACATGGTATCAGAGCGGGCGATTGCTGGCCCTGCTCCACATTGAGTGAGCCATTTGTGTTTATGGCCTGTGCATATCTGCAAAAATTCTTGACATTTTTGCAGCATTTAGAGAATTTCTGCAGCTAAAATTTTGCTCATTCATCAAAGCTTTTTGCAGCATTCAGAAATTTCATCTTGGAGCATTCAAAATCCGTGGCAACATTCAGAATTTGTTTTAGAGAAGCAGTGGTGTTGAAGCTGCACATCTGAAGGTTTTCATTCTAAATTTTCTCTGCTCATTAAAATCTGCAATTTGAAGAGCTGCTGGATACTATTTATATTGGGTTTCTGAAGAAATTTCTGAGTTTTTCCATTGAAAATTTTTACAATTCTGGGTTTTTCTACTGCTGGAAAATATTTTCTACTGCTGGGCTATTGGAAAATTTCTGGGTTTTATTGGAAATCCCCTGTTGCATTTCAGTACTTGAAATTTGTACTATTGCCCTCATTTCTGCACTTTCTGCTGCTGCTAGATTTGTTCTGCTATACATTTGGAAAAAATTCTACTGTTTTCAAAGTTGAAATTTCTGCTATTTGCTCCTCTCTACTCTCTATTCTCTGTTGTTTTAAATTTAAAAAAAAAAAAATTAAAAATTAAAAATAAAAGAAAATAAAAATAAAAAATCCCTACAACTCTCCCACTCCCACACGCTCACATCGCTCCCCCAACGCCCACAGATCCCAAACTCACTCTCACTGCACTCTCCTATTCCCTCACCATTCCTCCCTACGCCCATACTCCCGCCTGCGCTCTCCCTTACGGCCCCTGCAACATTCTCTTCACAAACGTGAATCATCTGCAACTACCCATCGTCCACGAACCTGCATTCACCCTTATCACTCCACGCTTCTTTGCAAAATTGATCAGGCCATACGGCCCCCTCAATCCAACCAAGTTTTTCCCCACGGCCTTTGGCCGGCCCCCCTCCTCCCTTGTTTGGCCTTACGGCCCTTCCCTTACCCTTTTTTAAAAACAAAAATAAAAAAATTATTTAATATACCCCCCTCCCAAATATAATAATCCCTTACCCCCCGTCATTTTAAATCCGTCTCTCCACTCCCTTTTAATTAATTCTCATTAATTCATTTTTTAATTAATTAAAAAAAAAAAAAAAAAATCCCATTCCATTTTAATATTTCCCCTACCCTTATAATTAAATCCCTCCTCCCCTTTTTTAAATTGGTTCCCACATTCCCATTTTTATAATCCTTTTTTAATCCCATTTTAATACATTTCCCTTTTAATTCCCCTCCCATTTTTATAAAATTCTCACCTCCTCCCTTTTTTAAATAATCCCCCCTCTCATTTTTTAAATTCCCTTCCCTCATTTAATATTTACCCCTCCTTATAAATTTCCCTCCACTTTTATATTCCCTTCATTTTTTAATTAATCCCAAATAATTATTTTTTTTAATTAATTTTTAATTTAAAAAAAAAAAAAAAAGCAGCAGAGAGAGAGAAAGTAAGAGATATGAACAGCGGAAATGAAGGAAAGAGCATATGAAGAAAATGGACTAAAATTGCAGATTTGACATTTTATGATTTGTGGCATAAGGGTGATTTTTTTGAAGAATTTGACATTTGAAGACAAGTTTGTCATCATTGAAAACAGCTATTTGAAGGAAATTTCAGCTGCCTCAAAGGCCTCTTGCACAAGTGTTTTCAGCTGCACATTTACAAAATATTTTGCAGAAACATTGTATTGAACTGACATTGATTTACATCTTCATTCAAGACTTGAAGTGTATTTGAGTTGAAAAAATTGTTGATTGCCCTCCATCATTTGAGGAGCCGATTTTGTACTTTGAGATTTCCATAGCTAGAAATTCTCTTGAGACATTTGTATTTGTTGTTGAATCACATTGTAAACGGGTGCATTTTCGGTTGAAGCCGACAGCCTTTCTTTTTTTGAGTCTAATTTGTTGAAAAATGGCTAAAATCAATGAGGCATTAGTGTTGTTGAATAATCTCATTCATTCAAATGTTGATGACATGATAAGAATGAGCAAGCATGCTCTTTGTAACATTCAAAGTTGTTTGCTAGATGCACATGAAAAGATTGAGTTTTTGCAGTTGGAATCTCAGCTTCAACAAGATGAACTTCAGCAAAAGAGTCACCATTCTGAACCTGTTTCTGTTCAGAAGATTGTGAAGGACTCTCATCAGAAGAAAGAAGATAAATATGCAGTTGATTCCCATTCATTTCCTTGTACTAGAGCACATGTACATGTAGATGCAACAACTCAGCCTGCACTTCCTAAGCCCATCATCAGACCTTGGGAAGAGCTTGTCCACAACAAGCACCGAACTGGTCTTGGATATGACAAGGATGTGACCTTTCATATTCCAGACTACACAAAGCCCATCGTATTTCAAAGTGTCGGATTCATGTATGACAGTTCACCTGCATCTGTTCCAGATCCTGTTCCGCTTCCACAACAGATTGTAAAATGCCAACACTGTGATCGAGTTGGCCATATGAAAGATCACTATTTTGATCTTCATCCATGCAAGCACTGTGGTCGGCACACTCATTCTTCAGACAAATGCTTCAGACACAAGCCTCCTGCAAGAACCAAGATTCATCTTGGATGGATCGCTTCTTGGAAATGGGCATCAACAGCCAAGAAGATGTTTACGACACATGTTAGAACTTTTTCACGCATATTGAACAAACTTGCAGTTGAGTTTTCTCCATCATCTCACCTTGTCCCTGACAAGGGGGAAAATGGTGGTCATGTACAAGCTTCGACGACAGATCAAGCAAGCCTGAGCCACAATCTCTCATTCCATGTTCAAAGTTGTAGCCAGCAGTTCAAGCGAGCCTGAGCCACAATTCGTCATTCCGGATTCAGAGATGTAGCCAGAGACATAGATGCCCATGAGCATACCTTCGGTTGGTGGATAACCTAAAACCATCATTTTCGGTTGGTGGATAACCTAAAACCATCATCTTTGGTTGGTGGATAACCTAAAACCATCATCTTTGGTTGGTGGATAACCTAAAACCATCATTTTCGGTTGGTGGATAACCTAAAACCATCATCTTTGGTTGGTGGACAACCTAAAACCACCACAGGTAGTAGACCTCCCTTCTTTTAGGTTGAAGGTCTCCCTTTTTATATGAGGTTCAATTCCTCTAGCAGAAGCTTTCAGCTTCTTGCCAGTTTTGGAAGAGTTCCGGGAACTGCAACAAGTTTTGCGTTCCAGTGTTTGTGGTCATCCTAAAACCACCTCTTTTTTCCAACATTTCAGAGAGTTGATTCAGCCCAAGTGTTGCCTTGTACACTTTGCAGATTTGTATTACAACTCTTTTCTTGGACTCACACATACCCCTTCGGATTAAGGGGGGATGTTGGAACACCTAATCCTGCATGGGTAGGTGTGGAATGCGAAAAGTCACAATGGAGTCCAAGTGGCCTTGGAATGTGAAACCAAGAGTCACACCATTGTACTAGAAATGTTCATCTTTGTATAATGGAAAATAAGAAAGCCTCACGCTTATCTTTCATTGTGTCTTGAGTCTCTTGTTGTGTGTGTTCATCTTCTCATACACCATGTGTGTGCTTAACATGGTGTTTAACAGCATGTCATGTAGCTGGGCTGGAAGGATTAAGGGAGCATATCTAGCAGCCATGGCTTGAATTCTATCTTGGCTTGGGGGTAAATTGGAAGTACTTGGGGTAGAGCTATAAGCACTTGTTGATGTAGTTACAGAACTTGCAGCTAAGATTGGGATATAAGAAGATGTACTGGAAAATGTGGTTGAGAAACTAAAAGAAGAAGTTGGGAAATATGAAGAGGTACTAGGAGATGAGAATGATGTATTAGAAAATGCAGAAGGAAAACTAGTGGATGGAGATGAGGTGGTGGAGGATGGGAATAATACTCTAGGTTGGAATGGTTGTTTAGGAATAAATGGATCTATGGAATGAAGTGTGGTGGAGATAATGGATGATGTGGTAGTAAATAGAGATGAACCTTGAGACTCTAAAATGTTGGTATCTAAATGAGTGGTAGAAGGCTTAGGGGTATAAGCTGATAAAGCAACTAATTCAACTGAATGTTGAAAAATAGCTTCATCTATTTCCTTAAGTATAGTAGCATTTATTTCATCAAGTTTATCATAAGCCTCAAAGATCTTTGATTCGGAATCTACTGAAATAGTTTCCTGTTTAATTTCAAGAGATGAAATAAAATTAGGATCTATAACAATGCTATTTAAATCACTTTCTGATTTGTTTCTGAATAAATAATGTTCAAAATTTAAGTCAAAATCAATGTATTGTATAATTGCTAATTGTTTTGGAAGGGAATTTGCTCTAACTAAGGAAACTTTATTACCTAAATCTTCTACTTTTTTATTCTTTTTCCCAATTCTGTCAGGATCATCTACTATTACAGCAGGTTGTGGATTTGGATTTGACCTGGTATAGTAGACTCTTCTGGAAGACAGAATTACAATTTTTAATGAAAATATACTCACAAATTATTAAAACAATCTTTAAGGTGAAAAGATAATAAAAATATTTCCTTTAAGACTTATTTAAAAAACTGAGGATTGGTTAGTTCCCTAGCTGAGTCGTCAGTATGCTATCACTCTAATAACTCCCAAAGTTGTGAGATTTTGATTTTATAGTTTTAATAATATTAGACGTAACCACAAAACTATTTTCAAGCTTTAGGATCTAGACTTCCTAAGGCTTAGAGAGGGCTCTCTCTATAAGATTTAACTTTGTTTTATGTTCGATTTTAGGCTAGTTATATGGGGCAATTTGGTTTTAATATTTGGTTTGGTATGGTAGGAAAAATCACTTATTGAGATGGATAGTGATAAATCTATTTTCCATTGGGAAAATGGAGTCAATGTGTCAAGCAGACAGATCGGGATCAAGGTCTAAAGTCAAATATTTTCAGGGAAAGATAGGAAAGCCACTCAAGATCTTTAAGACTGATTGGTGAAGTGGTTTAATCGGGATAAAGAGAAATAAAGGATTCTTTGATCCAGATAAGGAGTGAAGAGGACAGAGTTCATTCGAAAGAGGGATCAATTAAGGGTTCCCTACTCTGGAAATCAACAGAAAACATTAAAATGAAAACTAGTAAATAATAGAGTTCTTTTAACAAATTTTGATATATCACTTCATGATTTCACATTAAAATTTAGAACACATTTATGTATGAATGGAAAACATAAGAATATCTAACAAATAACAGAATAAAGTACTTCACTTAAGTGGCCCAACACATGAATCCTGAAATATGATGCTTTATTGATTGGATCCAACCTGCTAACTTGAAACTTGGTACAAAAACCCTTCAGGTGCAGAAAAATTGACTATGGAAATATTCAGCAATTTATTCCACACTAATACTTCAAAGAGTGAATTATTTATACAAAATATCCTAGAATAATCATAGGATTTTTCTATGGAAAATAAAATATCTGTTACAAAAAGATAGTGACAGCTACATAAAAAAACTTGCAAGTTGTCCTATTTATTAAATAAACTATCTTTCTTGTTGGACTTAGGTTGCAGCTGGTTGTTTGAGGTGTCTTCAACACTGGCACTTGATCTTCAATCAGTTTTGAAACTTATCTTCTCATATGATACTCTTTATCTGATACACTTTAACCACTGATATTCTTTAACCTGTCATTGAACTGTTTTACTGCTATAAAAATCTATTTTTACTGTGTAAAAACAACACTGTTTTTCATCCTTTTTCACTGTAAACAGTATTTTACAGTAAGTCAGTAGGATTTTGCCAAAATTATTTATCAGGTAACTTGATCTTTGTAAGTTTTATGAAACTCTTATCAGCCTCTATGTATCTAACAAAGGTTGGCTTGACTACAAAGAGATATTTTATCTCATGCTGTAAATAAAACAAGTTTTCAACACTCTTATGCAACACTTTGCCTATAGGTACTCCTTGCCAATCTTCCTTGTTTACTTGTTCTTTGGAAAAGTCTCTTATCTTCTTGTTGTAATCTTCTTGCTTCATTAGTTTATCATTTATAACAAGAATTATTGGCAAGCCTTTTTGTCTTAAGGTGTCAAACTTAACCATAAATCTAGTTATGGCCAAATCCATGTTTTGACACTTCTCTTCTAGCTGCTTCATCAAGTTTTTCTTTGAAATTACCTTTCTCACCTCAAGAATTGTTTCAGTTCTATCAGTTATCCCTATCTCATCCAATTCTTGCTTGTCTTTAGTGTTGAGAAACTTGATTATTTCTTGGGCTTCTTCAAGTTTAGCACTAAGCTCTTCCTTTGTCTTCAAAATTTCTTCTTTGGCTGCTTTGATTAAGTCCTTTTGTTCATAAATTACTTGAATGGATGGCCAAGTGTCATTGATTGACTCAATTATCTTGGACCATAGCTGATTTTTTATATAGGCCATTGACTCTTTCAAATTTAACTCTACTTCAACCTTCTTTAACTATTCACTTAACCTTTTGGATTTTTGTTCCTCTATTTTAGCATTTATTTGTGCTAATTTCTTGGCATATTCCAAGTTGTTGATTTGTTCTTTCAATATATTGATCTCATTATTCTGTATAGACATCTCTTCCATGGCTTTAATGAGTTTACTAGCCTCATCTAAATTTTGAACTGCTGAAGTGGAAGATTCAGTAGCAGAAGTAGTAGAAGAAGTGACTGGAACTGCTATGGCCAGTGGGACTTTTAGTGCTAACTCTTCTACTAGAGTTGAAGGAAATTTTGTTGTTACCATGGGAATGATTGTAGGAGGAACACTTTGAGGTTTTACAGTTCCTTTTTCTTGGACAAGCTTGTCCATTTCAATCTCCATTTCCTTGATCTATGTTGCATTTCTAGTATGAGACTCATCATCTCATATTTTTTATCTGCCTCTTGTACAATTTCCTTAGCTTATGGATGTTTTGTTGGAGTTAGTTTCAGTTTCTTTCTAAGTGTTGCAATGTCAGCATTTTTCTTTTTTACCAATTATTCTGCTACTTTCACATTTAGAGGGTCATACCCTACTTCAATCACCAATTCTTCTAAAGACTTGATTCTAGTGTCTTTAGCATAGGAAGAAGCTTTTTCAATCCTAATCTGATCTCTCAAATTTTTTATAGTGTTCTGGAGTTTCTAGGCACTCATGGCCTTTATGGTCATAGTAGAATAAAGAATTTCTAAGCTTTTCTTGTGAAACTCAATTTGATCTAAGGGATGAATGCTTTCTACTGGTACTTCAAAGTCAACCTTCTTATAATCTGATGTTGTTGTAGGCTTAGGCACTGTTGGTTGTAGCACTGTCATAAGCAATTTATTTTTTTTATAGTTAGAGGTTGAGAGCAACCTATTTTTATTTCCTGGAGTTTTCTTTAAATACTGTGAATAGATCTCATTCTTGATCTCTTCATTTTTTGCTTTGATCTCTTTATATTTCTCTTTCATATTCCTATCTTTGTCTTCTGCTTGCTGTGATGAAGATGCCTCCATGCTTTGTTTTTTTTCAATCATCTGAGTGTTTGAATTATCAGGTTCTTGTTCATTTTCAATAACTGTAGTAGTATCTGTGTTCTTCTTTGTATTTTCTTCATTTAAAACCTCAATTGTTTCCTTATCTTTGTCCACTGGATTAATCTTAGGTTTCTTGTTGTATCTGATCTTGAATTTTGTTTTTGTTTTTGTTTCAGTTGTGTATGTGACTTCTTCTCTGATTCTCTTTATGGTTTTGTCCTCCTGACTTACAGTCTTCACAGTGTGACTAGCATCACCCTGTTTGACTGTTTCCATCAAAGTATTGTCCAACCATTCTATTTGATTGGAAAACTATTCAATCTATGGATTCTTATCATGGATATAAGTGGTTAATTTTCATTTTACCCTCATTTTACTGAGTATTCCATGAGGATCATAATTCCACAAGAAACTTTCATCAAATTTATATTCTAGCAACTATTTTGCTGCCTCTACACCTACTTCCCTGTGATTGCAAATGAAAGGACCCACCTGGTTTTTTAATTTGAATTGAGTCTTATTTTTAGCAGCAAAAACGTTTATATAATCTGATTTTAGAATTTGTCTTATATACTCTAAGGAAAACACTCTCATTGGCAAGTATTTTGGCAATTTATAGGGTAAGAGGTTTGACCCATAGACTCTAATCTCTGTGTGATTTTGGTAAAGGTACCAATCTCCAGCTTTGTTTTTCTCTTATAGCTGTAACACTTTCTTTATCTCATTACTTATCCTTGGTTGTACACTGTTTGTAAGCATGTTTATCAATGGGTAAACAAAACAGTCTATGAAATATGCATAAGTGAATTCTGTTAATTCTTTTCTGATCAGGGAAGTCCAGAAAATGACTGACAGTGGATTTCCTTCTACATCCAACTTTTGAAGGGCTATTGGAAATTTATCTGCTTGGAAGTAAAGGAACATATGAAAGAGGAAGGAGGAATATCTGAAAACTCTTTCAGTGGGAAGTTTTACAAGCTGATCATGGATACTATCATTATATACTCAGCATAGTTATAAATGACTGTGGGGGGTTGAACAGGCACAAAAGTGGATAGAAAACCAAGTATAGACTCATCAGTGTGCTCATCAGTAAAGTAACCAAGGATAAATGATAACATTGAAATAACATGTCTTGATCCTTCAGGGAATTTGGAGGATGAGTATGGAGGGTTGATCTTTGGGATTTCAACATATGTAGGAATGAATGTTTGGAAGATCTGGAATATTTTAGGAAATTCCAACTCAAGATAAAGCTTTGTAAGAGCTTCTATGGATAATGGGACTGCATTAGGATCTGGTTTCAACTGAAGCATTAGGTTTATAGATTCTACAGTAATAATAAACAATACTTCTTTATCAACATTAAAAAAATCTCTTAGGTTAGGGGAATAGTGGCCTTGACACAATATAATGACTTTTGGACACTTATGGTTATGTGGAACTACATATTTGGGCAAATTGGACGCCCAAATCTAAAATTCATCTCCCTAATCCAATGATTTTTCTAGACTCTAGCAGTGGAGATCAAGAAGACTGAATTCAATTATTGGATCAGTTATTTTATAATAAACATCAACTAAAAGGGTATGCTCAACATCTACAACAGGAGGTTGTAGTGGATTTATGACAATGGTGCTTTTAGAAGCCATTACTGGATTTTTTCTTGACAATTTTTACCTTTTGGATGTTAAAAACTCTGTTTTTAGGTATTTTATAATAAAGCTTAGACTAATTACAGAAGGTATTTTTGGTTTGACAGAGGTATTTTTGAAACAAAAATAGGTATAATCTAGATTTTTATGTTTCAAACTGTTGACGGGATTTTGTGTCCGACCAACAGTAGGGGATCTCCCCGGTAGAAAGTCCCAATTAGACCTTGAACCGTTTGGAGTAGGGATCCCGTCCGAGGTGTGGGTCCGGCTAACGCTTAAGATGCCTTCCCTTCGGTCTCAAAAGAACCTGATTGGACCTGTGGACACACACTTATTCACATGATACAGAATACATGATTGATGCATTAGACACGAATCAAACACTATGCGTAGCAAGATTATAAATAAAGCATGTACACCTCAGGAGATGTCATTAGCAACACATCTTTGGGGTAATGCTTATAAGGTAGTCTGACCACAAAAGAAATAGTTCTTTATGGTAAGATATCCCTTTACCTTCTGAAAGATAAAATGAAATGCTAATAAAATAGTTCATTAACATTCATTAAGAGAGAAGATGATAAATTGAACATCATTGATACAACACAGATAGCCATGACGCATAAATGATGACATGAAGAGTGCAGCTTCGTTAATCAAAAGATGTTTGAAACTGTATAAGGAAATACACATAGTGTTCGCACAACAAAACACATCATAACCATAGGGTGTTTTAACAAGTATCTGTATTCATATGCACAAGAGTATAATCTTTCAATACAATTCCATGTAGTTCTGAGTTTCCAAAAGAAAAAGCCTCTTTTACAAGCTCCTGAAGGAGTATTTATAATACAAAAGCCGCCCTTTGGGCTTCCTTGACTTTTCATTTTCCTGACCGTTGGGCTGCCTTGCGACCCAGCCTTTTCTGTGACCTGCGACCTGAGCTGTTGTTGCGACCTGCGACTTGAGCCATTGTTGCGACCTGCGACCTGACTGGGTCGCGGGGTCGCAGGTTGTAAGAAAATGGCCAAGATGCGACCTTGCGACCTGGCGACTAGGTCGCTGGGTCGCGAGGCCGCAAAAGGAAGAAAAACCGAAGAGGTGCGACCTTGCGACTAGGTCACTGGGTCGCGAGGTCGCAACAGGGCGGAAAACCGAAGAAATGCGACCTTGCGACCTTGCGACTAGGTCGCTAGGTCACGGGGTCGCGGATCGTGGAAAAAGATAAAAATGCGACCCTGCGACCTTGCGACTAGGTCACTAGGTCGCGGGGTCGCAGATCATAGAAAAGATAAAAATGCGACCCTGTGACCTTGCGACTAGGTCACTGGATCGCGGGGTCACAAATTTCGAGAAAAATCAGAGATGCGACCTCGCGACCTGCTGAGATTTGCGACCTGCGACTTCAAAAGGGTTGCAGATCTGCGGATTTTATAGCAGTGTTCCTCATCTCACGTTCTTCGCTTTGAAAACCGGTCCTCCTGCTTGCTGGGAAAAAATCTGCTCATCGTGCAAACCCAAAGGTTCTTCTTGCAATAAAATAACATAGGTCACGGAAATGCTAAGGTCATTTTAATTGATTTGCAAAAGAGAAAACAATGAATTTAGACCCCCTGTGTGGTCAAATGTTATGTCGCAGCGTGGTCCTTATCAAGTTCTCTTGGGATCTGAATGTTTGCAGTGAAAACCCATTGATGAGGCAAAGGGATTTTGCTTGTGCCATCTTCCACTGCATGTTCTGCCCACTTTGGATAACGGCGTTCTACATATTGACCACGCAGAAAGTTGGCAGACACACGTTCAGCGTTTAGGATCTCTATAGCGTTTGCAGTAAACTTTCAAAAGCATAAACCTACGCTGGACTCAAAACTCCTTAGAAGAATCGAGTGGTCGAGAGCTTCGTGAAATCTCTCCACGGAACCATGACTGAAATTTCATCTGTGGAATGCTATGACAGATGCATCGAAAAATCATAGCTCTTTGGGCTCCATCAACTCTAATTCCAAAGCTGAAAGGCAGGACTGTTGGGCTCAAATATCTGGATCATAGCTCTTTGGGCTCCATCGATTCAAACAGATGCATCGACAAATCATAGCTCTTTGGGCTCCATCGATTCAAACGACAGATCATAGCTCTTTGGGCTCCATCGATTCTAATTCCAATGTAGAGGCCATAGGTATGACAGAGAGAACGCTATCTGGTGTAGGAGCCATGGTTTTTTCCCCATCGTTTTGTGAAAATCATTTTCCATAGTCGCTGTGTGTTTGTTCAAATGAGCGTTCATGCTTTTCCCTGCACAAATCAATATTCTATGGCAATGATAGAGCTGTCACAGCGAAATCTATGCATATGCATTCGGGATGGAATAATATTTCCAGTTTTCCATGCTGTCACAAATGAATCCACAACTAGATCCATGCACATGCATTCAGAAAGGAATTATATGCCGTTTTTCGTGCTGTCACGGCTAAATCTACACTGGAGAATAGCCAAACGATGCTTGGCATCAAAAACCGCGCTTCCCATAATTAAATTCACCGCTGTAATGGTACGCGCAAAATGGGAGTGGTAAAAGGAAAATAACCCTCCATGTGGAGCCTTAATCACGGCCGGAAGTGCGCCTCCAAACATGGAAATCAAACACAAAACGAGAAACAACTAATGACGATCATGACTGATGCTGACAAGAACGAGGAAATCGCTCCATCTCAACGTTAAGTAAAAGGAGACCAAATCATCTTATGGCAACACGAACTAACAATGCGATCCTTGCCACGTGTTTTCTCAAACATTCTAGGGTTACGTCGAATGCTGTGAACGTGAGAAAATTGAATTTCGACGACTACCTTAGAGAGCCTTGCTGCAAATACCGTGTGGAAAATTTGACTCTTTGTTCGACTGCTCTGCGCTGTGGTTATTATAAAATTTCCATCAAATTTCTGCTCCAAATTTTTTAATACTATGGCGTAGAAGCACATGAAAATGCTGCAAATTGGTTCTGCGCCATGTCTCCAACGTAACGTTGACTGCCACATATATATGCTCCAAACAATTACTGAGTTGGAAAACCTGCCATCGAATGCCACGTGTTGCACCATCTCACGTGGTTTGAAACGCATGGCTTCATCCTTTTCGCGCCTTAGTTGCATGCACCATAGTTATTATGACTGTTATATATGTATGTTCTCCAAACTTTTATCCAAAAAATGCGCTGATGTCTTCGTATAGTTTGACATTCCTCTTGATTAAACCCGCCAATAGTTATTACGACATTTTCATCGTAAATCTGTTATAAGGTTCAGATCCACGTTTAAACGCAGCTTTGACCACTTATTGTATATCTTGCTCCATGCCGCTTTTGACCACTGATATATATATTGCAATTGTTTATTACAGGTTGACACTTCAGCATGAACACATTGGAGCCCATCGAACTATTTACGTCCATATGTCACGTGTCGCATGGTTGGGAAAACACACGCTATTACACTGCTTAAAACATGGTCAAAGACTATCGATGTCGCGGCATAGTTGTCATAACATGCCACATAAGTTGAGACTTTGCCATCGCACGTTGGTTTCCATGCAACGTGTCCACGTGGCTTCGTTGCACCGTCTCACGCGTTCTTGCACCACTAGAACATCGCAGCAACACTCCGCTCGACGTATATGTATAACGTTGAAAGGTATAAACGTTTTCATTCGGCTTATTGAACGTTGGGCTCCATGCAACATTGAACGTTGGACCATAAAATACATTTGCCCCACCTTTACTATAAAACACGGTCACTATATATGTCTGCTCGGCACCCATTTTCCACGTGGCTCGATTATAAAATTTGACCGCTTGAATACTTGTTATTGACATTTGCGCTCATTTGCAACGCACCAAGGTTATTTTAAAAATAAACCTAGATCACTATATCCGCCATGGAAGAGTTTAAGCTTACTTGTAATGTTTTCATATAGTCTCGGTCCACCACTTCATATATATTTGAAACCATAAGGTCCTTTATCCCTTTTGCGCCTTAGTTTTAATTATACAGCCTTGACCATTGTTTTTCCTCCAATTGTTAGCGCACAGAGATAACAATTTTTTATGCCAAGACCACCACCCCATAATATGAATGCTTTTGCTTTGAAAGATCGAGAGTTGGAGTCAGCTACTCCAACCATATTTATGGCCCTTTTAATATTAATCCCTTTTATCTTGTGGTTCTGGAGACTCTCTGTGCATATACATCCATGTGCTTGGCTACCAAAAGGTGTATGCATTTAAACATGACCTTTTAGGTTCAATTTGAGGTTCCCCGTCTCTTGTGGTCTCGCATAGACAACTTAAAGAGCAAAGGGGATGAGGGTTTTAAGGCCTTTTCGTTCCTCCACATGTATTCCTTGCAGCCTAAGTAATGCCACAATATGTATCTTAGGATTCATAAATGTTGCTTCTCAAAGAGGCATTCACATATTTGAAAACTCTTCCTTTGGCTTTCCACACCAAGATGCGTGCTTTCGCACTGCTACCTGGCACGAGAACGCCTCGAATGAGATGGTCATTGTCTAGAGGACACTTCTAAGTCCACTTTGTTCACCGAGCTATACTAGACTAATCGAAGTGGCGAAATATGTTTTTTTGCGTGCGCCCATCGACATTGAGATGGTATGATGCAGGACCTGGACATTTCCAATGGAGCGCTTTAAAGCGTCTGGTGTGCACTAGTGAAGAAAGATTTTTTGCATCAGTGAGATAAAAGGTTCCTTTTCTGATCAACATGCATCACACCATCCTCCTTTTAACAGTACTGGTCGCTTGCTCCTGCTCCTCCCTTGTTCCGCAACCTTGGCCTGGTTGTTGAGCTCAATTTTATTTCCCCTTGATGTCGTGACACGAATGAGGAATCTGTCACCCGTGGGGTCACCTTGTGGAACATTACGACATCATAACTACTCTTCAATAATGATAACCACAGATAAAACACATGAAACTAACAGGCTTAAGAGAAGTATTCAAACAATATGCTCAATGACCAACAGCAGGAGGGCTTTTACTCATCAATACACAAAAGGTTTTCGTTCAAACATATGCATGGCAATCTCATTACACATGGCGCGACTGCGGTAAGAATGTTCGAGCTTGCGCTAGATGATCCCTCCCACATATGGCATGATTGCAGCGACAGCATCAAGTCATGGTGATGAGACAACTCGTGAGGGGTTGGGGATAGGTCGGCGGGATGTCATTGACTACAGGTCAGGCAAAAGACTTTAATGCCTAGGCGAGCAGAGGGGGAACCCGAAATTTTAAATATACCCAAAATTTTGGGTGGTGTTGTAGCGGCTACAACAAATGGCGAACCACTGGTAGAATCCAGCATCTCTGTCAATATCACCACAATAGTCTGAGTCCGGATAATGATGCAAGGGAATATTGAACAAGTTCCGTGGGTACCCTTTGTATTACTTTGGCCCTTTACAGGTACGCCTAATCCTTGTGCTTCAACTAAGTCCCGCTAATCAGAAACACATCAAAGAGAAAGCTCACAGATGCTAGTAGCTTGTTGATGATGTGAAGAGTAAGGCACTGGGTTTATTATTCTCAGGATTTTTTAAAGTAAGCTTCTGGTGTTGCTCCGCTGCCAGCAGGCCTGGACAGTACCCCGGCGGAGTCACTTCAAGAAATCACAAACGTTGCTCCGCTGCCAGCAAGCCTGGTCAGTAACCCGGTGGATTCGTTGCATTACCTCTCTGCACAGGAAGCCTTTCTCGATCCTTACCCTTATTTGTTTCATGTGCTTACAACACTTATTTTCATGTGCTCGTGGCACTTATTTTCATGTGCTCATGGAACTTATTTTTCATGGGCAGATGAGGGATCCCGACTTATTTTACGAGCAAGAGAGGTTGTTTCTTGTTTTACAAAAACTGGAAGATATCCTGATTTGGGTTTGCCCTTATGCCAAACCTTCACATCCCATTCACCAAAATAGGTGAAGTGTGAAAAACAGATCATTAAAACATCCAAGACTATGCTGGGCACAAGGCTTAGGCTTACAGGTGTAGGCCATTTCAACTCATCAGGTCTCCCACAGACAACCGGCTCGTATCTCCCCAGATAATAAGTTTAGACTCATAGGCATATTGTTGAGAAAGTGAATTTGATAACTGGTTCTAAGAGAAAGCTGCCTCTTGAGATAGCCACTGCAACCTCACGCAAAACAATGGGGTTACTATTTCAGCAATTGGGGCAAAACAAGACTGCAAGGTGATAGGGTTGCAATGAGGGCTGATGAAGTGGCAGGAAATATGAAAAAAATGATGTGAGGGAGAGAGAGTGGGACGTAATGTAATAAGCGAGGCCCAAGATGCAACGCAACGCCATGTGCGGGAAAGATCAACCAGTTGCAGGTGGAAAAGAGGCGTAATACAAGCAATGATTATTTATGCAACAGTAAGTAATTGAAAAAGGGAATGAAAGAAAAATACTTGTAACATGATTTTTCCTAAGATATTAATCGTAAACAAAACAACAAACAAAATTTTAAATCATGAAGAAAAAATTTAGCCAGTAAATCTAATCAACAAATAAAATTTTTTATTAACATGTCCTATCTAGCCTACACCTAAACCCTAGTTTAACTAGTGCTGCGGTGGGGTTATGTAAAATCAGCTTTCCAGTACAGCCACTGCATTAGTTCCTGGCCTGCAAGAATAACAACGATTAGGATCAGAACTAGTATCCAAAAAAGTGCAGCAGCAACAAAAATTACCTGAGGAGCAGGTGCAACGGCAAGATGATCATGGATACTTACCCAAGAACATGCCAGAACAGATTGTGCAAGCTGAATCCCACTTTCATCTTGATACACGGCAATATGTTTCTGAAGCTCAACATTTATAAATGACACATAATTATTCATGCACAATACTAGGTCTGATGGGTGCTAGGTGAGCCATTGCCTATTTGTAGGCACATCCAACGAATAGGGTTGGTCGAGCAAACCAGCAACTCCATTATGGTGGTGGGGATAATTGATTTCATGGCATGGAAGCAACAAGCATGTGCCAGATGAGTGGGTGTGATCATGGATTGTGGTGGGTTGCAAAATTTCAGTGGGATTTGTATCAATTTGGTCAAATGTTTGCGTGCTGATAGATTGCTAGATCGATATATCAAATATTTTATATTCGCCAGGGTAGGGTGGATTTACCGCGGTTATGCTGGGAGGAGTGTGGTATTTGGGGATCGTCATCTCAGAAATGGTTGGCAGAAGCTGAAGCACTTCGACTTTCTGATGGGTACTTGAAACTTCCCAAAGCGAATCATCGAATGCTAGTGTCTCCATATGGTCCAAAAAGAGATGTGAGTGACAATTCTCAACGATATGATTGAATATGTTTTCTGATAAGGAGTGATCGCTACAACCATCTATGTGGTCGAGTTGGGTACCTGGCATGTCAGGCTCCCCGAGAGCTATCGACTGGGATGGATCAATAAAGAGGACATCTTGAGGTTGCCTAGACAGACAATCTCTCCTATGGCTGTCTAAAGATTCTGAGTGAGAAAGATCAGATCTGAAATATTCATCGATTTTGAACTGCAATTGCGAAACACCATCGGCGGGCTTAGAATTTTCGCCAATACCAGTACAAGGAAATTTTTAATGTCTCGAAGAAATTACTGGTGTGGCGGGATTGGGAAACTAGCCGGGGAATAATGAACGAACAGATTGAGTCGTAGGGGCGTCAACCATGCGAGGCTTTCCAACACATGCATCCATGTCATTCAAAGAAAATGATGATCTGGAAGACCTTGTAAGGGAATCAACTTTATGCAGGGTAGGAGTCGATTCATAATCCGTATGTGAACCAGATTTAGGTTCGTGGCCAGGGAGACATCGAGTGGGCTCGAGGTAGGTTCATGAACCGGGAGAGGTAATGAGCCACTGGGGTGTTCGGATTCATAATCTGAATGTGAACCAGATTCATAATCCGAATGTGAACCAGATTCATCATCCGAATGTGAACCAGATTCATCATCCGAATGTGAACAAGATTTAGGGCTAAGTCCAGGGAGACTTCGAGTGGGCTCTAGGTAGGTTTCATGGACCGAGAGGGATAATGAGCCACTGGGGCTTTCAAGCTCGGATTCGTCATGGTGCATGAAAGATTCAAAGGTAGTGAAATAGGCTTTATCCTCTTTCCAGTGTCTATCCTTACTCAGGACTTCCAAGGTCACAACTCCACTCCCAGACAACTCAGGAAGAGGGGTGAGAATATCACAAATAGAAAAATTCTCCTTGGAGGCCTGAATGTGATCTGGACTCGGGGAGATGGAAAAGGAAGCATTAGGGAAAAATTCCAAACAACCGGTAACTTGCGGGTCATCATAAGGAACACTAGGATCTAACTGAAATTGCTCAAGGGAAATCACATACTTGAACTGTTCACCTAAATATTTCCAATCAACATCACTCTTAGGGAACTCAAAACAATAATGAACGAATCTGATAAAGAACTCACCTAAATATTCCTGAGGTTCCATTCTGATGAGATGTAACTTTATTACAACGTCATGAGGATCATACCTGTGAAAAGCTTGTTGTAATTTATGGGCGAGTTGTTCAAACGAATGGATGGAAGCTTTCGGCAATGTGCAGCACCATTGCTTAGCGCGACCTTCGAGAGTGAGGAAGAAAAGAAAACACATCAAACCCTCATCGTCAATTTCATAGCACTCACCAAAGTCACAAAAATCTGAACAGTGTTGGGTTATGGACACCCCATTTTCACCATCAAATTTTAACTGGGACAAGTGATACATAAGTTCATCGGAGATGAAGTATCCACGCTCATAAAACTCCGACAAACATCTCGGGAGAATGATTTGGGAATGAGCCATTACAGATATGAGATTAACTGCAGGCTCTAAGGGCTCAGCTTGTCATTTGGCCCTCCTTCTTGTTAACCATAAGGTCGGAGGTTGGCCCTCCTTCTAGCGCCAATTCTGTTGACGGGAAAATCTGTCCGGCCAACAGTAGGGGATCTCCCCAGTAGAAATTCCCAATTAGACCTTGAACCGTTTGGAATAGGGATCCCGTCCGGGGTGTGGGTCCAGCTACCGCTTAAGTCACCTTCCCCTTCGGTCTCAAAAGAACCTGATTGAACCTGCGGACACACACTTATTCACATGATACAGAATACATGATTGATGCATTAAACACGAATAAAACACTATGCGTAGCAAGATCATAAATAAAGCATGTACACCTAAGGAGGTGTCGTTAGCAACACATCTTTGGGGTAATGCTTATAAGGTAGTCTGAACACAAAAGAAATAGTTCTTTATGGTAAGATATCCCTTTACTTTCTGAAAGATAAAATGAATGCTAATAAAATAGTTCATTAACATTCATTAAGAGAGTAGATGATAAATTGAACATCATTGATACAACATAGATAGCCATGACGCATAAATGATGACATGAAGAATGCAGCTTCGTTAATCAAAAGATGTTTGAAACTGTATAAGGAAATACACATAGTGTTCGCACAAAAAAACACATCATAACCATAGGGTGTTTTAACAAGTATCTGTATTCATATGCACAAGAGTATAATCTTTCAATACAATGCCATGTAGTTCTGAGTTTCCAAAAGAAAAAGCCTCTTTTACAAGCTCCCGAAGGAGTATTTATAATACAAAAGCTGCCCTTTGGGCTTCCTTGACTTTTCATTTTCCTGACCATTGGGCTGCCTTGCGACCTAGCCTTTTCTGCAACCTGTGACCTGAGTTGTTGTTGCGACTTGCGACCTGAGCCGTTGTTGTGACCTGCGACCTGACTGGGTTGCAAGGTTGCAGGTTGTAAGAAAATGGCCAAGATGCCACCTTGCGACCTGGCGACTAGGTCACTGGGTCGCGGGGTCGCAAAAGGCAGAAAAATGGAAGAGGTGCGACCTTGCGACCTTGCGACTAGGTCGCTGGGTCGCGAGGTCGCAACAGGGCAGAAAACCGAAGAAATGCGACCTTGCGACCTTGCGACTAGGTCGCTAGGTCGCGAGGTCGCAGATCGTGGAAAAAGATAAATTTGCGACCCTGCGACCTTGTGACTAGGTCACTGGGTTGCGGGGTCACAGATCATGGAAAAGATAAAAATGCGACCCTGTGACCTTGCGACTAGGTCGCTGAGTCGCGGGGTCGCAACTTTTGAGAAAAATCAGAGATGCGACCTCGCGACCTGCTGAGATTTGCGACCTACGACTTCAAAAGGGTTGCAGATCTACAGATTTTATAGCAGTGTTCCTCATCTCACGTTCATCTCTTTGAAAACCGGTCCTCCTGCTTGCTGGGAAAAAATCTGCTCATCGTGCAAACCCAAAGGTTCTTCCTGCAATAAAATAACAGAGGTCACGGAAATGCTAAGGTCATTTTAATTGATTTGCAAAAGAGAAAACAATGAATTTAGACCCCCTGTGTGGTCAAATGTTATGTCGCAGCGTGGTCCTTATCAAGTTCTCTTGGGATCCGAATGTTTGCAGTGAAAACCCATTGATGAGGCAAAGGGATTTTTCTTGTGCCATCTTCCACTGCATGTTCTGCCCACTTTGGATAACGACGTTCTACATATTGACCACGCAGAAATTTGGCAGACACACGTTCAACATTTAGGATCTCTATAGCGTTTGCAGTAAACTTTCAAAAGCATAAACCTGCGCTGGACTCAAAACTGCTTAGAAGAATCGAGTGGTCGAGAGCTTCGTGCAATCTCTCCACGGCACCATTACTGAAATTTCATCTGTGGAATGCTATGACAGATGCATCGATAGATCATAGCTCTTCGGGCTCCATCAATTCTAATTCCAATGCTGAAAGGCAGGACTACTGGGCTCAAATCTCCGGATCATAGCTCTTTGGGCTCCATCGATTCAAATAGATGCATTGACAGATCATAGCTCTTTGGGCTCCATTGATTCAGACGAAAAATCATAGCTCTTTGGGCTCCATCGATTCTAATTCCAATGTAGAGGCCATAGGTATGACAGAGAGAACGCTATCTGGTGTAGGATCTATGGTTTTTTCACCATCGTTTTGTGAAAATCATTTTCCATAGTCGCTGTGTGTTTGTTCAAATGAGCATTCTTGCTTTTCCCTGCACAAATCAATATTCTATGGCAATGACAGAGCTGTCACAGCGAAATATATGCATATGCATTCGAGATGGAATAATATTTCTAGTTTTCCATGCTGTCACAATTGAATCCACAGCTAGATCCATGCGCATGCATTCAGAAAGGAATTATATGCCATTTTTCGTGCTGTCACGGCTAAATCTACGCTGGAGAATAGCCAAACGATGCTCGACATCAAAAATCACGCTTCCCATAATTAAATTCACCGCTGTAACGGTACGTGAAAAATGGGAGTGGTAAAAGGAAAATAACCCTCCATGCGGAGCCTTAATCACGGCCGGAAGTGCACCTCCCAACATGGAAATCAAACACAAAATGAGAAACAGCTAATGACGATCATGACTGATGCTGACAAGAATGAGGAAATTGCTCCATCTCAGCGTTAAGTAAAAGGAGACCAAATCATCTTATGGCAACACGAATTAACAATGCGATCCTTGCCACGTGTTTTCTCAAACTTTCTAGGGTTACGTTGAATGCTGTGAACGTGAGAAAATTGAATGTCGACGACTACCTTAGAGAACCTTCCTGCAACTACCGTTTGGAAAATTCGACTCTTTGTTCGACTACTCTGCGCTGTGGTTATTATAAAATTGCCATCACAGTTCTGCTCCAAATGTTTTAATACTCTGGCGTAGAAGCACATGAAAACGCTGCAAATTGGTTCTGCGCCATGTCTCGAACGTAACGTTGACTGCCACATATATATGCTCCAAACAATTACTGAGTTGGAAAACCTGCCATCGAATGCCACGTGTTGCACCATCTCACGTGGTTTGAAACGTATGGCTTCATCCTTTTCGCGCCTTAGTTGCACGCACCATAGTTATTATGACTGTTATATATGTATGTTTTCCAAACTTTTATCCAAAAACTGCGCTGATGTCTTCGTATAGTTCGGCATTCCTCTTGATTAAACCCGCCAATAGTTATTACAACATTTTCATCGTAAATTTGTTATAAGGTTCAGATCCACGTTTAAACACAACTTTGACCACTTATTGTATATCTTGCTCCATGCCGCTTTTGACCACTGATATATATATTGCAATTGTTTATTACAGGTTGACACTTCAGCATGAACGTATTGGAGCCCATCGAACTATTTACGTCCATATGTCACGTGTCGCATGGTTGGGAAAACACACGCTATTACACTGCTTAAAACATGGTCAAAGACTGTCGATGTCGCGGCATAGTTGTCATAACATGCCACGTAAGTTGAGACTTTGCCATCGCACGTTGGTTTCCATGCAACGTGTCCACGTGGCTTCGTTGCACCGTCTCACGCATTCTTGCACAACTAGAACATCGCGGCAACACTCCGCTCCACGTATATGTATAACGTTGAAAGGTATAAACGTTTTCATTCGGCTTATTGAACGTTGGGCTCCATGCAACATTGAACGTTGGACCATAAAATACATCTGCCCCACCTTTACTATAAAACACAGTCACTATATATGTCTGCTCGGCGCCCATTTTCCACGTGGCTCGAATATAAAATTTGACCACTTGAATACTTGTTATTGACATTTGCGCTCATTTTCAACGCACCAAGGTTATTTTAAAAATAAACCTAGATCGCTATATCCGCCATGGAAGAGTTTAAGCTTACTTGTAATGTTTTCATATAGTCTCGATCCACCACTTCATATAGATTTGAAACCATAAGGTCCTTTATCCCTTTTGCGCCTTAGTTTTAATTATACAGCCTTGACCATTGCTTTTCCTCCAATTGTTAGTGCACAGAGATAACAATTTTTTATGCCAAGACCACCACCCCATAAAATGAATGCTTTTGCTTTGAAATATCGAGAGTTGAAGTCTACTACTCCAACCATATTTATGGCCCTTTTAATATTAATCCCTTTTATCTTGTGGTTCTGGAGACTCTCTGTGCATATACATCCATGTGCCTGGCTACCAAAAGGTGTATGCATTTAAACATGACCTTTTAGGTTCAATTTGAGGTTCCCCGTCTCTTGTGGTCTCGCATAGACAACTTAAAGAGCAAAGGGGACGAGGGTTTTAAGGCCTTTTCGTTCCTCCACATGTATTCCTTGCAGCCTAAGTAATGCCACAATATGTATCTTAGGATTCATAAATGTTGCTTCTCAAAGAGGCGCTCACATATTTGAAAACTCTTCCTTTGGCTTGCCACACCAACATGCGTGCTTTCGCACTGCTACCTGGCACGAGAACGCCTCGAATTAGATGTTCATTGTCTAGAGGAAACTTCTGAGGCCGCTTTGTTCACTGGGCTATACTAGACTAATAGAAGTGGAGAAATATGTTTCTTTGCGTGCACCCATCGACATTGAGATGGTATGATGCAGGACCTGGACATTTCCAATGGAGCACTTTAAAGCGTTTGGTGTGCACTAGTGAAGAAAGATTTTTTGCATCAGTGAGATAAAAGGTTCCTTTTCTGATCAACATGCATCACACCATCCTCCTTTTAACAGTACTGGTCACTCGCTCCTGCTCCTCCCTTGTTCCGCAACCTTGGCCTGGTTGTTGAGCTCAATTTTATTTCCCCTTGATGTCGTGACACGAATGAGGAATCTGTCACCCGTGGGGTTTCCCTGTGGAACATTACGACATCATAACTACTCTTCAATAATGATAACCACAGATAAAACACATGAAACTAACAGGCTTAAGAGAAGTATTCAAACAATATGCTCAATGACCTACATCAGGAGGGCTTTTACTCATCAATACACAAAAGGTTTTCATTCAAACATATGCATGGAAATCTCATTACACATGGCGCGACTGCGGTAAGAATGTTCGAGCTTGCGCTAGATGATCCCTCCCACATATGGCATGATTGCAGCGACAACATCAAGTCATGGTGATGAGACAACTCGTGAGGGGTTGGGGATAGGTCGGTGGGATGTCATTGACTGCAGGTCAAGAAAAAGACTTTAACGCCTAGGTGAGCAGAGGGGGAACCCGAAATTTTAAATATACCCAAAATTTTGGGTGGTGTTGTAGCGGCTACAACACCTCCCTTTGTAGAATACCATCCTCCCCAAACTGATGAAGAACTTTGCACTTCATGAAATGTTGAAGTGCACCTCCAATGAGATCTCTCAAGGAGATTCTCTTTTCACCAAAGGCCCTCCAAAACCAATGAATTTTTGGGTCTGCTGCGGGTAGAAGTTTCTCTTTGAGAAATGAGATGCTCATTGAGAAAGTGTCATCTAGAAAGGAGAAAATATTCCTCATCTCAGGATGTCTACCATCTACCATCTTTACCTCCATTGCTTCATAAGTGAAGCTACCTTCAGAATGCTCCAAGAATAATGATGCCCCTTCTTTATCACAGCTACTAAGTGACAACGTTGTAGATCTGCAAGGTAATACATGTGTTGTCTCAAAGAAAGGCACAATACTGATCTCATAACCAGTTATTGTACATAGGATCATGCTAATCCCATTTTCTGAAATTCTACACTTCAACTCAAAGGGTTGAATGTAGCTCAAAAATGATGAATTGGGATATTTCTTAGTCTCTTCCTTGATTAGATCAAGGGTCTTCTATGCTGTGATGTGTTGCTACTTCAAATCAACACTTTTTTCTAACCCTTGGTTATGCATTGGCCCTGATGACATGTCTTCATAAGTTTCAATAAGATCTACTGAAACAATATGTGATGAAAGGTCATGAATACCTTGGATCAACTGACGTGTGGAAACCTCTTGCCAGAACACAAGAGCTCCTCCCACTGGAACAATAGTGTCTCCAACTACTGGTAAGAGTGATGGATGCTCTTCTCCAAGTGTAGCAGCGCTAGAAAAAGCAAGTAAAACAATGCTCAAAATATGAGACACTCAAGCCACAAGGGTGGCCTAGAATGACCCTGCAATGATTTCCCAACAGGGACTGCATAACTATTGCTCTGCTAGAAGGTATACTGCGTTGTCCCTGCTATAACTATTGGGACTGCAATGACCTCAAAAATTGAAAGTGAAATCTAGGCAGAATGGGAGCTCCGATGATGCTCAAATTTTAGATCGAGGCTCAATGATGGATTCCCAAGATAGCCCAGAAGGTATTTCTAAGATCTTTAAGTCTAAGAAAACCACCCTCTTAGGGCTTCACATATATGCTACTAGGAATGCAGATCTGAAGCTAGATTTGATGATATGATGGCTGCAATGATGCACAATCAGATATATGCAAGAAGGGTTGATCCCTTCACTAGATCCTTGGGCTAAAAGCTCAAGATATAGCTCCTCCAATCTCCTCCACTGAAAATAGCTGCTGAATGAACAAAAGCTTCAGAAAACTACACTGTTAGAGAGGGAGGCTCAATAGCCTACTATTAGATATGTCAAATAAGCTTCTGAGTGATGGAAAAAATAGATCCAATGTGAGGAGATGATCCCTCATAGGATTTCCAGCTGAAATACTAGAAAATTCTTTCCTCCAATAGATCTACAGGACTGAACTGCGCAATCCTTGGAGGGATTGCTATTGCATGGAGGTAAAACCCAATGGCCTGAATGCTAGATATATATCTGCTGCTCCTAAAAGGCTGAATGTGAAGAACAAGTGGTAGGATGAATCCTCCATTGGTTTCATAGCTGAATGCTAGAAACAACCTCCTGAAGGTGGCACCAATTCCTGATATGGAATGAAGAACAATCTTCTTTCCAGAGCTACTCAAAGAAAGAGGTGGGATTCCCACTCGGGAACACCCTGTGCTAAACAACCCAAGCCTGCATAGAAATGTCCTATGACAAATATAGATCTAAACAGATCAAGAAATGAATAATCCAAATCATGCCTTCCATTGTGCCTTCACCTTTATTATATGCATGAGCCTTCCATAGCCTAGTCCCACTCCAAATCTACGTTTTACATGTGGACAAAGTCTCCATGTTTGACTATGTTGTTGGTCCATGTCCTCCATCATGTTCATATGGGGCGATCACCCTCTCCATCATGCATGCATTAAATGCATCACTTCCTCCACTATCTTATCATAAGTGCTTTATGATCTTCTTTGAATGCATTATGATCTCAGTTGACCTTGTCAAAGATCCTCATGATTTTATATTTAATATCCATGATCTTATTTGACTGCTTCATCCTCCATAATATATCTCATAAATGAGACATGATCTCTGTTGGGTGTGGAGCCTGATTATCTTGTTTACTTTGTATCACATCATTGGACCCCTGTACCTTAAAAGGGATGGCAACGCCGCCCGAAATTTAATCGCTGCTGTGGGGGGTCCAGGGGGGGCGGCAGCGCTTTTCGGAGCCCCCCCTGGCGGGGGTTCGGGGGCAGTGCCCCCGAAGCTAAAAACAGAGTTAAAATTGCCTTGTAAAAGTATAGTAATTTCTAGTCAATCTGGGCTGTTCATTAGGCAAATGATCTGACGGTAGAAGTTATGTTTAGATTAGCGTTTTTTTTCCCTAGAAGGCAATCCCTTGTATATATGAGGGTATTGTATTGTGGCTGTGTATTTTTATGAGTGTATTCTCGGAGCGAGAAACAGAGAGGGAGACTGTGAGAGAGAACAGAGGATATTACAGCGGATCTGCTGTAGGTTTTGTCTCTTCATTTTGTTGGATAATATAAAGGAAGAATTTGTTTCCAGTTGAATGATAACCCAAGCTGGGTGGGCTCCAGAATCTGTGTCTCTCTGGTTTTATGTGTTTTGTGTGCTTGTATTTTCCGCATATTTTATGTGTTTCATTGCTCTGTAATATTTAATTTTCTAACAACTAGTATCGGAGCCGAAGGTATATTTGGCTGATAAACTCGCAGGAAAAAAGGGTTCCTAGTTCGAGTGGGAGCAATGGTGGACGATGGTAAGTTTAGGGTCGAGAAATTTAACGGCCAAAACTTTGCGCTGTGGAAGATGCAGATGGAAGATTATCTATATCAGAAAGATCTGTACCTACCATTGAGCGGAAAAACAAAGAAGTCGGCGACCATGACAGACACGGAATGGAACATTCTCGATAGAAAAGCACTCGGAACAGTACGGTTGTGTCTTGCGGCATCAGTCGCCTTCAATATTTCGAAGGAAACAACAACAGAGGGTTTGATGCAGACGTTGGCGAAACTGTATGAAAATCCCTCGGCCTCAAACAAGGTATTTCTTATGAAACGACTATTTAATATGAAGATGTCGGAAGGTGGATCTGTTGCAGACCATTTAAATGAATTTAATACAGTTACCAGTCAGCCAAGTTATGTAGGGGTAAAATTTGATGATGAAGTTAGAGCTCTGTTATTCTTATGCTCATTGCTAGAGAGTTGGAATGGTTTAGTAATGGCCATTAGTAACTCTGTCTCTGGATCTAGTACTTTAAAGTTTGATGATGTTGTTGGTGCTATCCTTAGCGAGGAAATGCGACGGAAAAGCTCCAGTGAGACATCGGGTAATGCTTTGAGTGCAGAGTCTAGGGGAAGAAGAATGGAAAGAGGAAAGAGCTCAGGATATCGCAGTAAATCAAGGAAAGGCAGATCCAAGTCCAGATCGGGGATAGTGTGCTGGAAATGTGGAAAGAAAGGACACCTAAAGAAAGACTATAGATCTCGGAAGGGAAAAGAAGGAGACACACAGCAAGAAAACAATCATGAAGCAAATGTGACAGGTGATGTGTTACAAGATGCTTTGATTCTTTCTTTCGAAAATATTACTGATTCTTGGGTTGTAGATTCAGGGGCTTCATTCCATGCCACACCTGATAAGAAATATTTTCATGACTATGTTCAAGGAGATTTTGGATAAGTTCGTTTGGGTGATGATAAACCCTGTAAAATTGTTGGAATGGGTAAAGTTCTTGTAAAACAACAGAATGGAAACCAATGGCTACTAAAGGAGGTAAGGCATGTTCCAGATCTGAAGAAAAATCTGATTTCAACGGGGCAGTTAGGCAGTGAAGGTTGTGTGACAACTTTCACAGATAAAACTTGGAAGGTCACCAAAGGAGCCCTGGTAATAGCAAAAGGCGAAAAGGTTGGTACATTGTATTTATGCAATGGTATTTATAACTCTGTTAATGCTTTAACTTCCAAAGGAGTAGATGAAGCATTATGGCATCATAGGCTCGGACACATGAGTGAGAAGGGAATGAAGATTCTTCACTCAAGAAATCTGTTGCCAGGTTTGAAGAATGTTGATTTGGATTTATGTGAGAATTGCATTTATGGAAAATAGAAGAGAGTCAGATTTCTCAGAGTTGGGAAAGAAAAGAAGAGCGAAAAATTGGAGCTTGTGCATACAGATGTATGGGGACCTGCTCAGGTATCATCTCTCGGTGGCTCTCGTTATTATGTTACTTTTATTCATGATGCAACTAGAAAAACATGGATTTATTGTATTCAGAATAAATCTGATGTATTTGATACTTTCAAGAAATGGAAAGCTTTGGTTGAGATTGAGACAGGGAAGAAGTTGAAGTGTCTCAGATCAGACAATGGAGGTGAATATTGCAGCAAAGAGTTTGATAGGTACTGTTCAGAGCATGGAATTCGTAGAGAGAAGACAGTTCCAAGAACACCACAAGAAAATGGTGTGTCAGAAAGGATGAACAGAACAATCATGGAGCGTGCAAGGTGCATGAGATTGCATGCGAGATTGCCTTTACAATTTTTGGCAGATGCTGTAGATACTGCTGTTTATCTAATAAACAGAGGGCCTTCAAGTTCCTTGGATGGTGGTATTCCAGAGGAAGCATGGACAGGTAAAAAGGTAAACTACTCTTTTTTAAAGCCTTTTGGTTATGAGGCCTTTGTCCATATTAATAAAGAAAATAGAACAAAGCTTGAGGCAAAATGAAAGAAATGTACCTTTATTGGATATGGTGTTAATGATTTTGGTTATCGCTTATATGATTATGAAAATCACAAAATCATTAGGAGCAGAGATGTAATATTCAATGAAAAGGTCTTGTATAAGAATCGGTTGTAGGAAAAGAAACAGGAAAAAGAAAGCAAGGAATACACAGTTCTTGATGAGATAACTGAAAAAGTAAAGGTGCCTGAAAATAATAATAATCAACAACCACAGCAGCAGCAACCACCACAACAGCAACAGGCACCTCAAACACTTGAAAGTGGTGTTAGAAGATCTACCAGGATAAGTAGACCCCCTGAACGATACTCTCCTTCATTATATTATTTATTGTTGACTGATTCTGGTGAACCTGAATGTTATGAAGAAGCAATGCGGGTTGAAAGCAGGAAGAAGTGGGAGCTAGCCATGGAAGAAGAGATGGACTCCTTAATGCATAACCAGACTTGGGACTTAGTTAGGTTGCCTACAGGTAAAACTACATTGCAGAATAAATGGGTTTACAGGCTGAAGGAAGAAGATGAAGGAAAACAAAGGTACAAAGCTAGACTTGTGGTGAAGGGGTTTGCACAAAAGAAAGGTATTGATTTTGATGAAATATTTTCTCCTGTTGTTAAGATGAATTCAATCAGAACTATCTTAAGTCTTGTAGCAGCGGAAGATTTACATCTTGAACAGTTATATGTAAAGACAACATTTCTCCATGGAGATTTGGAGGAAGAGATATACATGCGGCAACCAGAAGGATATGAGGTAAAAGGGAAAGAAAAATTGGTGTGCAGGTTAAAGAAGAGCTTGTATGGTTTAAAACAGGCTCCAAGGTAGTGGTATCTAAAATTTGACAAGTTCATGTCTGAACAAGGTTATACTAGATGTCACTCTGATCATTGTGTTTATTTGAAAAGGAAAAATGATGGCAGCTATATTATATTGTTATTGTATGTAGATGACATGCTTGTTGCAGGGTCTAACATGCAGGAAATAAATGTGCTCAAAAGAAAATTGGCAAATTCATTTGCAAAGAAGGATTTGGGAGCTGCAAAACAAATCCTTGGTATGAGGATAACTAGAGACAGGAAAAATCACAAATTAACAGTCTCAGAATGAGTACATAGAAAAGGTGTTGAAAAGATTTAATATGCAAAATGCAAAACCAGTTAGTACACCTTTTGCTAGCCATTTCAAACTTCGTAAGGAGATGTGCCCAAAGACCCAAGAAGACATGGATTATATGTCTAAAGTTCCATATGCATCAGCAGTTGGAAGCTTAATGTATGCAATGGTCTGCACAAGGCCTGATATTGCACATGCAGTGGGAGTTGTAAGCAGGTACATGAATAATCCAGGAAAAGAACATTGGATGGCGGTAAAATGGATTCTCAGATAATATTTGAGAGGTACCAAAAATCAAGCATTATGCTTTGGTGGTTCAAACATTGCTCTACAGGGATATGTTGATGCAGATATGGCAGGTGACAGAGATAATAGGAGGAGCACTACGGGATATGTATTTACTGTAGGTGGAACAGCTGTCAGTTGGGTTTCAAAAATCCAAAGTGTTGTTGCACTTTCAACTTAATAGAAATGATGTCTTCTTTATACGAGGCTAGTAAAGAAATGATTTGGTTACAGGTTTATGGATGATTAGATAAAGAAGCATGATATGGGCACACTATCTGTGATAGCCAAAAGTGCTATTCATCTTGCAAAGAACTCAACCCATTCCCATTTCATTCGGACTAAAGTAGTAATTTTCAATTGTTGCCATTTCATGATTAAAGAGTGTGGAAGATGGAGAGTTGAAGGCTGGAAAGATGCACACTAGCCGAATCTACGAGATATGCTAACAAGAAGTTAACCGAGGTGAGAACATACTTAGTTTCAATTGGTCTTAAGGATAACGATGAAGATGTGAGGAACAAACCAGGTCCAAAGAGGAGTCATTGTCCAGCAAATGAAGCAGCGGTGGAGTTGCTACAATCAGTCTCCAAGTGGGAGATTGTTGGGTGTGGAGCCTGATTATCTTGTTTACTTTGTATCACAACATTGGATCCTTGTACCTTAAAAGGGGTAACCTTAACGCAGGGTAATCGCTGCCGTTGGGGGGTCCGGGGGGTCGAGGGGAAGGCGGAGAGTCTTTTGAGCCCCCCCCGAAGCTAAAAATTGATGTAAAATTGCCTTGTAAAAAGTATAGTAATTTCTAGTCAATCTGGGCCGTTCATTAGGCAAATGATCTGACGGTAGAAGTTATGTTTAGATTAGGGTTTTTTGCCCTAGAAGGCAACCCCTTGTATATATGAGGGCATTGTATTGTGGCTGTGCATGATATGTGTATTCTCGGAGCGAGAAATAGAGAGGAAGACTGTGAGAGAGAGCAGAGGATATTACAGCGGATTTGCTGTAGGTTTTGTCTCTTCATTTTGTTGGATAATAGAAAGGAAGGATTGGCTGTTCGGGGTGGACGTAGCCCAAACTGGGTGAACCGCGTATATCTGTGTCTCTCTGGTTTTATGTGTTTTGTGTGCTTGTATTTTCCGCATATTTTATGTGTTTCATTGCTCTGTAATATTTAATTTTCTAACAATCTCCATTGATGGATCTGCTCCACTACTCCATGTTTTTAGATCTAGATCTAGAATATCCACATACACACATTAAAAGTGGATTTTATTCATATTTGAGGTTTGTGGGTCCCTCCACCATTTTATTTACTTAATCAATTAAGTTTATTAAGGACTCTAATATTCCAAATATGATCTGAAAATTTGGGAATATTACACATCCCATAAACAGATCTAGAAAATACATAGTCATTTCAGGTATAGAGATCCTGATCCATCATTGTATTCATAGGTGCATTATTGATTTAGATCTATCAATAAATTGTAACCCATTGCATGCAGATATACTTCAAAGTGAAGTATTCATTCAATACCTAGACACATGCACACACATGCAATATGATCTTCTTCTCCTTATATAGTTTTAGACTTTACCAATACCATGAGACAAAACCACACAACTCCCGATGGTATTCTTGGATGGAATCAAATAGACAATACAATGCTAAATACTGTGGGCTAATACCATGGTAATGCCCCTTGGTATCATAATTTTAAAGCGCAAAAGGCATACACGACTTTGCTTCTTCGTACCCGCGTGTATACTCGACTTCTCTTCATAAAAACTGTGTATATACTAATTCTGGATGTATATGCGGGTTGCCTTCATAAAATTAGTGTATACATTGCCTCCATATGCGAGTAGCCTTCATTAAACCTGCGTATACATTGAGAAATATTTCATGTTTCATTTCTCTTACACTTACTGGAATTCCTTTTTCTGTCACATCTGAACTGACCTGTAGAAACATCATTATTACATCTTTAACACATAAGTTTCTTATCAAAAGGAAACTCATCAAGTAGGTTTCCATAAAGGGAAAATTCATCAAGTAGGTTTCCATAAAGGACAACATATTGCATCATATTGCCAACGAAGAGTAGCCTTCAAAGGAATCTAAACGGTTATCGGGCCCTCGTTGGTAGCGTCCAAGTAACACACCTCTTTGGCTCCCTATGATTGTCCTTTGGTGTAGTCTCGGATCCATGGGATAGTGTAGCAAAGGGGAGATGGGGGGTTGCGAGGTGTAGAGAAGATGCTTAGAGAAGAGACAGGGAGTGCACAGCGTGGATCTATTAGGCAAGGTTGTGCACAGGTGGGGATTATGGAGTTGGGGGAACTTGAGGAATAGAGCGCACAGTCGGGAGAAACTATCAAGGAAAGGGGAGCCGAAGGGAGGCACGTAGTCAGGGAGGTGCGCGGCTGGGAGGGTCCTTCACAACTTGGCATTGGGTGGGAGGCTGCGGAGCGAGTGGAGTGCGCATGTGGGCTGAATCTGAAACAAAGAAGCTAATAGGGCATTGTGAGCCAAAAGGAACAAACTTTGAATGACACTATGTGAAAGGACCACCCCTTTTGTAGGCCTTTGGCACAAGCGTAGATGTTGTGCATTATTATGACACACACGCAAGTGCATGCTGCAATAGTTTTCATGTGGAAGCATGTGCTTCGAGTTATGGCAGAGTGTCATATCCATCCGGGAGCTCATTCAAATGATTGCAGCTGAGAGATTCCACCCAGGTTGATTGCTGGAATTGCGTAACTTCTTGATGCTTTGCCTCCATCACCTCATGCGAATTAATGCAGGGATGTGGATCCACATCAACTGTAGGCCTGTGTTGCAGATCTTCATCATCTCAAGCATGGTAGGGATTATTTTCATACGTGCCTCCAATGTCATGTGCATCCGGGGAGAGATATTCCTTTTGGATGAGAGTTTGGCATTCTTTGCGTAAGGAATCATATTCAATCTGGGAGATATTGGAGTAATGAAGCGTGTTGTGGTTTTCGAGACCCTTGCTGGCTAGGAGATCCGAAACAATGTTTTCTTTTCTACGCACATGGTGAAAAGTTATTGCCCTATGCTCTTGTATCAACTGTTCCAGGAGTTTGAGCCTATTAGCGAGCCCCCATTTGGTGGAGACCTTTGAGGAGGAAGAGCCATGGAGAATTTGAGTGGTAGCTTGAGTGATGATTTGCGAGTCTCCCTCCATTTCCAGAGGAAAATAGTTGAATTTGATGGCTCTGAAGATGCATTGGATGAATCCATATAACTCCGTGGAGTTGTTTCTATCCCATCCTATGTTTCTGTAGAAGACCATAAGGGGCTTACCCTGGGAATTCCTGAAGATACCTCTAAATCCAACATTCTTAGGGTTGCCTTTGAAGGCTCCATCGAAGTTACATTTGAATAAGCCATTTGGTGGGGGATTCCATTGCTTAGGTGCGATGGTTCTTTCGGTGTTCCCTGGGGGGTTATCCAAAGGGGTGTTTATACTCATATGCTATTTGCTCCAAATGATGTGCTCTGCATTAGTTCTCGGGAGTGTTGTAAATTTGTAATTTCTGAAGGCTAAAGACAGAACCACTGAGTGAAACGTCAAACTATCTTTGGAGTCTAGGACCTAACCTTCCTGATCTCAGAGAGGGATCTCTCTATTTTATGATTTAACTTGATAAATATAAGTGATGATATTAGGCTAGTTATAGAAATGAGGGTTTGTTTGAAGATTTGGTTGAGGCAGCAAAAGAGGGCCATTGGGCTATGGAGTCAAAAAGGTGTAAACAAACTCAAATAGATGAATAACTGAGGTCAGGTGAAACTAGGAAAGCTAGCCATGTCAATGGATTTTTACAAATTGTGAAATGGAAAAGAGGAGGAGATTAAGGTTTAACAAGAATGCAGAGCAGACTGTCTCTGAATTCTACATTCCAGTCTCAACATGGATTCAGAGAAGACCATCTCTGAATTCTTCATCCAATTCTTAGAGGAAAACATAATGTACTATTTCAAGACTGAGCATGGTACCCTATGGTAAATCCTACACAAAAATTTATATCCGCAGTAAAGAAAGAAAATAGTATGTAAAACAGAGGAATCACAAATTACATGGGAGAAGCACTTCACCATAGATCATAACACAAGAATCTGGAAAACAACATATTCATTCATTCATCCAAAAGAGAGTGTTTACAACCAACATAATATATTAAAATGGTTTTTTCCCCTTCCACGCCTCTCTCATACTGCTAAAGCATACAATATTTATAAAAAACTTAAGTCGCTTTAATTTTTCTATTGCAGTGATTACATTCAAGAAAAACTAGACAAGTGGAAACATGCAGGCGGTGATAAGACAAGCTTAGCCTCCAACAGTGGCCTTTAGTAGTCCGTTCTTTATTAAAGAGTGGTTAGAAACTGACTCTGTAATGTCAAAGAGGCAAAAAATAATATATTACTGACATCTGGCCCTGCTCCTTAGCAAATTGGCGTTTGGTAATTAAGTTTGGTGCAACGCTGGCTAATTTCATTGATTAGTAACTGTGCTGATGTGTTTTTGCTGCCTTTTCATTTCTGCTAGTATACCATAGCAGTTCTGCATGAATGCCCTTTTCCTGACTCGACCTCCTTTGTTTTGACTCCTTGACGGGGCTTACTCTGCCATAAGTCTTTCTGCATTGTTTTAGCCCTTTTTCTTCATAAAAAAATGTGCAAACTGTATACACCCAGATCCGAAATCCTTTACATTTTAGTGATATAACCAAATCGCATCCATGCCAACATCGCATTTTGCATGGCGCAAGAATTATCTTTAACTTTGATACTTATCTTCTAAGATTTGTGATTTGTGATTTGCGATTGGGTCCCACTGCATCGCACATCGTACGTGGTCACTCTTAACATTTACCTCCCGCGGTAATCCTTTCAAGATTTGCGATTTGGTCCCACAATATCGTAGACCACACTTCGGAACTTTTAAAATTTACCTCCCGTAGTAGTCCTTTGAAACTTGCGAAGTGCGATTGTGATCGCGTCGTATTGCGAAAAACTTAAAGTTGTGGGCACTTACAGGTAAGTTATAAACGGTGTGAAGTATGCCATGCAATGTGCTAAATGTGGGAAAGTGCAAAAAGGCATAAGGTAAGGAAGATATGAAATACAAAGGTTTGCATGTGGATGTCAGAAATATATGAAGGTTGGATGGATCCCACCAAATCGCATCGATGGAATTTTATGCTTTGGTGATGAATTTAGGAAGAAAAGGTTGAACATGTGGGGTGCGAAGTGCGGGAAATAGGTAAGGATTTAAATGATATGGCTGCTAGTGGGTGGGCAGAGATATAAAAATAGAGTTGCAGACTTTAATATAAATGGGTTTGTAGAGTAATAGGTCCCAAAGTTTATGTGTGTGGGCTTTGGGGGTTTGAATGGGATTCAGAGCATTGGAGTTTAGAACTTGGGAAGATGAAAGGTAAGAAGAGGGAAGATGGAATGAATATGGGTATTATGGATTTTTCTCACCATCACAATTAATCATCAACACTTTCCTCTTTCAACTGAACTAAAGGTAGATAGATTCATTTGATGCTCTTGATAATCTGGATTTCCCTTTCTTTCTCTGAAAATAAATGATGGCCATCGAATATTATTTTCAGTATGAAAAATATAAAAAATAATTAGTCTATAGGAGTCTAACAGTGGCTCCACCTGGGGATGGAAGCTCCTTCAAGAGGTGTCAAGAACACTGTAGAATAGTGGCCTGATCCATTGGGTTGATCCCAAATCTGCAACTTAATCTTATACGAAACCTCTGTGGCTGACAATTTGAAATCAACACTCTCTGAAAATTAAAGTCTAGAATACACTTGTATTGAAAGAAATCTAAAACTAAAACTAGAAAGATGCTCAAAGTAATGAGCTTATTTTCACACCTACTGACCCTACTCTACTGAAATTTCTGTTGTTCTAAATGATACAATAATGCAAGTGCAACCAGTCAATTAGCAGCAAAAATAGATGGACAACTTGACTGCTTATCAGGAAACTTAGTAGTATAACTTGATTATGTGTCCTCATAACCAAAGTTAGAATATGTAATGGCAACTTCTGATGTATTTATCCTTATAGAGAGTACATGTTTGAAAATTTGAGCTAATAAGAACCTCCATATAATCTGCTATAGGATCAATAAAATCATGATGTATAATATTTTCTTCTATGCCTTCAATGACTAGTTGATCAGTTGTATCCCTAATATTAGCCCTTGAAACCTCATCTCTAGTTTTGTACTTGAAAACACAATCATCCTCAATAGGTAAGCTAAGATGTAGTACAATTTCCTCTTGCTTAGGGGAAGGAAGATTTTCCAAGAATTCTTTAGGGTCTATGAATTTATATGACTGAATTTGAGAATTCAAAAATTCAAAACCAATTTCATATCTTTCAACAACTATCTCCAGAAAACATGTTTTAGCTTCAGGCCTAAATTTTCTTGATTTCAAAATAAGAAAGACAACCCCTAGGAAATCTTCATCAAGCTGAAATTCTGATAACTGATTCCTGAATGCATTTAAAACTTCACTAGATAGAAGGTCTACCACAAACCTTGTCATCTTGTTTAGCAGGAACTCTGGTCAGCATGTTGTGGAGTTGCCATGAATGCTCAAAAGTTGAGTTCTTTGAATCATGGAGTCGATAGGTGAATAATGAAAACTTCTTATGTATGGTCACTGTCCACCATCAATTATCAGATCTGAACTTTGACGTACTTTCTAAGGAAGATAAACTTTCTCCCCAGCGAAGTCGCCATTATGTTGTCACTTTGTGATTTATGAAGGCTGAAGACAAAACCATAGAGTTAAACATCAAACCATCTTGGAGTCCAGGACCCAGCCTTCCTAGGCTCAGAGAGGCATCTCTCTGTTTTATTATTTAACTTGATAAATATAAATTTTGATATTAGGCTAGTTATAGAAATGAGGGTTTGTTTGAAGATTTGGTTGAGGCAACATAAGAGGGCCATTGGGCTATGGAGTCAAACAGGTGTAAACAAACAAAAATAGATGAATAACTGAGGTTAGGCACAACCAGGAAAGCTAGCCATGTCAATGGATATTTATAGTTTGTGAAATGGAAAAAAGGAGGAGATTAAGGTTTAACGGGAATACGGAGCAAACCATCTCTGAATTTTGCATCCAAGTCTTAGAGGAAAACATAATGTATTGTTTCAAGACTGAGCAAGGTACCCTATGGTAAATCCTACATAAAAATTTCTATCCATAGTAAAGAAAGAAAACAATACGTAAAACAGAAGAATCACAAATTACATGGGAGAACCACTTCACCATAGATCATAACACAAGAATCTGGAAAACATCATACTCATTCATTCATCCAAAAGAGAGTGATTACAACTAGAAGAATCTATTACAATGATTTTTTCCCCTTCCGGGCCTCTCTCATACTGCTAATGCATACAGTATTTATAAAAAACTTAGGTCGGTTTAATCTATCTACTGTAGTGATTACATTCAAGAAAAACTGGACAAGTGGAAACATGCAAGCGGTGATAAGACATGCTTAGCCTCCAAAAGTGGCTTTTAGTAGTCCATTATTTATTATAGAGTGGTTAGAAACTGGCTCTGTAATGTCGAAGAGGCAGAAAATAAAATATTACTGACATATGGCCCTACTCCTCAGCAAACCAGCGTTGGGTAATGAAGTCTGGTGCAATGCTAGCAACTTTCATTGACTAGTAATTGTGCTGACGTGTTTTTGCTACCTTTTCATTTCTGCTGGTATACCATAATAGTTTTGCATGAATACCCTTTGCGCGACTCAAACTCCTTTTTTTTCACTCCATGTCGAGGCTTACTCTGCCATAAGTCTATCTGTCATGTTTTAGCCACTTTTCTTCATAAAAAAATGCGCAAACCGTATACACCTGGATCCAAATCCTTTAGATTTCAATGATATAACCACATCAAATCCATGCCAACATCGCACTTCGCATGGCGCAAGACTTAAATTTACCTTTGACACTTATCTTCTAAGATTTTCGATTTGCAATTTAAGATCAGGCCCCACCTCACCGCACATGGCACTTCAGCACTCTTAACATTTGCCTCCCGTGGTAATCCTTTGAACCTTTATGATTTGTGATTTTTCAATTTGGTCCCACCTTATCGCATACTGAACTTCATCACTTTTAACATTTACCTCCCGCGGTAGTCCTTTGAAACTTGCGATGTGCGATTGCAATTAGGTCGCATCGCAAAAAACTTAAAGTTGCAGGCGCTTAAAGGTAAGTTATAAAAGGTGCGAAGTGCGCCATGCGACGTGCTAAATGTGGGAAACTATGAAAAGGTGGAAGGTAAGGAAAATATGAAATACAAAGTTTTGCATGCGGATTTCGGTAATATATGAAGGTTGGATGGGTCCCACCAAATCGCATTGTCAGAGTTTTATGTTTTGGTGATGAATTTAAGAAGAAAAGGTTGAACTTGTGGGGTGCGAAGTGCGGGCAAGAAGTAAGGCTTTAAATGATACAGCTGATAGTGGGTGGGCGGAGCTATAACAATAGAATTATAGACTTTAATATAAATGGGGTTGTAGAGTAATAAGTCCCAAAGGTTATGCATGTGGGTTTTGGGGGTTTGAATGGGATTCAAAGCACTAGAGTTCAGAATTTGGGAAGATGAAAGGTAAGAAGAGGGAATATTGAATAAATGAGGGCAGTATGGATTTTTCTCATCATCACACTTAATAAACAACAATTTCCTCTTTCAACTGAACTAAAGGCAAATAGATTCATTTGATTCTCTTGATAGTCAGGGTTTCCCTTTCTTTCTTTGAAAATAAATGATGGCCATAGAATATTATTTTCAGTATGAAAAATCTAAACAATAATCAGTCACCTTGTGATACTGTGAAATACAGGAGTCTAACAGGGAGATCTTCCTTACTCTAGGGAGTTATGGCAAGAGTTTCTAAGAGATTTCCGTGTAGCCTTGCCCATATTTTCTCATGGTTGGATGCCTTGTATTTAAAGATACAATTGTTCCTTTCTTTCCAGATGTTCCAAGTAAGGAGGTCTAGAATCAGTTGCCAGAGTCTGTTCAGAAGGTTGCTAGAGTAAGGTTTCTCTGTCCACTTGCTGATGGTGTTGATGATGTTACCTCTTTCTCTATTTGTGTGTCTGCATAGAGTTTCAATCTTGTCCCACAAAGCATTGGATATGGGGAAGATATCCAAAAAATGATCAATAGTTTCAAGGTCTTCCTGGCACAAAGGGCATCTTGAGGTTCCCACAAAACCTCGTTTAAAAATATTCTCCCATATGATGATGCATCGCTTAATGAGCAACCATAGAAAGGTGGCTAGTTTGGGCCAGAGCTTGGCACACCATATCTTCTTCCATATGTGATTGGATGGATCTGGGTTCTGCTGTTGTAAGAGATTGTAGGCTTCCTTGGTGGAGTAGTTGGCACTTGGAGTATGGCCTGATTGAAGAATATCAAGTCCTTGTTGGGCTTTGATTCTTCTTTTATTTATTATTTCCTCCCAAATGTCTTTGGGATTTTCATTGTTCTATTCTTCTTGCCATCTGTCGATATGAAGCTAGGTCCTGTAGCCCTGATTTTTGTCGTTGGTCCAAAAATCTTGGACACAGTTACACTACCTTGCCTGTAAAACTATGCTCCAAAGGGGTTTGGGAAAATTTGAGGAGAGGCTGGGCATTTTCTGCCAGGAATCCTCCCAGAATCTGGCTTGAGTACCACTGCGCAATTCCTAGAAACTGTGGGTTTGGATCAAATTTTTTTGGTTGTTGGCCACATTCCATATTTGGGATCCTACTAGATCTATGTTGAATCTGATGAGGTCCTCCTTTTCCCAATTCCTTGCATATTTGGATGCCCATAGGCTTTCCTAGGGTGTGTGAGGGTTGGAGACCCATTTCCACCATATACTGGCCCCCATGATACTGTTTTTGTGCTCTAGATCTCGAAACCCTAGTCCACCATTACGTTTCGGTTTGTAGACCTCTTTCCAGTTGACAAGTGCCCATTTATTTTTCTCTTTAGTTCCTCCCCAAAGAAAATTCTGTTGTAAGTTGTGCATAACTTTGAGGACCTATTTTGGGGCTACAAGAACTGAGAAGAGGTAGATGGGGAGATATTGAAGTAATGCTTTGATGGGCACCGTGTGACCATCTATGTTGAGGAACGGTGAGTCCAATTGGATAATTTGGTTTCCATTCTATCCAGCAGTGCACGCCGGGAAGTGTGATTGATGGTTGTATCTGTGAGAGGGGCTCCAAGGTATTTGGAAGGTAAGGAAGCTATGGAGAAGCCCAAGATGTTGGTGATGTTGCTCTGGGTGATAGGGGAAGTGTGGAAGAAGAAGATTTGAGTTTTTTCAGAATTGACCTCTGTGCCAGATGCTTCAGAGAAACAGTCGAGAAGAGATTTGAGGGATTGGGCTTCTTGGACCAAGGGGTGTCCCATTATCATGTTTTCGTCCACAAATTGTTGATGGGAGATGGGGGGAGATTGTGGAGGGGAATGTGCTAAAGGTTACCCAAATGGAAAATTTTTTTTATCAGGCGCCCCAGACCTTCCACCATGATAATGAAGATGAAGGGCAAGAGAGGATATCCTTGTCTGATACCTCTTGAAGGATTGAAGGTTGCTGAAGGTATGCCATTGACTAGAATCGAAATAAAGGGGGAGGTTATTAGGCTCATTATCCACCGGACCCAAGTGTGGTTGAAGCCAAAGGCTATGAGGACTAGCTTGATGTAATCCCAACTGAGTTTGTCAAAAGCCTTGGACAAATCAATTTTGAGGAGCATACCGGGTTTTTTGAAGGTCTTGAGAGAATGGATGACCTTGTGGGTTAAAATGATACCATCAAGGATTTTCCTGCTTTCTACATAGCTTGTTTTCTCAAGGGAGATGAGCAGGGGTAGGAGATGATTCAGTCTGTTAGCTATAACTTTGGAAATGATTTTGTAAATGACATTGTAGAGTGTTATAGTTCTGTACTTACTTGGTGTAGCGGCATTGTCTACCTTTGGTATGAGAGTGAGGAAGGTGGTGTTGAGAGCCGGTAGAAGCCAGTGAGTGGTGCGCAATTCCTCTATGACATCCCAAACCTCTTCTTTAATGATTTACCAAAAGAAATGGAAGAAGTTGGTAGGGAATCCATCCAGGCTAGGAGCTTTCCCTTCCTTTAGTTGGAAGATTGATTATTCAACTTCTCCCAGAGTAGTTGCTTTAAGCAGCATCCTGTTGTGTTCTTCTGTGACCAGTTTGGGAATGTGTTGAGTGATTCTTCCAATAGCTTCATGCCTATCGATGTTGGGTTCTTGGAGGATGTCCTTAAAGTGATTGTGCAACTCCTCCGTGATATCCTCTTGCTTTTCTAATCTCTCCCCATTCGGATTTTTGAAAAATGTGATCCTGTTGTGCATCCAGTGCTGAATGGTGGAGTGATGGAAGAATTTTGTGTTTCTTTCTCCATATTTGAGCCAAAATATCCTATATTTTTGTTTCCATAGGATCTCTTATTGGCTTCTTCTTTCTTCTAGATGGGTTATTAGTAATTTCTCCTTGTTCTCTGAGTCAACTGAGAATCCTTATGAGATGATTGTTTGTTGGAGCTTCTTCATTTTCTCTTCCAACTCCCTTTGATCTTTGAAGATGTTGCCAAAGGTGGTATTGTTCCACACCTTCAATTTCCCTTTGAGCATCTTCAAATTTGTCTGGAATTGATACGTTTTTGTGCCTTGGGGTGGTGTAAAGGAGGACCACCAATATGAGACGAGTTCTTTGAACCTTGGATGTATGAGCTAATAGTGTTCGAAGCGGAAGGGTTTAGGTGTGGGTGTACCTAGTCTGAGCCATTGTAGCTGTATCGGCCAGTGGTCAGAGCCAGTGGCTGGAATGATGGTGGCTACAAGATCTCCCTCTAGATGAAAAAAGTCTTCCGTGATGAGAAAACAATACAGTCTGGAGGCGATTTGCTGGGTGCCTACTCTTCTATTGTTCCAAGTAAATATGCCATTGGAGGTTTGCAGATCTATGAGGTTATTTTATTGGAAGAAGTTCTTGAACCCAATGTTGTCCGTGTCTAGATGCTTCCTTCTGCATTTCTTTTCTTGTAGATTGGTTATCATATTGAAATCTCCTCCAAGCAACCATAGAGGTAGAGTTCGCTGGTTATTGAGATCAACGATATTGTTCAAAAGCTCTATTTTTTGCTGGAGATTCTGGGGGAAGTAGACATTCACGAGAACTCCATTGATGGCAGTACCAATAAAGTGAAAGTTGGCTTGAATGAAGTGTTTGTTGGAATAACAGTTCAGTGTCTGTTGGCATGAAAATTCTCTAAGGTGATGATGTGGGGGTTCCAGATGATTTCCAATCCTCCTGAAGCTCCATTGGCATCCACCGCTAGTGTTTTGCAGCCTTTCCATATCCCTTTGAAGATTTTTTCCATAGTAGAGCTGGAGCATTTGGTTTCTTGCATGTAGAATATTGTAGGGTGTTCTTCAGTAATTATTTTTTTAATGATCCTATGCTTTGTGGGGTTGTTGAGCCCTTTGATATTCCATGAAATGACCTTAATTGAGGGAGGTTGGGGATGAGGGAGTAGAATAAATTTAACCTAGGGAATCTCCAATATTCTACCATCTCTCTGCCCATTTCGACTATTCTCTACAGATCTATTTTTCTGCCTTGTTTGTGAGATTCTTGCAGGATGAATTTTGTCTTCAGGAGTGTACCACCCTGAATGCCCAGGGAGGGGAGTTGTTGTGCTCAAGTGAGAATTTCTTCCAACTTCTGGATCTGCTACTGGGGTATTGAGAGAAAGTCATTCTTGTTGCATGCATCCTCTACCCCTATGAGATCTAGGCTGCCAAATTTGATGTTCTCTGGCTCTTCCTCCATGGCTTATAGGATTGGGTCTAGTGTCATTCCTTTTCCTTTTGTTGTAGATCTGTCCCTTGCATGTATGGGGGTTTGGGGTTTCAGAAAGGCTTCCGGTGAATCTTGGCTTGCTGTGTCTTTGAGGTCTGGGGTTGCTCCTGCAAGGATCACCTTGTATCTTTGGGAGGTTCGTTCTCATTTTCACTCAGTCGAGCTAGGGCTTCAAAGCTATTGTTGGTGGTTGGGTATTTTTTTTCTAGTTGGATTTGGATCTCTTGTTGTGACTTTTCTTGCTTGCTAATTTTGTAAACCCTTTAGTATCTTGGTCATTTGCTTCATTATTAGCTGTCACCTTTTGATTCAAGGGGATATCTCTGAATAGGTGCCCATGTTGGTGAAACCTCCCGAATTTGAAGGGAACATGTTCATAATATACATTTTGAATCCATTCAAAATCATCATGCAATAGGCTTACCTCTCCAGAGAGCGACTCTACAATATTCATGTAGACACAGATTCATGCATATGCTGCATGTCGGTTGATCTTTATTTCCTCTACTATTTTGATGAATTCTCCTAGGGCATTGCCTATTTCCCGTAGAGTCAGCTCATCCCAGTAGTCCCGGGAGAGGGTGTAGATCCGAATCCAAACTAGAGCCCATGTGAGATCTTTCTTGTCTAGATTGAAGAATTCTACCTAGTTGCGCAGGTATAAACCTGGTGAGTTGAAGAAGTATGGCCCTCCATCCATGATCCTATTTTTGTCTTCAATGCAGGTGAAGATCACATTAAAGAAGCCTTTGGTGCACAAATAAAGGTCGATATGACCCTCGGGCTTGCATTTGGAGGTGATCCATCCTACGAGGATTTTTTCTCTGGGCCAAAAACCCATGAACTTGCCTATCAATGCGTGATCCTTCATGAATTGGATTCTTTCATTGATTCGATGCGGAGGGAGCTCGATCATGGTTATTTTGTAGCTTTGGGTATGCATGTGGATGAGGTGATATTTTTTCTTCTGATTCTGTTGTGGAGGTCAGTGTCATTGTGGGAGTCGCCCCAATTGTGTCATGAAGTGGGCCAGAGTTCTGCTAACGATCGTTGTCAGCCCTTTCCACTGCTCGTGTGGGAGGCTGGCCTGAGCAGGGTGGAGTAACTATCCCCCCATTGGTTTCTATCATGGGTGAGCCTAAAGGCTCTCCAGGAGTGTGGATGCATCCTCAAGGGTGAGGAGAGAGGTATGCCAAGGGAAAATTGCATTGAAACCTCCAAACCCTAGATCATGGCAGTCGCGCTGGTTGCAGAGAGAAAACCTAATCTATATTCAATCAACCTGTTGTATCTTAAGAGACAATATCTCAGTTGTGAAAGGAATCAGTGCTTAAGACATTTTAAAAGTGTGTCACAGAAATAATTTTATCATGAGGTCTCAGTTCTATCCCAGTGGAAACTAGTTTTCTAAA